>JAJJWW010014741.1:0-553052 GCA_023531295.1 Papaver armeniacum
CAAACCAAAATTGGGATATGTGAATTTGAAGAGTAATGGATTAACTTTGAAGCACAATTTTCCCTCTTTTTTTACTTTTCCCAAGTTCTCATATTTTTTATTTTTGGTCTTTATCATCATTAACCAAGTAGAGTTAGGCCCAGGGCCGTCAATCCCATTTATCCGGAACCGAACCAGAACCGACTTATCCGGGTCCGATTCTGGGTCCTAAAAGCATACCCATTAAGACTTTTGATACCCGTCGGGTAGACCCGATTAAGAACCTATTAGTTTCGGGTCCTTACTGGGTATACCCGACGGGTACCCGCGGTTCTTGGGTACCCGGCATCATAAAACCCAGAGAAATAGAGATACTATTAGAACATGTGAAATCACAGCTCCTGTACATGCTGTTTAAGTTTCCATTTCTGTTTATATATTGTTACTGTAATTAGATTATTCTCTTCTTGATACAGTATGTAACCCTAATACCCATATATAAATATAATGATTCTTGGGGTTTCTTCTTATCGATTGAGAACCCATCAAAAACCTTGTTCTAACTTGGTATCATCCTATCATCGATCCAATGGCCTCTTCTTCATCTTCTTCCACCACAAATAGCACCTCCTCTATCTCTGACTCTACATCCATGCTGGTAGGCTGGGAAAGGTGTTTCGCCTACGTTAAACTGCAAGTGCACAGCGCCTGTTGGAGGCGTGGCAAGCACAGGTCGATCCACAGGGAAATGGAGTGGCTGTATAGTTGATCTAAGGCTTTCTAAACTGATTTCAAGGAAGTGTAACACAAATATGGGTTGGTGTCGATACGACAATGAGCTGTTGTAGCTATTCTAAGGCAACCAAATAATCAAAAGGTGTTGTAAACTAGTGATTGAGTGGCACTAGGGTGATCGAATTCACCCTCTAATCTTATGTTAAGGCAATTTACCTCTGGTTATGCTCTTGAGCCTTCCCTTGAAGGTCTCAGGTGGATATTCATTAACTAATTCACTATTTCCCCTAGTATGAGTTGTCTTCTTACAAGACAACTCATCACAGGTTCAAAAGCTCAACAATTAACTACTAATCCTAATCATATTATAGCACGGCAAAAATACAACCTAAGATACATATGCTTAACATGAAGATTAGGGGTTTCATCAACACCCTAGCAATTTTACTTAGAACATAATTAACACAATCAAATTACAATTTAAACTAGGCTTAGTGCTCTGGCTAATCCAGGCATCGGTTCTAACATCCAAAGATAAACCCTATTTATACATAGTTCTCCTCTAACACTCAAACTTGGAAATTAAATGCAAACCCACTCACCATCACTCCCTGAAATGGTTGTTACCTCGCCAATTCGCCTCTGGAAACCATGCGTGAGATGTAGGAGAAAACCCTAGAATTCTAGCTATCTCAACCCTAGCTTCTAGGTTATGGAAGAAGCTAAAGGTAAAGATGGGTAGAACTAGGTGGTTGTGGTCATTGTTGTCGTGGTAAGGAGATGATGGAGGTGGAGAGGTGGTGGCTCTGCCATGGTATGGTCGGGGAAGGAGAAGGGGATGGGTTTTCTCCAAAATTTGTCGGGGTGGGTAGAAGAAAGAGAAGAGAAATGGGAAATGGGTAAGGGAATGTTTGGTTCGGTTGAGATGAAGGGTCTGATGGATTCGGTGTGAGGTAGGAGCATCGAGTGTTGATGGGAAGGACGGAGCGAGCATTGGATGCGTGGGGACCCGATGCGTGGATTGATGCGGCCGTTGGATGCAAATCTGACGGCTCAAATGGTACGGGCTTGGATCCGGGTCGTGGGTCGGGTCTTGGATAGCTCAAGCCCATGTCTTCCTTGTTGGGTTGCTGTTGATGCGCGCGGGCTTTGGCTTTCTGCTCCATAGACGCTTGTCTCCAATTTTTCGCTCTTTTGGCTCCTCAATTTCTCCGAGCTTTATTTACTACCTAAAAACACAAAATTAATTAGTACAAATATTTATTCTTGAAAAACAAAGAAAACACAGAATCTGGGATAATATCTGATTTCTGAGCACAAAAGATGAGTTAAATGCCAATAAAAAGATGTAGAAATATGCAATATTTGGCACTCATCAAATGCCTGCAACCTTTTCTCTTAACCGTTTATTCAAGACGGCCATGACAGTTTTCCAAAACGCTATTACTGTCAAACTAGATTCTATGAATCTGTTGCTTTGGAAAGCACAGTTTGAACCCTACTTTCAAGGGTATGATCTTGAACATTATTTTACCGGTTCTAAAGTGTCTCCGCCGGCAGTTATTAATGGTGTTCCAAACCCTAATTTTACTTCTTGGGTTCGTGAAGATAAGATCCTTCTTGGGTGGCTGTTTTCTTCTCTTTCACCGGCTATCCTTGCTAAAGTTCGTTCCTATACAACTTGTGCTGCAGCATGGACTAAGATCGATGAGTTGCTTGCCTCCAAATCTGAAGCTAATGTTTTGGCTATTCGGCGTGAACTTTAACACATTCAAAAGGGAAACCGATCTATGGCGGATTATTTAGCCCATGCTAATCGACTTGCTGATTCACTTGCTGCAGCTGGACATCCTGTGTCAGATATGGAACTTCGTCATATCATGCTTGATGGACTTGATTCATCTTTTAAAACAATTTATGCATCTCTTCAAACCTCTATGGATCGTTTTACTGTTCAAACATTTGAGACTCACCTTTTATCTTATGAACGTCGCGTTGAGAAACAGAATCAATCCATTGTGCAACCTCAAGAAAATATCGCCAAGTCCAACCCACATCGCGGCAAGTTCCCTTCTCCAGTTGCTGAAGTCATTTGTCAATTGTGTGGAAAGCCTGGTCATGTTGCTCAAGACTGCTTCAAGCGTTTTTATAGAACTTATAAGCCTCCTCACAAGCAACCCTCTAATAGGAACTCGCGGCCTAACTCTCAAGGATCCACGCCAACGGCTTATGCTACCACCCCTTCCAGCATATATACCTATGACTGGCTTCCTGACAGCGGTGCGTCACATCACATGACAAATAATATCTCCAACCTTCATGCTCCTACTGAATACAATGGACCAGATCAGGTAAAGGTGGCTAGTGGCTCACATCTAGGTATTTCCCATACAGGTTCGGCCCTCCTACCTACTCTAACTCGAAATTTCCGTCTTTCTAATACCTTATATGTTCCCCATCTTTCACACAATCTTCTATCCGTCTCTCAATTCTGTCGGGACAATAACGTTCTGTTTGAATTTAATGACTCATGTTGTCTTGTGAAGGGTCTGCGAACGGGGAAGGTAGTTCTTCAGGGCACGCTTAAGGATGGTCTATACATGCTGAGTCCTGTCTCTCCTATTGCCGCTCTTGTATGAGAACAAACGTCATTACAATGTTGGCACAATCGTTTAGGACAACCCATGTTACGAACTGTCAAGTCTATTTTATCTCTTCATAAGCTTCCAGTATCGAATTCTCGAATTTCCTTTTGTCAATATTGTTTAGAAAATAAGAGTCATAAACTCCCTTTTAGTTCTAGCACTATTGTTTACTCCAAAACTTTGGATTTGGTTATTTCTGATGTTTGGGGTGATGCACCAGTTCTATCTAATGAAGGTTATCGATATTATGTTACTTTTTTTGATGCATTTAGTTGTTTTACATGGATTTATCCAATGCATTCGAAAACAAATATTGTTCCTATCTTCATCTCATTTTCTAAACATGTGGAGAATCTTTTCAATACTAAAATTAAAATGTTTCAAACTGATAATGGAACCGACGTATTTAACCAATCCTTCGTGAAAATTGAACTCTTCATCGATTATCTTGTCCACACACGTCCGCTCAAAATGGCTTAGTAGAGAGACGTCATCGACACATCGTAGAAACTGGCTTAACTTTGTTACCAATGGCGTCTATTCCTGTTGAATTTTAGTATGATGCATTTTTTACGGCCTGTTTTCTCATGAATAGAGTTCCATCCTCGCCAACAGGGTCTCGTTCTCCATATGAACTTCTATTTAATAAGGTTCCAGATTACTTATCTCTGAAAACTTTTGGTTGTTTGTGTTTCCTCACTTACGGGATTATCGTTCTAATAAGCTCGAATCGCGTTCTTCCGCTTGTGTTTTTCTCGGGTATGATGCTGCTAGGAAAGGTTATAAATGTTTTCACCTATCTACTGGTAAAGTTTATTGGTCTCGACATGTCGTTTTTGTGGAGGACTCATTCCCTTATGCCGCTGCTGAACTACCTTCATCCTCTCAATCAAAACAGGTACCGTCTTCTATCCTTAACTCTTTACCTTTACCATCTCCTCCCACAAAATCATTTCGTCTGTTCCAAAATACTCTTCCTGTAGAACAGCCCCCGACCGTTACATTTCCTGGTTCTCCGACGCGTCAAAACGTCAATTCCAGTCCACATACAGTACCAAACTTGTCTGTATCTCTACCTAGTCCAGAACCTCAATTTTGAAACCCCTGCCCAAACCTTATTTGACTCCTCTACACCCTCAATCAGTTCCCCTGTAGATTCAACCACTTCCTCTTCTTCAATCCGTCTGATGTCTCACCATCCCTCTCCACCCTTTTATCGCCAAAACCCAAGGCTCCTAGATCTCATTGTCCCACCGTACCCAATCCAGATCCATGTTGAGTCATATTGCCACCACCTGTTGTTTCCAATGAGCATGGCATGGTTACCCGCGACAAAGATGGTATTTTTAAACCCAAGGTCCTTATAGCTTCTAAACATGCGAAACTCACTGATGATCTTTTTGAACCTAGTTGTTATACACATGCCAAAGCATATCCTAAATGGTGCACCCCAATGGATGATGAATACAATGCCTTGATGAAAAATGACACATGGACAAAGGTCCCTTACTCTCCTGGCATGAATGTCATTGGCAGTAAATGGGTTTTTCGAATAAAGCGCAAGGCGGATGGAACCATTGAACGTCGTAAGGCTCGTTTGGTTGCTCAAGGGTTTAAACAACAACATGGAATTAATTATGGAGAGACTTTCAGCCCGGTAATTAAACCTTGCACAATTCGAGTTGTTCTTACTCTTGCTTTAACATACAACTGGCCAGTACAACAACTTGATATTCAAAATGCGTTTTTGAATGGTTTTCTCAATGAAGAGGTTTATATGAAGCAACCACCAGGATATACTGATCCCCAATTCACTAATCATGTATGCAAGCTACATCGATCTATTTACGGGTTAAAACAAGCTCATAGGGCGTGGTACCACCGCTTAAGTCTGTTTTTACAGAAGTTGGGTTTTGCAATTTCTAAAGCTGATACATCTTTGTTCATCCGACGATCTTCCGAGGGTATTACTTATCTTCTAGTATACGTCGATGACATCATTCTTACAGGCTCTAATATGTCCTGTTTGCAGTCACTTATATCGACATTGCATCATGAGTTTTCTCTAAAGGATTTGGGTCAGCTGTCTTTCTTTCTCGGTGTAGAAGCTACTTGGACTTCAACTGGTTTATTTCTTTCTCAAAGGCGTTATATTGAAGACCTTCTTCGCCGCGCTAATATGCATGGTGCTAAGCCTGTTGTAACTCCTCTTAGTACCTCTACTGATCTACACCCCACTGGTGGTTCTACACTCACAGATCCAACGACTTACCGTAGTCTTGTAGGTAGTCTGCAGTATTTACTTCTTACACGGCATGAAGTTGCTTTTGCTGTTAACAAAGTGTGTCAATTTATGCATGTTCCAACGACTGCACATCTTCTTTTAGTGAAGCGGATTCTTCGATACTTACAGGACACCTCTACTCATGGTCTCTTAAACCAGCAAACTCTTTGCAGATTAACTTCTCAGCATATACCGACGCGGACTGGGCGGGTGATCCTACTGATCGACGCACCACAAGTGGTTACTGTGTCTTTCTTGGCTCCAACATTATATCATGGAGTTCAAGGAAACAAAAGACGGTTTCTAAATCCAGCACCGAATCTGAATACCGTGGGTTGGCAACTGCTACAGCTAAGCTTATGTGGATTGAGTCTCTTCTTCGTGAATTGCGGACTCCTATTCGCACTCCTCCAGTTCTTTGGTGCGATAACTTAGGCGCCAACTACTTAACTATGAATCCAATCTTCCATGGCAGGACAAAACATATTGAGATAGACTACCATTTTGTTCGAGAACGTGTTCAGAAAGGACAGCTCATTGTTCGTTTTGTTTCATCAAAGAATCAGCTCGCCGATATCTTTACTAAGTCTCTTCCTAAAGATAGATTTCTTTCACTGCGTTCCTTGCTCACTGTTTGCCAACACCCGCATGGAACGAGGGGGAATATTAGAACATGTGAAATCATAGCTCCTGTACAGGCTGTTTAAGTTTCCATAGATTATTCTCTTCTTAATACAGTATGTAACCCTAATACCCATATATAAATATAATAATTCTTGGGGTTTCTTCTTATCGATTGAGAACACATCAAAAACCTTGTTCTAACTGATACGCGTCATAATAATCCCCTGCATCCTTAACCTGTCTGCATAAATCCCACTCCACCTGTCTTTCATTCTCAAATTAAGTCTTTTTTCGTTAATTTCTCTGCATAAATCCCACTCCACCTTTATCTTTCATTCTCAAATTAAATCTCCTTTATTTCATTGTTGCTCGTTGATTTACGTCATGACCAAATTAAAACTCTGTATTGATTGATCTAATTAGGGTGTGGTTTTTTTGGTATACAATTTCCTAAACAAATTCGTTAGATTTTATAGTATCATTAGTTAATATGCTAGATTTATCCATTTTCCTTTTTGTCTGTAATTTGTGGAAATTAATGGCGATCATGGTGTGTTTAATACATTTTCATATGTTGTGAAGAGGTGACCTTGAACGGGAATTTGGGAGTAAGGTTTCGTTTATTGGAGTATGAAGATGGAGGAAGGTGGTGTTAATCTTTGGTCATGGGTGATGGCGGCGACATGATGCACGCTAGGGTTTCGATGTTTTGAAACTGGGAGTGCAAGTTTCAATGGACTTGATGGCTGAATGACCCTCTTAAAATTGTTTATGTTCACATTCATATAACGGAATATGAAATAACCGATAAATACCTGGAACCGGTTGATACCCGGCTGTTTAATTGGGTCCGGTTCTGGGCCTAGTAATTTCAGAAACGGACCCAGAACCGGTAGGAATCGGAACCGGATAAAATAATAGGGTCCGGTTCTGGGTAGCATGGTACCCGGGAGGAACCAGCCCGTTGACACCCCTAGAGTTCGCCAAAATGACCATTGTTAAAGGCTGATGCCAATTCTTTTAGGGGATACCGTTCTATATAAGACAAAAAAATAGAAACTGATCCTGACCGTCGATCACTCAAACGGTATCCCTGCTGATATCGGTATCCTTTTTAGCAAGCATGAAAATGACCTTGTCTAAAAATATTGCGTCCAACAGAATCCACAAACAACGTAGACATTGGACCACGTGTACAAATAGTGGATCCAACATGATCATTATCACTAGCATAACTTAATAGATAGAAGTAAGTAAATCATCATCCTTCCCACAATCTGGAACTGGTACGTAATAAAGACAATTAATTCTATCCACCAGCTGGCTCTCATATTTTAGAAAGATAAGAGTGGATTAATAAAGAGATTAAGGAAACATGCTTAGCTTAGGGAAAATGATTTTTCTTTTTTTTGAAGCATTGGGGAAAATGATGTTTGTATCCCCTCCCGTTTTTTTTTTTTTTTTCTCGGAAAGACAAATATATCCGGCTGTAGACTTCTCAATATTAGACTAGTTATTGCGCCAATGCGTTGCACGGGCCTAAATATTTTATAGAGGAAAATATGATCGCTGAAAAATATATTTTTTCGCTAGTGAATTTTTAGGGACTCAAATTTGAAGCATGAGAAAAAAAATTGACAATAAAAATATTCGAAAACTGATAATAAAATTAAATTATGTTCATTCAAACTTATACTCCTACTATTTATCACTTCAATATCTGATTGTTCACTGGCATTTTCATGTGTTATTGAATTTGTTTTTTTTAGTTCTCCACTTTGTGGACCACCCTCATTTCCATTTTCAACTGCATTCACCGTCCATTTCGACCATACCATTTAGTACCTGGCTTTGATTCTAGTGCATGCTTACAAACCCTTATTTCAACCACAGGCGTATTGTTAAATGCTGGTTACACTTTGTTCAAATTCTCGCTGCCAATTTCAACTTCCCTGTTTTTCCCTGTTTACACAACACCAAGACAGACCCAGTTCCATCGAACTCGTACTTCTCTTCTCCATTCTCTAAATTTCGTAGCAACCCTATCAACAACATCAACATATCAAATTCCACCAAAACCCTTGATCGCATCCATCTCAGACAAACAACAGATTTCGTAAATTGCAGCACCACCATCACTGCATCGCCTTGCTATAAACTCCACACAGAGAACATTAGTTTCCTTCTTAATTTTGCACCAAGCACCATAATTTCTCGGTTCATATCCAACCCCAGGATTCATTAAACTCATCATTACTGCCATCATTGTCTTCTAAAAAGCAATTTAAACAACAAATCCCCATTGAATCATCATATCATCTTCTTAATAAAGAACATTTAACAACGATTTCCTTGTCTCGAACAACATCTCGTCTTGTAGCAGCTTCAATTTATTTCTTCATCAAAATAACATTCTCACTTCTTCATTCCTTTCACATTGCTCCAGTTGGTTCTCCTCACCAGCAGCACAATATTCTCAGTAGTCACAAATTATACTTGTAAGAGAAAGTCAAAAAAAGTACTTCAGATAATACTGAGTAGTTGGCATCATCTAGAGTTCATTCCTTTCTTTTCTTTTTTCTTATCGTTATAGGCAATAAGTTCCTCATGTCGACATTGGCATCATCTAGAGCCTTAACAAACATGAGCAATCAAACCAAATCCTACTAATTGTGCTGTTAAACCTATCTACAGTTTTCTAACCATCCCCAGCATAATAACTATTTACAGATCTCTCCTAGACCTCTAAAAACGAATGTGAATTTTGAAAATTTTAGTAACCTCTTTGGGTGTCCTAATCTCCAGCTCCAAGGCGTCCACGCAGAGAGAGGCATCATAGAGAAGTGAATAAGAAAACTAATGCATATTATGTGCCAGATTATTCGGTATATGAGTACCCTCACCCATACTTAAACATCAAATAGAGACATATAAGAACTTGATCAATAAATTCCCCAATGTCTAGCAACTTGATCTATAAAATTTCCAATGTCAAACATAAATAATTATTAGGGTTGTTTGATTCAACAGAAACAACAATGAATACAAACGAATGGGAGGGCCATCACTCCATTATGAGATTGTAAACATGAACCTCTGTAAAAAAACAAACACAAAAACATTAGAATATAAATCCAAGAAAATAACTTACCTGCGGAGCAAAATATAGTTATAGAAAAGTCAAAACAGATGAACCAAAGATGAACAAAACCAAAGAGGAACAAAGTCAAAACAGAACAGGAGCACAAAGAAATAAAAGAAACTACGCTGAAAACCTTATACCGCATGATTTGCATCTTGGTAATCCATTGGTGATTAGAGTTTAGTTCGTAGTAGGAGATATTTGTGATCAGTTGTGGTGTTTAGTAGTAGAAATAACTCGGAAGGTTGAGACGGAAGTCTCGTTTTTTTCTAGGTCTGATATTCGGGGGTGCTCCCGGATGAAGTATTGGTGGTGTGAAAAAACAGGATGATCCTATTGGCTTATATATACTCCGGTGGGGCCAGAAGCTCTAAGAATAGAGCTTTGTTCAGCTTTCAACCACAACAGAGGAAATTCACCTGAAATCATATTATTAATTAATGTCCACCATTTATGTTTTGACTCCGATCATCCGATGTAATAATTCATGGGTGTCCATACTCCAGATACCCGTACAAATTCGAATAGATACATACAACTCCTCCACTCCAGAATACTATCGCGCTTGCATGCATTATTCTCTTCTCTTTATTATCACACATCTCTTGGCCTCTCCAAAGTCCAAAATAAAAGATAGATCGCGACCTCAAGACTATTGAATCTATTTTTTGGTAATGTTTTTTTTCTTTTCAAAGAACACTTTCAAAACATATGGTATATACACAGGGACAAAGGGAAGGGATGCAAGTGACCACTAAGTTTTGAATTTATATAAAATGGTTCGGGTTTTATGTCGTCTTAATGGCTTGTGGGTGTAAATAATGATGATAAAATTTAAATTTGTATTAGTAATGGACTGAAAATGTAAACCGATCACTTAAATCTTCTTTATTCGTTTCTATCCAACAAATTCTCTCTAAAGGAAAGTAAAGAAAACAAATGATAATAGACCAGCAGATAGTGACGTGGGAATTCAGGTGCCGCAACAACCACCGTTAGGGACAAAACGTGAAATCTTCAAGCCGTTTTGGCATTGTCATGCTGTTGTTGCCGACTCTCGGCTTCAATATGCACAATCACTTCGCCGAAATTGATGTATTCACAATGGGATTTATGGTGTTATCGCAAAAGCGATAAACTTCCATATCGAGCAAAAAAAAATATTTTTTGCGAATGTCATAACAAAAATCATTCGACCCCATAACAAATAAGTCCTAGTCCGTCATGTATATAGCAATAATTTCTATATCGATATTTGGCACACAAAAATTGTAAAGTGTTTTTTATGCAAAACATTTTCAAAATTTCTCAACTTTCAGAAGGCCAGTGCAAAGAGCTTTTAAAAGCGTGAAAGCAAAAGCTTTGGCCCACCACAATTGATTTTGATTTTTATTCCTATTATATTTCATAATTGACAAAAAATATTTTTAAATCTTTTATAATCGAGTTTTGATTCTCCATATCATATTCTTTAATTAATTTAAAATTGTAATTTATAACCATTTTAGTGATTTTTTTTTTTACTTTTAGTTTGTTTTTTTATCTTGAAATTATACCTATAATAAGAATAATAATTTTTCAAATAACTTTTTAGTAAATTTAATATGCTAAAAAAATTAATAAAATGTTAATAAATAAATAAATATGTATATAAATATATAAACTCTTGATTATGTTTAACTCTATAAACTAGAATAAAACTCCAGAGATGTCTGTTTTTGTCATTTGCTACAATAGCTATAGTTGAACCTGATATTTACCAAACAAAATTTAATTACTTTAATCAGCTTTACTTTTAGTTTTATACTGAACCAAACGTTCAACTGCTTTTTTTACAAAACGCCCACAACAACGCATAACAACAAAGCGCTTTTATACAAAGTACAACAATCACTATGCCTTATACTCCCTCCATCCCAAACCACTATGCCTTATACCCCCTCCTTCCCAAGTTACTTGCTCAGGGTTTTGCAAAAATATTAAGGAATTGAAATTATTTCAACAATAACCCTTATCTCCCAAATTATTTATTTAATTTACTAGTTTTTATTTTGTAATTTCTAGTTCCCTCTTGATAATCATGAAATTTTAGAGAAAAATATGGAATTTTTTTGGTACATTTTTGTTAAAAAATACCTTATTAATGCAATTAGATGGGACAAGGGAGTGTATAATAAGCAATTAAAACAAAAAATCTCCAGTTTTGTTCATTACTTCATTTTATTATAAACTCATCACCTCTCTTTTAAATTCTTTATGTCTTTCCCTTTTTGATTCAAATAATGCAGTAATAATCAGATTTCCGTTTTATAAATAACCTTCCAACAAGTCTCAAGTGTTTTTCGTAATAAAAAACCAACCTTTTGTATATTTTATTGTTATTTTGAGTTTCACACCTTAAATGGGTTGATAAGCTAAGTATTTCCATCTTATGAGTAATACACCAAATCACTCTAAAAGAAAGTAATAAACCAAACCTCTTAGCCTATGTTAGCAAAATAAGCACTATTTTGTTTTTATTTTGGTTTGGCATGACAGATTTACGCAGATATATTGCTTCTCGAAAACTCTAGGATTGTTCATTTATACATCCCTATGAAACGTTTATTGTTCTTATTGAGAAAATAAGAAAAAGGAAAAAGAAGAAAACTTTGAAATAATTGAGAACGTATTAAAAAGAAGAAAAAGTTCATCATAATGGATACTCTATCTCATGACCCAAGTGCACTATATGATTCTGAACATGAAAGGTCGAATGAGACACTTCTGAGCAAGTGAGATTCAAAGAACCATATCAGATGAATTCAAATGTATGCATAATGCATCCTTCATAGAGCACTTTGGTGTTCTCCCATATTTAGCATGATAAATTTTTCTTGTTTTTTTCATCTCTTCTTGCCCTTTTATCCGTCAAAACATGTACAACTATTTTAGAGAAGTTTTTTTTTCTGTACTAACCAAGTTGGATCAAATTTTGATATGGTCTAGAGATTGTAGAATTGATATCTTGACCCGATGAAGGATTTTATCCTAGCTTCGGTTCTTTGTTAAAGGAAATAGAGGATCAAATATTTTTAAGAGGTGGGTTGGAATTAAGCGTTCGTCCTTCCTCTCACTGGCCTCTACTCGTGTACTCATGGGCTTGAGAAGCTTTGAAATTTTTTGAGCCCACTTAAGAGAGAGGACCAAAAAATAAAGATGAAGGTCATCACAATAATTTCAACTCTAATAAGATTATCTAAAAGAATTCTAAAAGAAGACATCGGATCAAAGTAAGATTATTGATAAAATACCTTATTTATGCAATTAGATGGGACAGGGGAGTATATAATAAGCAATTAAAACAAAAAATCTCCAGTTTTGTTCATTACTTCATTTTATTATCCCAAATAATATTTAAACCCTAAAATATTTAAACTAAATATAATTACTTTGCGGTTTCCGAAGATGGTTCTAAAGATCCTATCGATACTTTAATCTAGTTTGAGTGAGCCTTATTTCAGAAGAGGGGGTTCTCAAGAATAAACAAACTAAGTGCAATCAAAGTTTTAACAACCGTTAGTCAATCAAATCAATAATCGAAAACTAACAACATTGCAAATATCTAGTTTACCACCAATGGTACCCGTAGAGCTTCTTCATCCCACAGAAGTCTTTAAACGAGCAGTCGTAAGAGATTTCGCCTAATTAGGTAAGAGATTTCGTAAACCAAGAATGAAGTTTAATTAGGGTACTTTCCTCTCCAAGGATAAAATATTCTCGGCTCCACCTAAAACAACAAGAATGAAGTACCCCTTTATCTACATACCCCTGGCTCTTAGGATAGTTTGCAAGAAATGCAAACTCAAGTATTTGTAGACCAAGGTTGTTTGGACAACAAGGAAATTCCAAAACCGAAAATATTCTCAAGATATGCAGTAAAGTACCTAAATTCGGTTTTCCTATTTCCAATTAATGTTAACCAATATTTTCGAAAACTCTCATGGAAAAACTTCAATTATTAGTCCAGCACATTAACTAATAAAATTTTCCAGAGGATATGCTTTAATTGTTGGTAATTAAAACATATATGATGAAAATCATAATTAAATACTTTTCACTATTTCGGACCAGGATCACCTTGAGCATCAAGGAATATCTTTGAAAAATAAATGATAAGAGTTATGTACATGTTCAAATATGTCGACATCTGGAAGCTTCTCAACTTGACAAATCCAAAACCCTAATTCACACACACCATGAAGAAATATGTGAACCATGGTTATTGGTTTTATACATGGAACCGATTAAATCATCATTGCAATATATTTTGTGACCGGTTATAACATGATTCCCAATATAGGATGTAATCGGTTACACCTTGCTCCACAAAGTATCTTGTGACCGGTTACACCTTGCTTCCCAAAGGTAGCTTGTGACCGATTACAACTTACTTCCCAATTCATCTTGTGACCGGTTATACCTTGGTTCCCTAAGTAACTTGTGACTGGTTACAACTTGCATTCCAATATAGCTTGTGATCGGTTACACCTTGAATTCCAAAGTTGCTTGTGACCGATTCCAACTAGTTGTATGTCATTGGCCATGACCGGTTATACCTCAAGTCTCAACAAAGTTAAGATAGGTTCCACCGTAGTCATCTTCCATTGGTCATCCAAAAGATATTCAATGAATAACTAGGCCAATCATGATTTCCCTTTCGATTATGAAAACAAGTTCATACCTCTACTTCCTTAAACTAATGTAAAGATACATAGTTTTCTAGGATGAAATCATACCTATATAATGCACACATAATCAAATAACTATATACAATAGATTATGTTGATGTCGTATTTACGAAGTTCCAAAAGATAAGTGTTTATACTTCGTAATATATTTCCTTGATACTTTGATCATACTATTATGACCAAGTCTCACCACTAGAGTATTATATACAATATATACAGCGTTAGGAATGGAAACAAGATCAAGTCAATATTACTAACCTCAAGTGGAAGGATGATGTCGTCGTTGTAGTCGTTACTTCTTTTCATTCTTCAGGTCTTCAGAGTAATACTTGTACGTATCAACATTCCTAGACTTTCTAGTCTAACCTAAATGAAGTTGACTCTAGTATTTAATCAAGCGACCCTATATGAGTTTTGATACTAAAATATGACAACCAAACTTGACATACCAACGCTTGGTGGGTTCAAACGAGCTATGCTCTAACAATCCCCCCCTTTGTCAATTTTAGTGATAAAACTCTTATTACATATGGAGCTAAACGAATTACAAAATAACTCATTCTTCATACGCTTGATTCCAAGTTTCAACAACACAAAAACCAGCATATATTCAATAAATAAATGTCGTTGTTGACATTTGAATAACAAAAGCTTTTACTCCCCCTAAAGGCAATCTAGGTAAATATTCAATCCGAACATCTTTCTTATTCCCCTTTTGTAGTATGAAATAATACACATCATGATGATATGTTTCTCCCCCTTAGTCTATGCTTTACTCTTTCGTTAGATATAACGTTTAAGCACAATTTTCCTTTCCTAGTGATTAAAAATCACTTGTTTACTCCATATATTTCTCCCCATTTTTGTCACAAAAATGACAAGGTTCGAGCAAATAAAGGACAAACCGAAAGGATCTTACAAATCTTTAAGACTTGTACAACCTATAAGAGTTAAGCACGAAGGTTTCACATACCACTTTAGATAAACAATATTAAAACCGAAACTACAAAAGTAATTTAGTTTCAATATGTTATCAAGGAAACAATTGTCCGAAGCAATTTTCCCTTTTAGTCCAAAAACTCGACTAAGATACTTAATTCTATCGTTGAACCGATCGCGTATGTACAGTCGCTTATTTCGACAAAACCAAAATAGAGATCAGAATTAACTCTATTTCTCTCATCAGGCTCTAAGTATTCCAGAAAATAACTTAGACCTTTCCCTTTAGACAAGAAAAACACTAGGTTAGTTAACTAGTTTTTTTTGTCAAGGCATTCGATTAGAATTGAATAACCGAATCCTCTAATTGATAAGTCTAACTAAGATCAGGATTAACTTAGTTTCTCTTATCCTGAATCAAGTAGACTAAACAAATGACCCCGTAATTTTTGTTAAGCCAAACACAATCGATACAAACCAAAAGAATTTGACTTGTCATTGTTTTTCTCAACCGGAAGCAATTGAAACAAATATAATCATCATAACACCGCAATTGCACCGAATTTTGTTAAGCAAAAACACCTATACCAAACAATAAAGAAGATATCAAATCATAAGTGATAGACACATTTTTGTGTCTGAATTGTCCTCATTGTCTCTATTGTTAGTCTCGATTTTTGTACTAATTTTGGTGTTTTTATGTGTGTGTAGGTGTTTTTGAAGAAATACACTTGTGTGGAAAAAGTTGCTCAAAAAGTGTTATTTGGACCCCCCGGGAGAAAAGTGATAAAGGCACCTTCATTTTGGATAAGGGCACCTCCAGGGAGCTAGCTGCTATTCGCACCCCCGGATTGGTTAGGGGGACACCACCTTCTTCATTCAAATTTCAAAAATTGGCGGGAAAACTGTGTTCATCAATGGCAGATTCTGGGTTGGATTTTGGACATGTTAGAAGGAGACTCAATGGCTGATATTCATTGGGATGACTTGTTAGAGCCTAACAGGGTTGGTATGGGTCGATTCATCGTCTAATTTTGGCTAGATAACTCGCGAGGAGGAAACAGGGCAGCATGTCATGGATGGAGATATTCACGGGATTTGCTTGAGTTGGACTGAGTTTGCGCATGCTAGGATGACTCTAACAACCATTTGGAAGGTAACAGATATAAATAAGGAGATTTACCAGCTATGAAACGCGTGCAGGAGAAGGAAATGGAAAGATTATATCCCGAGAATATTTTCATTGACTGCCGAGTAATGGGAAGATTTTTTGCATTGATGAGGAGTTATTCTTGGTCCAAAGGTGTATAAATAGTTTGCTGGGGTCGAGTAGAGGGGGTACGTAGAGATTGGGAGAGTTGCAGAGCATCAGAAAGTCGAGAAAATCAAGTGGCAGGAAACCACCATTTCTGCTGCTGTGAAGAACACGAAGAACAAAAGACTACCAGAGGCAGTAGTTCATTGTCAAGAACATAAGACGCACACAGAGCAGATCGTATTCGCTACTGATGACAACGACATGTTACTATTTATCGTTCTCAGTAACAGATTCGGTTTGTAACAAAAATAATTGTTACAAACCCGATTTTTCATTATTTCTCCCTTATTCATCATTTGTAAACCATTTTTGAGCATAAATAAATTCTTTGAGAGGGTTTTCAACATGATGAGCGGCTAAAATACCCAGTGACTGAGGCAACGGAGGAAACTATTCACTCATGCTTGATTGGTAATTTATTTTATAATTTCTTTAATTATTTATTTTATTTAATTCACTAGGATCAACATAAAGATAAAATTGGTTTTCTTAATTAGTTGTGAATCAATTCGATGTGTTATGCTTAGAATCAATTCTTTGATAATTCATGCTTAGGGATTACAATTTAATGTTTGGGCACCATATAGATTAATAGTGAATTAATGAGAAAAAGAGCTTAACAATAATTCTTGAAATATCATTATAAACAATCAATTAGGAGGAATAGTGGAATCCGGAGCCTTGGTCTATTTTTAAATCTTGAAATCACTTTTTATATTAAGTTTTGTTTGTTTTTAAGTTCTATAAGTCTAAAATCTTTTGCTTTCACAAGTCTCAACGAACCTTTTACTACAACTTAATTGAAAATCCTATCAATAAGCTAAATAAATTGACACAATTTTTCTTATCCGGAAACAATTGAATCATAAAAAGCAGTCCATACACAATAATGGAACATATCAATTGTACCGAAATTTTGTTAAGCAAAAGCAAAATATATGCAATATAATCAGGCTTTTCTGAAACAAGAAAACGATAACTAACAAATAAAATCGGTACCTCAATTTCCGCAGCCACTACTCCCCAAAAAGATATATTGTTAAGCGCAAGTTCAAATAAGAACTCTCCCCCTGTGTGTTGTCATCCTCTCGCAAGAACAAAAGAACAACAACAAAAGCAACCTTTACCAGAGAAAGCTTGAATCGCTTTTAACTAATGTGTGCCAATAACAAAAGTTGAAACCCGAAACACATATGTTATGGTAAACACAACTTATGTAAACATAAATTGATTATCAACATATTGTGAATTTTCACATATGAGTTTCAATCAGAACACCTTATGATCCTTTGATAAAGCCTACCAACATGGGCTAGAACTTAATCCCGCTAAATCAAAAAGCCACACAAACCATAAGGGCATCACAATATGAGATCGAATTTTAAGGTCAATAAAAACCGAAATCAAACATCTCATAAATCCGAAAGTACATAACATAAAATATAGACATTCATACACAGGCTATGCAATCGGAACTATCAAATAATGAAACAAGATTATAAAATAATAATTTTATTCATTCATAAATATTGATAGTTTTATTCAAATAGACCTTATACACAATATTGAAGTAAATCAGCATATTGATGTCTAGTTTTCTAAATAAGAACCTAATTTTATTTTCTTCCATGGGAAACTTAATCCTTCATAACAAGAGGAAGGTAGGTTATTATTCTCAATCTTGAGCTTGTGGATTTCTTCAAGAAGATAACCTTGTTGCTTGACCAGAATTACAATTGAGAGGTTTTGGTGAAGGACTCTGCAAGAACATGTAATTCTGTCTTGGATTGTACACAAAATTGTGTCAATATTTCAATACACTGATCTTTCGTAGGTAGATTTTATCATTCCTTCTTGCTAAGTCAATCTCTCTTTTTAATCTTTTTCTTCGGTTTCTTAACATAAAGAGATGGTGCAGACTTATTCTTAAAGATTTCTTTTAGATCAAGCACCTTTGCAAGAGAAGACATCGGATCCTGACCCATGGTTCGAAAAGGAATGACCAGAGAATGAGGAGAATCCTTTATAAATCTTGAAAGATATTTTTCATACTACCGAAAATACAATATTCCTATAAATATGAATATTTAAAATATTTTCAATTACTAGATTGTATTCTCATAATCCACACATAAGTGCCTTGATTATTTGCTTCCTCACATATATTCGGCACACAAAGTGAGGATGCAATCTAATACCAATTAGGTGGTATTGGTATGATATTTTCTCTCATCATGGGATTTAGAACAAACAGAGTGTTCTTGATCTAGTGAGGTATGGTTCATTAATCTTCTCTTCTTTCCTTGAAACATCAAAGTTTCCAGAGATTGGTTGGAATTGCACTCGTGCGTCTTAAGAATCCTTGCTTTTGAGACAGTTCTGCACTTTGTCTTATTTTTCCTTGTACCATTAGATGATTTTTCTACATCGGAAGACATGCCTATTTTTAAAATGGTTAAATCATTAACGGAATACGAGGGAATTAAATTAACAACTAGTGCAATATTAGTTGTTTCCTCTTCTTCAGAGTTGTATGAATCAGAGTTCTCATCTAGAGTTACATCTAATGCCTTGCTTCCATTGCATTTCCTTAGATTATGACAGTCTTTAGCCAAATGACCAAAACCTTTACACTTGAAACACTGAGGCTAATATTCATCATCTTCTTCTTGATATTTTATGTTCTTGATTGGAACACGATCGTGAGGACGAGAAGTACGATGATTATCTTTTACAAATCTTTTATTCATTTTCTTAAGAGATCTCAAAACTATCTCATAATCAGTGACAGTATTAGTTCAACATCATTATCAGAATCTTCTGCAATCAATTCATCGGAATCGTCTATCAATCTATTTTTCTCCACACGAGCTTTTGGAAATTTATCAGCTTTAAAAGCGATTCCTTTAGCTTGAATAGATTGTGATTCAAGATCAAAGATCTTTAACTTTCCAATAAGTGTGCTTTGAGAGAGAGTTGAAAGATCATTTGCTTCCTGATTGCGTGTTTCTTAGATTCGTATCTAGATGGCAACGATCTGAGAATTTTTCACACTATTTTTTTTTAGAAATAGTCTTTCCAAGAGAGAAAGAAGCATTGACTATCTCAGAGAGTTTAACATGGAACTATTCAAAAGTATCATTGTCATCCATTCGAAGGTTTTCCCAATCAGAAGTGAGGGTTTGAAGTTTAGCTTCCTTTTCTAATGTATTGCCTTCAAATATGATCTGAAGATTATCCCAAGCTTCCTTTGAAGTTTGGAAGGTGGATACATGATGTTGTAGATCACAGCTTTTTTTAATTTTTTTTGGTAAGTCCAAAATTGTATTGATGAATAGCAAATATTTACAAAGAGTTTACAAGAAAAGAGGTCCGTAGACCCCCAAAACTTACAAACTAATTAAATCTGTAATAAGAGACATATGGATATTCTAAAGAATTTAGAAAATAAGGCCTCTCATCATAATTATGCCCTTCACCATTTCTAAGAAGACAACCTCTTTTCGCCATTGAATCAGCCGCAAAATTAGCTTCACGGCTTACAATATGTATAATAACATTCAAACCATCTGAATTCTGTTTTGCAAATGCCTTTTTTTCACTTGTATAATCTACTAAGTGTTTAAACTCAGTTTCCGAACCTTTAATTTTCAGACGATTATATCCATCAATGACTAATAGCCAAGTATTAAAATCGTGTGATTGAAGAAAAGATCTCATAACAGACTTCCACCACAGATAGGTTGGATCGCATCAAACACAGATTGTCAGATCTTTTCGTGTTTACCAACTCTGATACCAATTGAAAAGACGAAGGTACCAAAATACACCACAATCTTTTAAATATCAACCTATAATTCCTTTACCGAAAATGTGATCGTCTATGGACTGAGTTGAGACAATACAACAAATTCGGTTCACATTTCATGTGATCGTCTATGGATACGAGATCGAGATAATACAAAAACAAGATCACTTGTGTGATTGACTATGGATACAAGATCGAGACGATACGACAAAAAAGTGTGCACTTGATAATAGGTATTGTATTAAACCAAAACACTATAGGATCAATATCAAGTGTTACAGAATTAACATACAAGTGAAATTTACTTTAAATTATATAAACCAAATATAATTGCGGAATAGTAAAGTAAATGGCACAACAAGATTTTGTTAACGAGGAAACCGCAAATGCAGAAAAACCCCGGGATCTTGTCCAGTTTTGAATACTCTCGGAATAAAGCTGCTATATAAAATATAATACAAACTTCGTATAGTTGAGACCAAGTAGACTACCCCTAGCTACTTAGTTTCGTCAGTATCCATGCGCCTTCGACTTGTAGAGTCACACACGTGAATAGCAAGTCCTTTGGATCGTATCACAAACAACAAAGGAAAAATATATTTGGTAACCACTCTAATCAATCTAGAAGATATTAATGAGTCGTTGACAAAGGCTCTTGTGTTTAATCTAATAAACTCTTTTGTCTGGTTATATCAATCTATCTTTTGATTACTGAAATAATCAAACTACAAATTTGCAATCAATCAATATAGATCTCAAAGAGAAACTATAAAGCGATGCTGATCTAATGCAACTAATCAATAAAGTCTATCAAAGATAAACTGATTCTAGTTGGATCTCACCCGATCAAGGTTTGTGCACTAAATCCACAAGATACGAAAACTAATACGAATTCTTCTTCGTCTTCAAATTTTCTATTGCCTTTAATAACCTGCACAACAACACTTGAAACCTCCTGTGATCAATCACGCACAGAACAAAGTCTGTTAACAATGAATTATCACAAGATGTCTTTAGATCCGAAGATGGTTCTAAAGATTCCGTCGATACTTTGATCTAGTTTGAGTGGGCCTTATATCAGAAGAGAAGGTTCTCAAGAATAAACAAACTAGGTGCAATCAAAGTTTCAACAAACATTAGTCGATCAAATCAATAATCGAAAACTAATAACACTACAATTATATAGTTTCCCACCAATGGTACTCGTAGGGCTTCTTGATCCCATGGAAGTATTTAAATGAGTGGTAGTAAGAGATTTCGCCTAATTAGGGTACTTTCCTCTCCAGATAGACGGCTCCACCAGAAACAACATGAATGAAGTTTTCCTGGATCTTATGATAGTTTGCAAGAAATGCAAACTCAAGTATTTGTAGACCAAGGTTGTTTGGACAACAAGGAAATTCCAAAACCGAAAATATTCTCAAGATATGCATTAAAGTACCTAAATTCGGTTTTCCAATTTCCAATTAATGTTAACCAATATTTTCGAAAACTCTCATGGAAAAAATTCTATTATTAGTCGCACATTAACTAATAATATTTTCCATAGGATATGCTTTAATTGCTGGTAATTAAAACATATATGATGAAACTTATAATTAAATGCTTTTCACTATTTCAGACCAGGATCACCTTGAGCATCAAGGAATATCTTTGAACAATAAATGATAAGAGTTATGTACATCTTCAAATATGTCGACATATGAAAGCTTATCAACTTGACAAACCCAAAAACCTAATTCACACACACCATGAAGAAATATGTGAACCATGGATATTGGTTTTGTACATGGAACCGATTAAACCATCATTCCAATATATGTTGTGACCTGTTATAACATGATTCCCAATATAGGCTTTAATCGACCTTGCTCCACAAAGTAGTTTATGACCGGTTGCACCTTGCTTCCCGAAGTATCTTGTGTCCGGTGGTAATAGGGCAAAAACTGATTATAGAGATAAGAGTAAAAGTGGGTAGGTTGATGAGAAATGAGTCCAGAACCTAAACAAATGTACTGCACAAAAGCACTTTAGATTCGAGAGATCAATCTGTATAATTCTGGCCTAAACCAAGAAATGGTCGTTCCAGTCTTGCTTCGGTCAAAAAATAAAGGAGAAGGGTTGATCTTAGGGAGGGAAGCAGAGAAGGTGTTGAGATCAGAGAGACAGGCTCCGTAACATGTGACTGTTTATGACTTGTTTCAGAAAATGGACTCGCTTGTAAAATGGAAGATGTAAGTTCTATGTATTCTTTGGATACCTATGTTCATTGTTTGAATAAATTGAAAATCTATTTATATCAAGTCATAGTCTAACATTTCTGATCTCATAGGAAGTGGCAGTTGTGTGGAGTAGTGGGGATGTGTGAAGGTGGTAGAAACCGTACCCTATTGTGAAAGTAGGACATAACGGTTGTGTACCCACTTCTCCTTTACTCGTTAACTTCCCGATCTTCCTGACACTTTCTCATAATGGGTTTATTGCACACCAAATGCTGTAAACCGCCAGACCAATACCCTGATGAACATCCCCCAATTTATGACATGTTTGATGTCTTGAGTATTTTTGGTAGAGAGTGGCTCTTAGTCGTGATTTGCATGACTAAGGCGTGCCTGTTTGTATGGTGAATTCCATATGATATGGAGCAAGTCGTGTTACGACTAATAATTAGAGGCGTGGTAGTTACTGAGTGGGCCCACCACCACGACATGTGAGAAATGGTCATAAATAATGGAAGAATGAGTACGTGATTATTCAGCAAGTAACATATGTCGTGAGCCTTTTACGTAAAATCTACAAGTAAAGAAACATTTCGACCAATCATATGCAAGCTAGGCAGCATGTGGTCATAAGTGACAAGTCAAGCATTGTTTTTCATGACATCAACGAGAGGTAATTGTTAGTCATGAAAGGGTGTGGAAAAAGATATATGAGTATGGAAGTATTCACGGATATGTAGCATGACATATGGTCTCATAATCACATTAATCCACCTCTTGAATGAAAGAGTGAATGGAAGTTTATGTTATTACATGAAGGAATTCGTAAAATTTCGTGGTCAGAAAATTCAGATGTAAGACCCTTCACTAAATCTGTTGTAGAATCTTCACACGAACTCAGATTTTGATAGTTGACCCCACCATTCTTATCATAAAAGAATTTCCTATCTTCCCAAGCGAGAATATTTAGGTTTTGAGATTTTTTAGGAGGAGAAAACAGTCCGACAGTAAAAACTCAGGAAGAATTTAGGAGGAACTTTGTCAGTTTTCATCCATGACCTAGCTCGCTTTTTAAGTTGTGTCTTTTAGCTCATTAATCCGATTGATGTGAGTTTTTATTATGTTATACTAGACATTCGTACAAAAATTTTAATGTGTAGATCACGTACAAATTCTTTACGAGTTTCTCCCAGCTGTTCATCCAACCTTGGGTGACCTTTCAATGATTTGGGATGGAGTAGCGCAGATCTGGTCTTATTAGCACAGCTTGCGCCCCTGATCAGGTATCCTTCATGCATATCTCAATTCAGACATTTTGGGAGATTAATGTTACTCAGCTAAGAATGAGCACTAATCATCATGTCATGTCAGAATTGAGAGTTCAACTAAGAACACATCATATAATAGATACTTAGCAATCTCTGCATTAATGAATAATGCAACTAGGAGCTTATTATGCAGCAGGCTCCGCATTAGTGAACAATGCGGCTAGGAGCTTATTATGCAGCAGGCTCCGCATTAGTGGATAATGCAGCTAGGAGCTTAAATAAAATTCATATAATATCTGAGATTATTGCAACATGCACCAATATTATTCTAATAAATTTAGTACATGTAGGTACTAAATTACACATTACATATGTAAGCAGAGAGGTATAGACACTCATCAGCTTTTAGTGGCTCTACTTCCTTACAGAATGCAGGCACACAAATATAGAGTTTCACAATTTTAGCCCTGAACTAAAAACCACCATCAATACCGGTTACACCTTGCTTCCCAAAGGTAGCTTGTGACCGATTACAACTAACTTCCCAATTCATCTTGTGACCCGTTATACCTTGGTTCCCAAAGTAACTTATGACCAGTTATAACTTGCATTCCAAAATAGCTTGTGATCGGTTACACCTTGAATTCCAAAGTTTCTTGTGACCGATTCCAACTAGCTATATGTCATAGGCCATGAACGGTTATACCTCAAGTCTCAACAAAGTTAAGATAGGTTCTACCATAGTCATCTTCCATTGATCATCCAAAAGATATTCAATGTATAACAATACCAATCATGATTTCTCTTTTGATTATGAAAACAAGTTCATACATCTACTTCCTTAAACTAATGTAAAGATATATAGTTTTCTAGAATGAAATCATACCTATATAATGCCCACATAATCAAATAACTATATACAATAGGTTATGTTAATGTCGTATTTATGAACTTCCAAAAGATAAGTGTTTATACTTCGTAATATGTTTCCTTGATACTTTGGTCATACTATTATGACCAGGTCTCACCATAAGAGTATTATATACAATATATACAGCTTCGCATGTTATGTTTTCAATATAGCACGACTTGAAAGATATGTTAGGAATGGAAACAAGATCAAGTCAATATTACTAACCTCAAGTGGAAGGATGATGTCGTTATTGTATTCGTTACTTCTTCTCATTCTTCAGGTCTTCGGAGCAATACTTGTACAACATTCCTAGACTTTCTAGTCTGACCTAAACGAAGTTGACTCTAGTATTTAATCAAGCGACTCTAGATGAGTTTTGATACTAAAATATGACAACCAAACTTGACATACCAATGCTTGGTGGGTTCAACCGAGCTATGCTCTAACATCCTTCCATACTTGAACTTACTCTTCATTCCCAATTTGCTAGAAACTGTATTTTTTGATGAATTCCACTTCTTTATATAGACTTTTCCAAGCCCATGTTGCATTCTTTTTTTCTGGAGCATGAAGAAGTTTAGTGTTTGGAAAGTATCTTGCTTTGAGAACATTTCCCCATAGATGATCATCACTTATGCATAATCTCTAGGCTGTTTTAGCTAGTAAAGCATCATTGAAGACATTCAAATCTCTGAATCCCAACCTTCCTTGATCGCTGTCTTTACAGATTCTTGACCAAGGACATGGATAAATACCTCTGCTATTTTCAGCTTCCCCTCCAGAATTGTCTCTGGATCTTGTCCATTTCTTTTATTATTGTATTAGGAATCTTGAAAGTACCCATTTGGTGAAGAGGCATTGCTTTAAGAACAAACTTAACCATTATGAATCTTCTTGCTTGATTAAGATAAATACCCTTCCATTTGGATAATCTTTTTCTCGTATTATTAACAATACTGGAGAAAGAAGAAGTTTTTTTCCTGTTGAGAAAAAGTGGGATACCCAAATATTTTTCCTCTAGAGACATTTTCTGGAGCTTCATTCTTCTTGCAAGCATTCTGCAGTATCTCCATGAAGATTACTTGAGAAGTATATAGAAGATTTTTGAAAAATTATATGTTGCCCTGATACAGAACTAACCTCATTTATCCAGCAAGTTATTGACATTGTGCATGGTTGCTTTGGTGAAAATCAAGCAATCATCAATATATAATAAATAGGAACAAGTGGAGCTTTTCTGGAAATAGAAATACCTCATATCTTCTTTTCAGCTTCAGCTTTTGCTAATGATCTAGTAAAGACCTCCATAGTTAGAAGAAATAGATATGGTGACAATGGGTCACTTTGTCTAAGGCCCCTAGTTGGTTTAAAAGGAGTGCAAGAAGAACCATTTAGTCGTATACTTATTTCTGTAATATTGATGCATTCATGCACTAGAGCACACCGATTCTCATCAAACGCAAGTTGCGGCATAATTGAATTTAGAAAACCCCATTCAGCCCTGTCAAAAGCTTTTGACATATCCAACTTTAGAACCATATAACCTTTTTTTTTTTCCTTTCTTTATTTTCATACAATGAATGATTTCCTGGAGACATAAGCATATTGCATTTGTGAGATGATCTTGTTGATGTAAATCTTCATTCTGGTTGCAAGAATTTTTGTTATAAGCTTATAAGTGGTATTGCACAGTGTAATAGGCCTTAAATTACCATGAGCTTGAGGTAGCTTGACCTTTGGAATAAGTATAAAATTTGTTTTGTCCATGCTCTTAAGTAACTTCTTAGTTGTCAAGAATTTTTGCACCATGTTGAGCGTTTGAAAAATTGTGGAAAGATCGGAGATTTCTAGGGCTCACTGACTTGAGTGTTGTGAAGATCTCTTCTGCATATGGAACTCTTGTGAGAAGTATATTGTCTTCATCTGTAATACATCTTAGAAGAAGGTTCGGAATATTGGGGCTAATCTGAAGATTCACGGAAGTATTGATGTTTAAGAAATGGTCATTTAAGAGGTTTTCCAGACCAATTCTACCATTGCACCAGTTCCCATTTTCATCCTTTAGTGGTTCAATTTTGTTTCCACATTTTCTGAAGTTTGCTTGCATATGAAAATATTTTGTGTTGGTATCAGCTGTTATAAGATGTGATTTTCCAGATTTTTGTCTCATGTGTTGTGATTCTCTATGATGCCATTCATCAATTTGAAGTTCAATAGCTTGAATTTCAGCAATATTGCTTTCATTTGTGCTTGTAGACTGAAGTTGCTGCAGATTATCGTGGAGTTGCTTTATATTATGATGAATGTTACCAAAAGAATCTTTATTCCATCTTGAGATGTTGTTTCTTGCATGTATAAGCTTACTGTATAACTGGAAAGCAGGAGATCCATTCATTATTTTGTTCCAAGCATTTGCAATCTGATCTTTACAAGAATCATCCCTTAAATAACATTCAAAGAATTTCTAGGTTTTCTTGCCAGTTGTTTTTGATGTTGTGAGGTTCGACATAATTGGACAGTGGTCTGATCTAAGTTGTGTCATATGAAGTAAATGAGAGTCTGGAAACTGAGAGAATCTTTGAACACTGACTAAAGCTCTATCAAGTCTGGACTTAATTCATCATGTTCCACATTTGTTACTCGTTCAAGTATAGGGGTTGCCATGGAAACCCAAATCACTTAAACCTGCATCATCAATCAATTGCATAATACTAGAAGACATTGAAGAGCTGGCATTGTTAGAGTTTCTATCCTCAAGATGCATAGTAATGTTTAAATCTCCTAGTACTACCCAAGGCAAGTCCGGATTATCAGTTCCTAAATCTTTAATATAATTCCATTGGATTTGTCTTAAAGGGACATATGTTGTACCATACATGCAAATGAGAAGCTACTCCGGTTTAGAAGGGTCACAGGTAACTAGGCATTGTATCATGTTGATATTACGAGGAGCTAGTTCTAGGTGAAAGCCATCCTTCCAAAGTAAGACCAAACCTCCGGCCAATCCTATAGATGGAACATGTGCCTAACATCGTTCAAAATTTTAAACGAATTAATTTTAGGGAAAAATATCGTTTGGTCCTTTTTTAGGTGGGCCCATGTCTGTTTAGTCCTTTGATCAAACGCCTTTACTGTTTGGTCCATAATTATTTAAAAATATTTAAATAGACAAAAATACCCTTCCGTGTTAAATTTTTATTTTTGTAGCAGTTCTTCCGTGCTAAAAAAACAGACTTCATTCCCAGGAATGAAGTCCATACAAAAAGCTAAAAAAAAGACTTCATTCCCGGGAATGAAGTCCATACAAAAAGCTAAAAAATGCAGACTTCATTCCCGTGAATGAAGTCCATACAAAAAGCTAAAAAACAGACTTCATTCCCGTGAATGAAGTCCGTCCATACAAAAAAAAATGACTTCATTCCCGGGAATGAAGTCCATACAAAAAGCTAAAAAATGACTTCATTCCCATGAATGAAGTCCATACAAAAGCTAAAAATGCAGACTTCATTCCCATGAATGAAATCCATACAAACTAAAAAAGAAAAAGGGAATGAAGTCTTCATTCCTTCATTCTCGGGAATGAAGTCCATACAAAAAGAAAAAGACTTCATTCCCAGGAATGAAAACAAAAAAAAATGCAGACTTCATTCCCAGGAATGAAGTCCATACAAAAATCTAAAAACAAACTTCATTCCCATGAATGAAGTCCATACAAAAGCTAAAAAAAAAAGAAACGGAAAAACTTCATCATCTTCATATACTTCAACATCATCAGCAGCAACATCATCATATTCGTCATCTACAACTACCAAAATCATCATCTTCATCGTCTTTCTTCATCTTCATCGTCTTTCTTCATCGTCTACACCAAAGAAGAACATTCAAACACCAAGTAAGAAACAACAAAATCTTCATCGTCAAATCGCATATCTTCATCATCTCTCGTTTCTTGTTTCTTCATCGTCTACACAAAGATCAACATTCAAACACCAAAAACTTCTTCATCGTAAATCTGCATATCTTCATCATCTCTGTTTCTTGTTTCCACAAAATTAAAACCCTAGAAAAAACATTTGAGAGGAAAAGAAAAACTAGATCTAGAAAAAAAAAGAGAGAGAAAGTAAATCGAGAATGATTCCATCTCTCTTACCTTTTGACTATATATGGTCCTTATCCAAAAGGGTATTTCTGCCACTACAAGGTGACATTTACATCATCCATGACATCAGCGTAAGACCGAACAATAATTTTTAGGACCAAACTATAATTTATATTACCAAATAGGACCAAACAGACATTTAACTGGGTCAAATGGACTAGACTCATCCTAATATATTATTCCTAGGAGCTAATGGTATTTCCTACTTAATTTTATCAGAATTGATTTCATGTAAAATTACTATACCTGCCGTAAGCTGGTCCAATGGTGAATTCGCTTGTCGACATTAGGGAAACCAAAAAAACTCCTTGTACACTCACAGTTAGAGAAAAACAAAAAGGGGATAATGCGGAACATGCCTTCTTAAATACTTATAACCATTGGATATTTGCACTCGTATTCGAAGAATATCAACAGATAAGAAATAAGGTGTAAAACACAACACTGTATACATCTTAAGGAGGACGCTAAGTAAGAAAATGGTATATAAATCTCAGCCCTCCCCTGTGAAGTGTTTTCTTATTTTTTTTTTCTTCACTTAAAAAAACACATTTCAACTACGACAGCAATAACTAAAATAATAAGCTGAAAGAACTTGAGGTATTCTGCTTCTGTCTGTGTAGAGAGAGATAGAGTGAAATTAACGAGAAAATGTATGGAGAAACAGGACTTTTATTACCATATTTCCAGAATTTTTCACAGGAAGTTCAACATCTAGAGGAGTTTTGTCGAAGCCAGAGAACTTGTGGTGATAGTTCAAGGGTAATTTCATTTTTCACTTCTTTCTTTTATTTTGTTTCCTTTTCTGAGATTCATGAAGCTTTTTGAGTTTTATTTAGGCTTTAAAAATAACATAAATTGCAAATTTTCTCTGTTTTCTTGATTATTCTTACTTTCTTTCAGTTTTAGTAGCTTAGTTTTGATTTAAACTAAAAATGAATTCTCTGGAGTGATTACCTACTTTGTGGCTTGAAAGAAAAAGAAAAAAGTCGCCTGAATATTTTATAAAATTAAAATGGACAGATGTATCCTTCTCATCTTTTTTTTTCTTCTCCAATTTCTAATGTGAAGATATTTTTGGGGTTAATCTGCAGTCTATTCTTTCAGCAGTTGGATCCTACGAGGAAAAAAAAATAATTAAAGAATGCAAATAATAAAAAATAAATAGAAAAAAAAGTTATACTCCAGTTGATTTTATTTTTTTTTCTTCTGATGTCTTTTAGTATGGTTTTGAAAAGTAGTAAGTACTTTGAGTAGTAAAGACTTCACTAACTGTGTCAAAAAAACAAAAATAAAAAATCACTAAGCAAGTAAGCGGAGAAGATGATTTTGGAGTGCTTTTGATAAATTAATTTGGAGTTTGATATATTATGCGCTAATATAGTACAAATATGCTATTTATATCCATTTGCACCAGCTACCAGATGAAGCAAGGGATGAGATTCTGCATGCCTGATCCACTTTGTCACTCTACTAGTGCACGATTAGGAACTAATATCTTTGCGTGCTCAGTGCTGGATGAAGCGTTGGTGCAAACAGGATATCTGTAGCATGGTTAAATTGACTTCAATTAAGATTTAATAAACTAAAAAAATTGATTTTGATTTTTATCTTCTTTTTTTATGTGATGTCTGCATAGCCAGGTTCCAATTAGTTAGGAGTATGAAGAGGCTGTATTTCGTTTTTCTACTACCCTGATGTTTCTTTGTTGGACCCATAGCTGTCTTTCTTGATTTGATTTGTCCAGATATTCTAAAGATGGATGACTAAATACAAACTTAGCTGATAGGCCTATTAATGATGTTTTTGTTACCTGTTAATTGTACAATTTTTTGATCAACCAATGTGTACCTTAGGTTACTAAGCTGAGTTGAGTGCAGCTAATAACGTGTTTAAGCATGATTTTAGTTACCTGTTTAATGTGTCTCTATTATCGCTATTTTATCTTCGTATAACAAGGACGGAATGTATTGTCAGTTTGTATAGGACAACGACGATAAGGTTTTTGTAAAAGTTATTTGTTTTTATAGAGAGAAATGCTTTATTATCTTTCCTTGTTTTTTTTTCTTTTGTTTGTTTGTCTACTGCTTGTTTAATGTATTAATGTTCTATTTTTAGTGCTAATATTATTGGTCTCGTCAAGATGGTGACTAAAATTCTTATAATACAGTTGGCCTGTTATAACGACAGATGCCCTAACTCTTCGATTGATCTTCTTCTTTTCTTTTATTTTTTTGTTTGTTTATTGAGGTAATAGTGACATTAAGTTGCCTCAGATAGTTCTTCTGAATATTTCAATTCTAATTATTGAAGATCATTCTGCTTGTGCCACCAGCACGGCCTTCTGCCATCAAAATGTTTCCCTAGAGACCTTGTTCTGTACTCTTTAAGTTGTCTGTCTTAAATCTGCATTAAACATCCTTGGACCAAGTCTAAGTTTTTAAGGATCAGATGGTTTGTCAAATGAAGGCTATACTACTGGTGGTGCATATGCTATGAACCACTCCACCACAGGGTTGACTATTTGAGTTTTTTGAGCACTTGAATATGCACAACTAATTAAAGCCTCGGGTAAATTTGATCTATCCGCCAACGTTTTGACCTATCATTATATCTTTGATCAGGTGGTTATCCAAAAATCATGAACCTTGTTGGTAACTGATGATCATGCATTTAATCTGTGTCACTGAATTAGGTGACCTCTGTTTTCCAGTCTTTTGACTACAAATTATAGATATATTTGTGTGTCGATCTGCTACACTTTACTTATTGGGTTTCTCATGCTTACCGTTCTTATTCGCCTAGAGAAGTTAGACTATAGCCTGTCTGTTGTACTACAATTGTTTTGTTGTTTGTGATTGGGTATGGGGAGGGGTATCTCTAGATGAATGCTAGTTCTCAATTGATTCAACATGATCTTCTTTTTCTTTTCTTTTTACTTCGGTCGAAGCTTATGCAAGCTTCTTTGTTTCTTCCTCTACAGAGCAATCTAGCTCAGACCTCCTCAGTGTCAGAGTATGACTTGGGAGAAGAAGGAGATCTATTTAAAGCTCCCGAACTCATTGTTGAAGAACCAGAAATGGCCCTGCATCCGATGACAGCCATTTCCATGATTTCTTGTGGGGAAGAGGTCATGTCCACTCAAACAATAAAGATGTCAGACCTTGAATCTTTTCAAACTGAGCAACTGCTCAACGAGGTCTTTTATGAATGTGAAAAAGATCTATTGGAAAAGTCTGCGATGGAAGAGCAGTTTTCTGATATCATGGATGTCAAGATTCCTGTTGTTTCAATGGATGAGGTTCAAACTGCAGAGAATGATCGGTCGATCTTGGATGGGTCAATTCAAAAAAGTGTTAGTTCTGGATGCTTGAGCTCAATGGAATGGATGCATGAAGGTGCAACAAGACCAAACTTTTTGGACTTCCAGTTGGTGGATTTTGGAGATGCTTATGGGATGCGAAGGGCCTTCAGTGAGGGAGACATACAGGTCAGTGTTGAATAAATTTAACTTTACGAGCATTTATATTACTTCTAATGATATCTGTTGTTCTCGAAGACTAGCACCTGTCTTCCTTTTTTTTTTTTTTTAACCTTGAGCATGCAAAGTAGCAGTTTTATATGTTCTCTTTTTTCCTCTTCTTAGCGAAGTAATGCAGGAAATAATAGAGGAAAGGTTAAGTGCGGATTTGTAAATAAGATTTAGTTTGATATGACATGACTGATAAGATTATAGATGGAGAGATATAATATTCCGAACCCATGAAGTGGTGTAGCAGTTAATAATTTTAATATCCAACAAAGATATCCCATTGTTGTACAAGTTTATATTAGCAGATCCAAATATTGGTGTTCAACAGAATTTTACTAATACATGTGTCTTTCCGCATGGGCGTAGCAAACCAAGGCAAAACAAAGAATGATTTCCAGTGCCCAGGTGCTTAACCCCTTGGCTTTACTTCGTGTGTTAATAACTACTTGTCTTGAATCATTAGTATATTTTGGACACTCCCCTTCTTCTTCTTTTTTGTGCATTGTGTCCAGTAATAATCATGATGGTAAGCTGACCTAGCTAAGGGAAAACTTTGTCATCACATGATGGTGTGCACATGCAGAAAACGTGCAAGTGTTAGAATCACTTAGTGGGGTTGTGCTTATCCTTCTGGACTTTAGTAACGGTGCCACATTTGATGGTTAAAGTCATCTCTCATTTCAATGACCTTCCGTTTGGCCTTCTATTTAAAAGAGAACCTGAATGATTTTACTGGCTAGTAAGAGCAATGTAAAACCTGTATGCATCTGGAATTGAATAAGGTCTTGTAATTGCTGAGCATTTATTTGTCACAACAACAGTATTCTTACTGAGAGTGGTTTAGATATCTCTTGCCATTTCCACAGGATGTGGGGGTGGATCATTGATTTTGAGTTTTTCTGGCAGACTCTCCGTAATTGCAATAGCACCAACCTTACGTTTTCTTCATTTGAGCGACCGTTGACCATTGGCGATTACACAATTGAAGAACGCAAGCAAAAGCTTTCTAGATACAGGAAGAAGAGGAACAAGAGGAACTTTGGACGGAAAATCAAGGTAAAGTTACTTCTCATAAATGTGTTTTGCTCTTGCAGTGATTAAATTGCTTCTTCTCTGAGGTCACCAAATGAAGGTGGTGATGTGGGTTATTTGTTCTTTTTATTTCAGTATGCATGTAGGAAAGCATTGGCCGACAGTCAACCAAGGGTTCGAGGAAGATTTGCAAAAACTGAAGATCTTCTTCAGCCTTCCAAGAAGTGAGTATGGAAGTAAGAGAACCTAAAATGATGGTCTGCAAACTAGTATTCATGTCTTCATAATAATAATAATAATAATAATAATCTTTATTATTAGTAGTAGTAGGTCAGCAATGTAGAGTGTGGGTGTGTATATGTATATATATAGATAGATATATAGCTATATCTTACTAATATAAAGATATTCAATAAAGAGGAGTTGGAAATCCCTTTTTGTGCCTATTCATATAGGTAATGGCAAGGCCTAGCATGTAATGTAAAACACTACTTTGGGGTTAATCTGAGTGTAAATGTTGCAAGGCAATGGCTGGTGAAAGGCGACTTTTTCTTCTTTTTCTGATTGTGCAACAATACCAAACTTTGCAGAACTTTCCATTTAAGTGGCTATTTATTGTGAAATCAAGCATGAACTAGTAAAAGGTGACTTTTTCTTCTTTTTTCCGACTGTGTATGGGGCAACTATTTACAGAGAATAAGTTAATTATTTACAATTCATTAGAGTGAAGGGAATACGATAGGAAATCCCACTCAAAGCTCTCCCCGGAATTCCATAATTAGCGTGTTTATGTATCAAACCCAATGATGAAGAACTGCGAAAGTGCATGATTTTTACGCAGTGAAACTGATGCTGGGTCAGTTTGGTTTGTTCGTCCAGTTGCCTGCTTCTTTGGAGACGTCATGTAGTATTGCTTTTATTATTCCACACCTATCTTCTGCTCTTGCTTCCCCTTAGCTAGACGAGCATGTGACTGAGACTGAGCCTGAGCATGACCCAACCCTGCTCCGCACCTATCAAATTCTGCCAGTTGCTGCGGATACAGTAGTCAAAAAGTTGTAGAAGTCTTGCATAACTTGGAGGGTTAGGAAATGAAGCCCATTTCGAGGCATACATCAAACTTAGGCATACAAAATGATTTGCCTAGTTAGGGTGTGTTTATAAGGGGTATCTTAGGATACGTAAATTACTTGGTTATCCTTGATTAATTTATTAATTTATTATTTTACTTATTTTTTTAAATTTTTTTAATTATTAATTCTTTTATATATACTTTTTATTTATCTTTTACTAAATGTAGTGATTCTAATCCTTCTTCTAATCCGCGAATTAGAGAAGAAGAAGAAAGAGTAAAAGCAGAAAGAATTGAGGCAAGTTGTAGAGCGAGAACCAAATCCTCATTATAAGTAAATGTACAATTAAAAGTATTTCCTACAAATCCATATCTTTTTCTTTTGTGTTCGATTGATAGATTAGTTTTAAATAAAGAAAAAAATGAAAATTTTCGACAATGATAGTCGATCTTCATTTTTGAAGAAAAACAGAGTGATGTTCTATTTTGATAATTCTTTTCTTTTCAATTATCAGCCTAATTGTTTTTCATATATAAAGAATATTTTTCATCCTGAAGGTGTTGATGAACAATTCGGCTGATAATTAAACACGAAAATGATAGTCGATCTTCATTCTATGAAGAAAAACACTAAGTTCGATTGTTCTGTATTTTGATCGAACTAGCCAAATCTAAGAGCAGCGTATAATTTCTTGATTAGGACTTTTATAGAGTGAAGTTCAAGATGGTCGCAGTACTAACCTTTGATATCTTTTTTCAAAATACTTAGGTTGAAATCTAAATCGAACCACAACAAAAACATGCATACAAAAATTCAAGCAATAAAAAAAAAAATAAACCTCATTTTCGTATTATTTTTCTTAAATTTTGTTCATACCATAATTGAAAATAAAATACGTCTAAAATGGAAATAAATTAATTATGGCTGATTTCTGGCAAGTTGTTTCTTAAACCGTAGATTTTTTCCCCTAGAGTGATATTATTTTTTAGAACTTCTCCTTGTTTTTCATATATAAAGAATATTTTTTTTCCCGATTTTGTTTTACGATTTAAGATGAAGTTAACTACGTAATAATCTTTGTTTCTCATTTTTAGATAACTTGTCAACCGAGCCTAGCGTGTTGTAAATTAAAAAAAAAAGTATTCAAAAATATAAAATAATAATAAAAAGAAACTAAAAAAATATGAATAAGGATCATTATACAAATCTAAGATAGACATTGCATGGTCTGCATTTTACCAGAAAAGAGATGTGAGTTAGGGTTAATGTACACAAATATGAACATGTATGGATACCCACTACGTCATAAAAACAATGAAGTCGGTTTCACGATCATCGTGGTGAATGCGCCCATGCCTATATTATAAAATTTATATGATATATTGAGTAAAAATGTTTTGCAACTCAAAAAATAAAAAGTTCATTAAGAAAACTTTGGAAATATTTCTTTCGAGTTAAAACTTTTGTCGGTTTGACATCATTCTCTATTTCCTTGATTAAATATGTAAGAAATTTACTAGCTTAGCTACAAAATTGCCACGTGACAAAGAGGATGCAAAATGCTAAGAAAGTCACTTTTTATTACATTGTCTCACTTGGAGTTTAAATTTGTTTTAGCCCTTTTTTTGTTCATTTTATTTTTGCACATCAACTAAGATACATAGTTTAGCTATTGGTTTATTAATTTTTTATTTATAAAAAGAGTATCAAGAAAATATATTCTTAGTGCTTTAATAAATCTTCTCTTTTAAAAAAAAAAATAATCTATTTAATGATCGTCCAATATTTGCCGCACGGTGAAAAACTAGTAATAATAAAAAGAAACTAAAAAAATATGAATAAGGGCAGTTTTGCCATCAAGAAAATATAAGGGATAAGGGGCTTTTAGGATTACTACCTAGTGATCCTCATTGAGACAAGTGATATACCTCAAAAGTTTCATGTATGCCTCAAAATAGGTATTTAAGAAATAGAGGTGCTTTGCATTTCCTCTCCATCAAAGATTGTTAATTTAAGAAAACCTCCCCTGCAGATTCAGTTTTAGTAATTCCACATACCGTCAACTATTCAGTCCAATTGCTAGTTAGCTGACTCAGTAGGAATATTTTATCATTTTGATAACTTTTATCATAAATTGACATATTTGACTGCTTATTTGATATATAATCTGATACTCCCTCTGATTTTGAAAAAGAGATAGTATCACTTTATCAATTTGACCTATTTTGATTTCCATAATGAGGTAGTATATTTTTGAGTCCATCGATGTGCACCCCATCGAGCCAAACCAGGGGTGCACACTCCTCCCTTCCCCATTTGCTTAAGTCAAACCATGGTTTATAATTATGTATTTTATAAATAGGAACTAGGTCTCAACCCGTGCCGTAACGGCACAGGCAAGGATATGTGTTTCAGATGTACCCATCGATTCATACATGTCGTAATTGTCTGAGAAGAATCGAACCGATCGATCCAGGTCTAAATTTTTTGAGGAGTTGATTAATAAACATGTCATTATCCTCGAATCTTTTAATATTGTGTATGTATGTCATACAACCCTTTGGGACAACCATAGTTCACTACTTCAAAAAAATATCATCAAAGGTCATTCACCAAACTTGTAACAAAACTAAAAACACCTAAAATTACTTTAAAATCAATTAGATTAATCTTGCAAAATCTGTTAGCATCAGATTTTTATTTATTTTTAGATATAAATTGTTGGGTTCCCAATTTACATAAATTTGTGTTCATTCATTTTCCTAAAATTTATAATAATATTTAATTCTTGATCCATTTCTTTTCTTGTCTCTTTACCTGTTATCATGAACTATTTCTCAAGCATGCATAATTACACGAAGTTGGGGAGAAATGACAAAAACAGAAATCATGACAAAAAAGGAGAATAAAGAGAGATGTGAGAAACTGAATCGATTACAATTAATTCATGCGTAGCCTTGCATAATCTCATGAAGTAGGGGAGAAATAATGACAGAAACAGAAATCATGACAAAAAAGGGGAATAAAGAGATATGTGAGAAACTGAACCGATTACAATTAATTCGCATGTAGCCTTGTGTTTGGTCAATTTTTTTATAGGTTTCATTTTTCTTCGTGCCCCCTACCCGGCAAATCTTAAAATCACAATATCTTATTTTTTTGGAAAATCTGGCCTTTTTAAAAATTGTTTTAATGAGAATATTATTGAACCAAACGGGAGGAGAGAGAGGATGCGAGAAAAAAGGTTGGAAAATGGAGGAAGAAAATTGTTGCAGCTGGAGAGGAAGAGTTTTGAGATCTCCATGGAGGTTCTTGGAAACAAAGAAGTAGTTAAAATCTTAGAGAAGGGATGGGAGGTACGAGAGCTTGGATTGCATTTCCAGATAGGATGATGTTTTGGTTGATTGGGAATCTGAAGATGTTTTTCAAAGGAAAACAAAAAGATTTAACTTTTGAAGAAAGTGAAGGAAAGGAGATATTTAAGATGCAGCTACAAAATAATAGTGGAGGGGAGTACATTAGGATTTCAACTTTCAAGGAAGGGGAGGAGAGGAATGCATATAGTTTATGTGTTCCAAGTGGAGATAATCGCAGTTGCTGGTCTATATTGGTGGAGGTGTTGGATATATTTATGGAGAGAAATGGAAGGAAGGAGGTTGTTCAGGATATACCAACGGATCTGAATTTTTCTAAGGTTTTGTCTTCAACGATCTCAAGATTACAAAGGATCGGGGTTGTGAAGGTATCCAAGAGGCTTAATTGGAATTATGTAGCAGTTTTAATAAAGAAGAGATTGGATGTTCGTCGGTTCTTGGTGATGGAGGAGATAGGTGAAGGACTGGCTATTTTCAATATGAATGGGAAGGAGTGGATGCAGATTTGGGAGCATAAAAGATGGAGGTATCTGAGATGTAGATCTCTGTGTTTCACAGTGGAGTGGAGAAAAGAGGGATACCAGAAGAACTCCAATGAAGAAGGTTCAAGTTGAAGGATGGAAGAATGGTGGAGTGAAGTATTCAGTGGAGAAAATTCAGCAACCTATGACTTGGTTTAAAATTAGGGGACTAGAACCAGTTCATTGGTCATCTGGTACCTTCAGAAAGATAGGAGATGATTTGTCGATGGGAAAATTTTCAAAAATAGCAATTGAAACACTAAGAGAAGGTTATCACTTTTTTCGTATTGCTGTTAATGGAACCTACAGTAAGGTGCCGGCGGTCATGGTGACGGAGGTGGAGGATAGCAGGGTGGTGCTGACGTCGGAGTGGGATCCGAAATATGCGGAGAAGATTCAGCTAACAGAAGAGGAGTACATGCGTGAAGTGAGGGAATTTGATATTTCGGCGGAGACGGTTTCTTCTAGCAAAGTTCAAAATGCTTCCAATTCAAAACTGATGGCGCGAAATAGGGCTTTAATAGAGGAAAGTTCAGCCAGAAATGGATCAGATAATGAGACAGACAAAACTGAGTCAGATAAGGCATCTGAGTCATGGACTTACGTGGCAAGGGGTAGAGTAAATTCAAATTCAAAATCAAAATCTGGTCAAATGGTCAATGTTGGTCAAAATTCGAACGTTGCTGAGACTAATTTGAATATTGGGGATTCTGACAGACCTATTATAGAGTTGGAAGAAGAAGATGGGGAGGAGAATAGTGTAAATCACGATGTGCAGTTAATGGAAGGAAGTCAAGCAGTGGGAGAGATAAACTTGTTATCTGAAATTGAAAACAAGGTGGTGATGAAGCTAAGAGATGTACAGATTTCTCATACTGAGAGTCTAGAAAGGGTAATGGAAGCGGCGGAGTGAATTGTCACGCCCCAAATACTAAACCTGCTTATCTGATAGGATTACAACCTAATTGAATCATCAAAACTAGATTACCGATTCAAAGAATCATAATTATAGAAAGTACTAAATACCAAAACCCAAATCTCTCTAATATTATATAAATGAAAGTCTTTCAAATTCTATGAATATATAATTGTGTTGTTTACAGAATAGGAAAGATCACATTTAGAAAGAGATGTACATCAACACTAGATCCAATAAAACTCCAAGCTACGAAAACGATATCTTCGAGCGCTTTGCATTCCTTTGGATTCTTGAAAAACTGATGTGGGAACAAGTGAGCACATCATCCCAAGGGGTGCCCAATGGAAACATATAACTCTCAAGTAATCACTAACATGCTTCACAGCTCTAAAAATAAAACAATAATTTAAAAGAGACAATGGTGAAAGGAAATATTCAGCAATTCACACATCAAGAAGTAAAGGTTAGTCAAACAAACATAATATGCACATGAGTGATTTCCCTTAAATAAAATAGTATATATAATATTCTGACGGATGGCGTACCGCCCTACTAATACTATTGCCGACGGATGGCATATCGCCCTACTATCATAATAAGCAGAAATGTAATACTACCCTACTATCATAATAAGCAGAAATGTAATACTATTGCTGACGGATGGCGTACCGCCCTACTAATACTTTTGCCGACGGATGGCATACCTCCCTACTTAACTTAGCAAGGAGCTGTGGGAGACACAGACACTCCTCGCGAGGGAAAACACATAACGCATATCACACACATACAATTACATTCAAAACACACATCGTTCAATGCAATCACAATATACATTCATATGGATAGTAAAAGCACATCATACTCGCAAAGGAAACTCAATGATTACAAGAAGGTTATAAGGTTCCCACCTGAATTGATGACAGGCCTCGCCTACCTCGAAATCCATAATACACTGGTTCGTCCTTTAGATCGTTCGTTGTTAATAAAGATTAATTGTTAACCACACAAGCACTCTAAAGATTAGCCAAAAAGCTCACACAAGGCTCAAACACAATCTCATACAATTCTCTAATTATAGGCTAAGTGAATTATCTAATGGTTGTAAGCCCATTTATGGTTCTATACCTTTTCATTATCTATCTTTATCATATTTAAGGTTTACTAATTCAATTAGATTGGTTCTATAGTCTATTAGATAAGTCTTACGAAGGTCTACCACTTTGTAGAAGGAACCAAGAGTCAATTCGGACCATAGTGGTCCAAAAATACAAAATAAGGTTTCTGGCTCTAAGCCCAAGCCCATGGGTTTGATCCGGCACGGCCCACTAGTCCGGCCCATTACACAAGGTCCAGTCCAACAGAGTCAACTAACGGTCAACGTCCGGTCACCGATCAGACTAACGGTCAACGTCAGTCAAAGTCAAGGTCAAGGTCCTGGTCAAAGTCAAGTCAGGTAACACGGTGAGTCAACACCGATTCAACTCAGTCAGAACTGAGTCGGCTAAACACAGAATCAGTCAGATAATCTGACTAAACAGAAAGGCTCAAGGCCAATGCCTTTGCACAGGCCAAACTTCAAAAGCATAACTAAGATGCGACACAAACACATGCCAAAACTCAAAAGATGCATTTCTAACTCTCATTTACAACTCTACAACTTAACCAAATTACAACCCCCATTTCTAAATCTTGATTCTCAAACAATCCTAGTTCTGTCACTATCTAAATTCATCACAATAATCTTCATAAACCAGTTGTTACTTCAACTCTAAACATACATATGTAACAACAACTCCACCTTCATATTCTTTAAACTCCAGTTCAGATAACACTATACCTTTAACCTGAGTTTCTACCAGTCCAACTATACTCGGCTTCTTCCATTTTTGTCATTGCTGTAAACATCAACAGACTTTAGCTGAGGATCTCATTCAACACTAATTCATTCCAAGAACAACTTGGCTCTCTGCTTTGTAACTCTACATCATTATCAACATCACTCTCCACATCGACATCTTCTTAGCTTTATTCTTTGTAGTTCAACACCATCTTAACTTCTTCACATTCTATCAAACCTTCCTTCATAATATCTTAGCACCACAATTTGACTGACATCCATATAAACCAGCCATGAATAAACACAACACAGTCATCAGCTTGAATAACTAACAGCATTAGTCCATTCTTTCATGTCCATCACTGAAATCTCAACATCTCTATACTTCAATTCCATTATAATAGCTTCACCAGAGCAACCAATTACACCACCACCAACCCAGTTGAGTTCCTTGTAGTTCGATAACTTCCACCGCAACTCAAATAAACCATGGATCCTATGCATACATCCATCTGTCACTATCACCAGACCATACTTGTATCAACCCAACACAATCCACCTGCATCATCCTCTTTATCACTTCAGCAAATTCCAGTTCAATGAAGCTCAACTTCTCCCACTGTAATCCTACTCAAACGTCAAATACCACCAGTTGGAGTTCAAATCCAAGCTATGTCATCTTCCTGTAACACTACCTCTCAACTACACTTCAGTTATGTTCAACACCATCATCTTTCATTCATTGAAACTAAACATTAGCAATTCCTCCATGAACTACCAATCATTCTGCATAGTAAAATTCCTACAACTTCTTCATGTTCTTAACCAAACATAATCCTAATTCCTGGCTTGCAATAATAATCCAGACTTCCATAATTCCAACAATTCAACCACACCCAAAATATTAGCGCCTTAAATAACTCAAACCCCCTCGAATTGACACAAACTCTTCTGCCAACAACAATCCAAATTTAACAGAAACCCTAACTTCCAAATTGCTCTACCAAGAACTAAAATTAAAGCTTATAGAACCATCTTTACCTTAATTAAAGACAAACCCATGAAATATAATACCAAACCAAACTCAATTTCACATAAAGAAATAACAACAGATTAAGAACCCTAATTCTGTTTTCTCTTAAATACCTTTTTCTTTCGATTCAACTTCAGAAAAGCTTCACCTCCTCAATCTAACGGTAACCCCTCTTTTCTTCATCCATTAATAACACTATATTCTCGCCGGTTCTACACAAACCCTACATCAGAAACCCCAACTTCTAATTCTCTTTAGCGGCATCAAAATCTTCCTCATATAAAGCTAAACTAGCTTCATCACTGACAGTCTATAGTGTTACTAAGCTTACACCCACAAGATTCAAACCAATTCCTCTGAATTGAGATCGACAGAGAAAGAGAGGAAGAAGAACAGAAAGAAGAAGAGAGAAGAAGAAGATAAGAGAAAAGTGATTTCTCTTCGACACGCTTTGTGAAGATAAGGCCAACCAAATTATTAAGGCACCCGCGTTTTGGATAAGGGCAGCCATGCAGTTTAGATTTAAAATGATTATTTGCCCTTCATAATAATCCAGTGATATCTTCTTCGTCCGGTGTCTGAATGACACGTTCGAGTAATCTATTCCGTAACTTTTCGAGATCTATCTAGTGATACTAGTTTCGTATCTAAATCGTTGTTAGATTAATCTCTATTACTTAAGGTTCATCTCTAATTAATCGAGTCATTAGCGACTAAAACGTCTCTTGACCGGTCTAATAGCGTTGACGAGCTTGAGGCTCGTTACATGAATGATGCTACATTGTTGTTCTTATGGGGGAGTATGCGATGGAGATAAGGAATTGCTTAAGGGTGTGGTGTTGAAGCAGGTAATGAAATATAAAGAAAGATTTAAGCAAGTGAATGCACAGAAGAAGAAAGATGCAAGAAGAAGGTTAGATGAAGATTGGATGAAGGAGTTGGAATTATTAGAAGTTAGTCCATTGAGTGTGGTGGATGCAGGGCAACAAAATACATAAGTAATTAATGGATATTAAAGTCATAAGCTGGAATATTCGTGGGTTAAACTCTTTTGAGAAGGTGTTGGCTTTGAAAAATCTGGTGATGGCTCAAAAATGCACAATTTGTATGATTCAAGAGACTAAGATGATCAAGATGGATCATTGGGTAATTCAAAATATTTGGTATGATGGAGAGTTTGATTGGATGTATTTGCCTTCAGTTGGTGCTAGTGGAGGGCTGCTTACAGTCTGGGATAAAAGTAAGTTAGTGAAGGAGGGAGAAAGGGTTGGAATGAATAATATTTCCACATTGTTTACTCTTAAAGCTAATGGGGATAAATTAGTTGTGTGCAATTTGTATTCACCTTGTTAGTATACCGAAAGGGAGGTGTTTTGGAAGGATTTGGAGGAGATAAAGAATTGGTGGGAAGGACCAATGTGTTATGGAGGGGATGTTAATGCAGTTAGGAGCAATGAGGAGAGGAATAGGGGAGATGGAGATAGCAGAAACAATAATTTCTTAAACAATTTTATTTACAATCAGGAGTTGGTGGATTTACCTTTGCTGGGAGGAGCTTTCACTTGGTCAGATATGCAAACTGATCATTTATTGTGCAGACTAGATAGATTCATGCTGAGTGTGGGCTTTGATGTTATGTTTCCTGATGTTGTTCAAATGACACTAGCAAGAGTGATATCTGATCACAAACCAATTATGCTGATTTCAAAACCAGGTATTGCTTGTAAACCATATTTTAAATTTGAGAATGGTTGGATTTATCATAAGCAGTTTAAGCAGTTGGTCGAACAGTGGTGGGGTATGATGAATTTGGAAGGTTCGGCTAGTTTCATCTTTTTTAAGAAACTTCAGAATCTGAAATACTTTTTGAAGAATTGGAGTAGGGAGGAGTTTGGAGGTGTCAAAAGGGAGAAAAAGGATTTGACTGAGCAAATTGATTATTTGGATCAATTGGAGGAGACTCATCCATTGAGTGATATGCAGTTTGGTGATAGAATGCAATGTAAGTTAAAATTGAAGAATATTGTTGTTATGGAAGCAAGGAAGTGGCATGCTAGAGCCAAACAAAATGAATTCAAGTGGGGTGATTCAAATACTTCTTATTTTTTTAGAATTGCAAATTCAAGGAAGAAAAGAAATACTATTGTGAAATTAGATGTGGATGCCACCTATCGTTGATTGCTGCGTTGTTTAAAAGTGCCACTTGCAGCAAGCATAAAAGTATTGTACTACAGAAAGCATCGACAAACACGCAAAACAACTACTAGCATATAACGGATACTTCAATTTCTTCGTATTCGTACATGCCAGTAGAGGGCGACTACACTATAATATTCAAGGAGTTTTTCGAGTTTGAGTCAATTCAGATTATATATGTGGATTTCATTTCTTCAAAAATGTGGTTGTCGTCCTATGCCAAAAATCATAGCATGGAAAATCTGATACTAAAGAAGGGGAATGTGAATGCATAAAACGAGCCAGAAATGGATGCACATTTACTAGATGGAAGAAGCAGCTCAAGCGCCAAAACCCCGTCGGTCAGTGTAGTAAAATTTGCGACGACTAGTGAAGTAGTTTAGAAGAAATGTAAAGACATTCAAACAGTTTCAAGAAAAGCTACCAGTTGCCGACTTAGAATGTTTTTATACAAAAGGATGGATCATGTAATCTGGTAACCTACCTTCACTTGACATATACAAGAAAGTGTTCACACCAAAACACTATGGTCACGGTGAGTTCAAAAGACGCAGCTTGAAAAGAAAATTGGCAAATGGTGAATAAGCAAAGGTTGAATTTTGAAACCGGGAACAAGTTAATACTCCCATGAATCGGAAGTACATATCCAATTTCTTCCAAGTATAATTGCGATTTTGCAATTCACGGGATTTGGAGTTAGCTAATTCCCGCGCGCTTTAGCCAACTCTTCGTCGCACCCTTATAACTACAGACAACTCAAGCATTTCGCTCCGCAACCGTGTGATTTCTTTCCTCGCATCGGCATCAACACCACTCTCCAACGATCGTTGGTGATGAGCCTCTTTTAGTTTGCATTTATATCAAGTATATCAAGCTAAGATGATCAAATATATAAGTTACTGAGAATACACAAGCATCAATTTGACCTTGAGTATAATATTCCGTCACGGATTCGCAAAGATTCGTTGTTCTTTTCTTTGGTAGGGCGGGAGTTCGAGAAGAAGATGTTTCCGCCATCAACATCAGTCCGGATTGAAGGAGGGACGCATCATTCCACCGTCAACATCAGTGCTGAAATTGAAGAAGGTGACACACCATTCCATCGTCAACATCGGGAACCGGGATTGAAGGAGGTCGCGGCACTCTCATTAGCCAATATTGGGGTTGACCCACTACCCAAGTTAGTCGGAAAGTACATGTAAATTGAACGAAGATCCAATTGGAAAGGTCGTGGATAACCTTTTCTCCATTATTGCAAGTTGGCTCTTACGACTGAATCACATGTGAGAGAATGTTAACTCATTAAGGTGGACTTGTTCCTTTATTTATTTTAGAAAGCAATCTATAATTAATGGAGAAAAGTGCTTGAGGAAGTCGGCCGGTGGGGCAGAGAATCATTTGCAACCGATATATTGTCATCACTAGGCGAGCTATCGTCAATAAAAACGGTGTTGGAGAAGTCATTTCCTCTCATGGCTTCTCTCCCTAAGGGGACACGAGTTGCATTCAAGTTGGGGAAATGGCTAGGAGGACCACCTGACGACGAAATGCCTTGAACTTTCGTTTTCAAATCCGGGATCATTATTACTAGAACCCACTGTGCTCTCCCTATTTTCAGCAAGGCCGGGGATGAATGCACCACTCAAGCACATACGCTTTCTTCTACGAAATTGTAATTTTTGTGAAACAAACGTTGACACAGCGAGCAACTACACATACCTTCTCCGACATGGCATCAGGGATATGTTTAACATTTCGTTGCATCTCTGTTTACGCGGTTAGGGCGGTAATCTGATGAGTCTTTCGAAGTCTCCTCAACCCCTTATATCATTTGTTCGAGGGTCAAATCCGAGCTTCATTTCTACCCACAAGGGCTTAGGAATTCTTGGAAAGCCGAAGATGATGAAAATGAAGAATGGCGTTCCTTATAGTTGGCTCGTTCTTGGCGGTATCGTCCCGAGGCTGGGAGGAGCAGGATATTTTTGGAACGGGCCGGAATGGCTGAGATATACGACCCAAGTTTTTTTCCTCGTTATAGATCGGGTGAACCATGGAGTCGGGTATGAAACATTGAATAAATCAGATCGAAGAGTTTCCGGATTCTCGTCACTTTCGAAATCGGGTGGCACACCAATTTCCGCGTGCAGTTCATCGCCCATTAGTTGAAAAGTTAAAAATTTGAGCAACTCTCAACAAATTGGGATTAGCACATGCCAAAGAAAACGCAAACTTACCGAAGAAAATAATTTATAAGGAATAGTTGATGTCCATTCCGCGGTTGCGAAACTTGAAGCACGGGGATTCCCAATGTTTGTAACTTCCGGAAAGCCATATAGCCAGAGCATTCACTATCTATCCAGTGCATATGAAGCATACCCCCACCTCCCTTGCCCCAAACATGAGGCATAGGAGAAATGATTCGAGTAACACGGGCAATAGTTAGTAGACGCGTAATAGATATGATGATAGATGGATGCAACTGTTGTAAGGAGATTCCCCAGCCGATAAGTCGCATCAATGGGCATTAGCAAACCGAGTATTCTAGGCGATAGAAGCTTGCAACCACCTCTATCGCTCTCCACGGAAGTTGCAAACCGTCGTGAAGAGTTATATCAACCGAACTGGAATATTGAATCGATTTCTAATTTCTTCAATCTTGAAGCTAATTTCTACGGTCTTTAAGAATTTAAAGGAGTAGGCAATGGGACAAGTGGGCATAACTCCTTTAGAGAGTCAAGTGTATCATCTTCTCAAGACGGAATTGGTCGGCCATCACGGATACACTAATCGATAAGGTAAAGAAAATCGGCAGGTTGAAATCTACCATGCGCTACATGATTATTGGATCCACAACAATACGAAGCTTAAATCAAGAGCGGGGATTATTTTGGAAGAGTGGTCAACAGTTACGCAGACTTTTGAGAGCCAAACATTGTAATAGAGAAAAAGAGAAAATAAAAATGGTTGAATGTTTTGAGTGGGTGATTCAAATACTTCTTATTTTTTAGAATTGCAAATTGATCAAGATGTCATTAAGATGGAAATGAGAAGCTTTTATAGTAATTTGTTTACAGAAGACAATGACGTGGCTTTTTCTCTGGATAACCTGGAATTTCCAAGCATTGAAGAGGAAGAGAAAATGGAGATGGAGAAAAAGTTTTCTGAAGATGAAGTTTTTAAAGTGATGAAGAATTATGGAGTTAATAAATCTCCAGGTCCAAATGGATTTTCAATGGAGTTTTATAAGACCTGCTGGCCTATCATTAAAGGTGATTTTATGAAGGTGATGGCTGAATTTCATAAATATGGGACATGGGATTGGAGGCTTAACTGTTCTTTTTTGTCTCTTATCCCAAAGAAGGTGGATTCATTATCTCCTAAAGATTATAGACCACTTAGTCTATTAGGTAGTGCTTATAGAATTTTATCTAAAGTATTGTCTAATAGGCTAAAGGGAGTTATGCATAATCTAGTGTCAGGGTATCAAGGGGCTTTTATTAAAGATAAAAAGATATTGGATGGAGTTTTAATAGCTAGTGAATGCATTGATAGCAGGTTGAAAGAGAAAAAACCAGGAGTTTTATGTAAGGTTGATATGGAGAAGGCTTTTGATCATGTGAAATGGAAGTCTTTGTTGAGAATTTTGGAGAAACATGGATTTGGAGGTAAGTGGATTTCATGGATAAGATGGTGTATTTCCTCTGCTCAATTTTCTGTGTTGGTAAATGGCAGTAGTACAGATAAATTCAAGCCTCCAAAAGGTTTGAGACAAGGGGATTCATTGTCTCCTTTTCTGTTTTTGTTGGTTGTGGAGGTATTGTCTAAACTTTTGAAGGATGCTAATGTGAGGGGGCAGCTTCATGGTTTTAAGGTGGTGGAGAATGGTGTCATGATCTCACACTTGCAGTTTGCAGATGATACATTGGTTTTTGTTGATGCAACTGTGGAGGATATAAGAAGATTCTTTGTTGTTCTTAATACATTTGAAATGCTTACAGGTTTAAAGCTGAATCTTGAGAAGAGTGCTATGATCAGTGTGGGTGCAGATGAAGTGGTCAAAGATTTAGCTTTGGAATTGGGGTGTAAGGTGGAGCAACTGCCAATAAAGTATCTGGGACTTCCCTTATGAGCTACAACTAGAAATGCTTCAGTTTGGGAGGAGGTTTTGCAGAGAATGGAGGTTAAGCTAGCCAGTTGGAAAAAAAAGTTTTTGTCAAAGGCAGGCAGATTGGTTTTGATTAAGAGTTGTTTGGCCAGTTTACCAGTATATTTTTTTATCTTTAATTCATATGCCAGCTAGTGTGGAGGTGAAGATGACAAGATTAATGAGGAATTTTCTTTGGAATTCAAGTAATGAGAAGAGGAAAATGTGTTGGGTAAAATGGACAAAGATCTGTAAGCCTAAGAATTTGGGTGGATTGGGTATAAAGCATTTGAGAAGTACAAGTAAAGCTCTAAAGGCTAAATGGGTTTGGAGGTATACTAGAGAGAAAAGAGCTATGTGGAGAAGAGTGGTGCAGGAGAAGTTCAATAACAACTCTGATATTTTAATGCCTAGTGATGATGTTAAGCCTGTAGGTAGGAGTGTATGGAAAAGTATTTTAAACTCAGCTGCTTTCTTGCAGGATCACTTGAGCTTTAAGATGAACAATGGCAAGGCTATAAGATTTTGGCAAGACAATTGGAGTTCTGGGGGTATTTTGAGGATAAGATTCCCTGCTATTTACAAAGCCTGTAATACAAAATTAGCTTCTGTGCAGGATATGATTTAGAATGGAAGGTTGTTTTGTAGTTCAAGAAGGAGATTAACTTCAGTGGAACAATTGGAATGGGATTTACTTTGTAATGAACTAGGACCAGTTCATGGATTAACTGAAGATGAAGATTCTGTAGAAATTTTGGGAGGGTTCTCAGTTAAAAAGGCTTATGATGTGCTGGTACAGGATGATGAACCAGTTGGTGGTGATTTCAACAAGTTTCTGTGGAAGAAGGATGTCCCAGCTAAAGTGAGTTTTATGTTGTGGTCTTATTTTCATCATTCTTTGCCTACCAGAACTGAATTAAGACATAGAGGAATGGAAGTTCAAAGTGAAAATTGTGTATTCTGTTATACAGAAAGGGAGACAGCAGATCACATGCTGCTACATTGTGACTTTGCATATAAAGTTTGGTCAAATTTCATGAAGGCATTCAAGGTGGATTGGGTAGCTCCAAGTACAGTATGGAAGCAATTTGAATCTTGGAAGCTAAATAATATGACAGGCAGATGCAAGATGATTTGGTGGAAGGTGATTTACGCTTTTTTTTGGCATCTGTGGAAGGAGAGGAATGCTAGAGTTTTTGGAGGGAGAGCTAAGGATGTAGAGGAGTTGTGTCTGGTAATTAGACAAAGTATTGTGCTATGGTTATCTGAGACTTCTGCTTTTGAAGGTTTATCAGTAACTTCAATTTTGTTTAACTGGAACACAATTCTGCATATGTGATGTATGTGTCAGGCTGATTCCAGGGCTGTAAATATGTACAGATTTTTTCTCTTAATATAACCTTCTTTTTTCAAAAAAAAAAAAAAAGTAATCTGAAAACTAAAATCAAATTAAAACAAAACAAAGAAAAATTAACCAAGGGTGACTAAATAATTTACCTATCTTATGACACCTTTTCTCACCCTACTACCACTACTTCTCCCCCCACCACATTATCGTCACCACTCCACCAGTCTCACCAATACCCACCACCATTATTCCCACCGCCGATCCACCACCACCACCCACCATCACAACCACCATTAGTGCTTAATTTACCTATCTTAGGACCCATTTTCTCACCCTACTACCACTACTTCTTCCACCACCACATTATCGTCACTACTCCACCAGTCTCACCAATACCCACCACCATTATCCCCACCACTGCCCACCATCACAACTACCATTAATGTTTACTGATTTGGTTAATATCAAATAAATGTATCAACAAAAATATATTCATTTGATTAATTAAAGAAACATTTATTATTAAATTTTAATTAAACGTGATCATTTATAGCGGTAGATTTATGTTCTGCAAGTATAAATTTAATCGTTCTTTATCTAGCCTAACTTGTCCAAACTTTGTTTTGTATTCTGGAAATGTAATCAATTTTATTTTAATACTAAAAACCGCGATTTATTCGATCGGGTACTATAAATAGCTGGGATCCCATTTGGGTGATCCAGCGGGCATGATCATATTATCTTATATGATTTAGTATCCTCCTCAAAATATTTGTGTTTTTTCCTTACCAGTTATGCTAAAAACAACCAACTACATCTATCACAATAAAATGTTGCCCATTTTGTAAATACACAAAACTATTATTGTCCACTACTATTCACTAACAACCACCACCGTATGTAAAAACCAGCCACGCCAACTATTTTTTCCACCACCAGTAATGTTACCACCACCACCACTCACAAATACCCGCCACTGTTTCCACCACCCACTGCGTCTTTCACTACCAGCATTAAAAATTATTAATTTAATTTTTAACCGGGGTCACTGTAGTACAATGGTAAAGTCATTGGGTGATGATATCAGTTACATGAGTTCGAAACTCGCCAGCATCAAATTCTTTGCCGATCAATATATATATATAGTTTTTAATAAACTTATCTATTAATAAAGATATGTATTTATTAGATTCATTAAATGAACATTTATCATGAAAAATTAATTAATCATTCATCATGAACAATTAATAAGACACTAATTAATAAAGTATTTATCTCTCCAAGATTAGTTGAAAAAACCACGGCCATAGATTTATCTCTCCTAGACAAATGTCGGCCGTTCTTTATCTAGCCTAACTTCGCCAAGCTTTGTTTTGTATTCTAGAAATAACATATGACGGAGGATTGGGCAGCATCTCTCGTTTCATTTTCATTTTTTTTTAATCTTTTACATTTCGCTCTTTCTTCGGAATTTCTTCATCTCCATGAAAACAATAAACTATATTTTGCCGATGAAACATCCGAACTCATCCGTCTCATCCACCCGTAAGGAAAAATGATTAATCATGGCGCGCGAATATTGAAGGAATCAACCTTAATAAGCTGTCGAATAAGAGAAACTAGACATGAAACGAAAAAGAGAAAAACAATTTTGGAGAAAAGAAACGACGTCTATATCAGACATCTCTACAAATCAAAGCTCATCTTCTAGCTTGGGGATTGTTGAAACGAAAAAGAGAAAAACAATTTTGGAGAAAAGAAACGACGTCTATATCAGACATCTCTACAAATCAAAGCTCATCTTCTAGCTTGGGGATTGTTTCCGACAAACAATTCTCTTTTAAATTTGTTGATGATGTTTTCGCTTGGGAAGCAATCTTTCATTAATCTACTGTCTTTTTATTCCATTAATAATCCTTTTTTTGATCAACAACCCGGGTTTAGTAGGGGTGCACATAAATACATTCTATATTATTTTATTTTTTTAAATATATTTTTATTTTTTTATTAAAATCTAATTTTTAACTATTATTACATGAAACTAGTTGGAAGCCTAACAAGCTAAGCTCCAACGACATACTACTACATTAATTGAACATCAACAAATTTTGAGTTCTCATGCGGTAAGATAGGGGATTAAGAATGAGAAACCCATCTTTGCTAACCTACCAACCAAAAATCCTAAGAGTCTCATGGGTAACCTAGCCTAGGGTTTAGTAGGGGTGCACATAAATACATTCTATATTATTTTATTTTTTAAATATATTTTTATTTTTTTATTAAAATCTAATTTTTAACTATTATTACATGAAACTGCTTGGGAGCCGAAACGAGCCTCATGGGCGGGAGGGGGCTAAGATTGTGTCACAAGGGGGGCAAACTAACACTACCTTCCATGTTAATTCCCGCAATATTACGCCATTGGGGACTCGAACCTGGGACCTCCTGGAGCGCATTAAACTTTGGGGAACGGGGATGACCAGCTGAGCTAGGGGCCCGTAAATTAATATATTATTAAATATATTATTTAAATATATTATTTTATTTTTAAATATATTATTTTTTGACCACTAAGTGTTTAATATTAGTGGGAATTAAGTCTTTCGCTCTCTCCTCACTCTCTCTTGCTCTATTGGTCTTGGGCTTGGAATCTATTTAAAAAAATAAATAAATTAACCCAGTTTATTGAAAACCGTAAATTAATTTCATATATATAATATTATTTAAATCATACAAAGCTTTTGGTTGGTAACCTAGCAACAAGCTGGGCTCCAACTCCCCTTTGAATTGCAACGCCTAATCTATAAAAAATGAAACTACCTAAGCCGCTACTAGCGTCATTGCTAAAAAGAGTCACATGAAGAAAGATGATTGATAATGTCATTAGATAAACGATTTTAATGACATAATACCCTTATATGTAAAAATATAATAAAATCAGATATAAACTCTATTTTTTAGGGATATGACTGTCTAACCAACTTAAATATAACAAATCCTACAAATCATACATAAAAACTTGACAAATTTTATATATTTAGAAAACTTTTTGAAGACCTACACAAATATTCAATATTTATTACTCTATAATTTTTATTTTTATTCCTTAAATGATTTTTCAAATTTAATTCTTATTTTTTAATGTGCGGATATTATCCACAATCTTTTTTGGACTGCAGCCAGATATCATCTACTTAAATGGACGGTTAGTGTGGGAAGACCAATATATCTGCATTTAAATAAAAATGCATTTATGTACACACGATAAAAATCTTTAACGATCCCAAAAGACCGCGGAAGCGGAAGTGGATATTTTTTCTCAAGAAAAATTCCGACAAGAAATAATTGGCCTTAATCTGTTCTAGCATTTGGATATGTGCAATGTGAATTGCGTCCCCTAGTCTCTCTCAGTCGGCAGTAAAGGTAGTATTTCCGAAAAGACTCTGATTGATAAAAACAGACGAGCAAATCACTCAGAGAAAGTGAATTATGTTCCGGTGTATTGGATTCATCACCAAGCAAGTACAACACTGAACACAACCTAAACATTTTTGCGTTCTGATTCAATCTTTCTTTTAGATTACAAAACTAATCAGTACAACATAAGGCTGTCTCAGACTCCAATCAACTTGGATAGAAAATCCAGTTAAATTGTTGCTTTAAACATTGCCTCAATACCCAAGTATGCCAATGACCTATTCTTCAAATGCTCCTATTTGGTGTACCATTTTGCCTTTCCTCATTCATATTCTTCTCCATTTATCTCGTGTATTGATCCAGCAAGAAAAATTTCTATGAGCGTCATTGACCTCCCGAAACAGCTAAAGTCTAGTCTTCCAATAGTATGTTACTTTAAACTACGAATCTGTTGTCAGTCAACAGTAACTTCCTTGAGGTTTTCCAGGGGTGCTTTTACCGTTGTTGCAGGAATATCTACAAGTGTGCTTGGAGGGGAAAAATACATTTGTAGTGACATCATGCAAATAATGATACCCAAGAAAAGCTGTAACAATAAGAGAAAAAGGAAAAGAAATATAAAACAAAAATACATAAATCAGTGACAAGTAAGAGAAAACAATTCTAAAGAAGCCACCCTACTATCCTCGTCGATTGAGTTAACACATGCTTCGAATATGAACATTAGCAATCAACCCTAAGAACTGAAGGCATATTCCAAGGTCATAAACATTACCTGCAGTGTCGGCTTGAAATTGAAAAGGTATACTGACAAAATCATCGTCAGTAGCATTGCCATTGATGTAGAATACACCTGAAAGAAGCAAAAACATGCAGTGACAGATCATATTGCCTACTGTTACTCCCATTTAATAGTAGGTAAATATCAATATACCATTGTTAAACTTGCTTTCTTAAGTGAAAGGTTTACTGTCTTTACAGATAAGCAAATAACACCTTAGTCATGCGAGAGTAAGCGAAACTGTATTGGATTCAGATACAGCGGATCCTACACCATACCGTGGCACTATAATGACTTGACAAAGGCCTGTGCGAATAACAGAACTATTTATTTATTTTATTGAACTTAATTTTCCATCTATGAATAAGAACCCTTTTACGAAAGGTTCTTAACTCTTTAAATACTGTATTGGTGGTGTCAATATGAGAGTTAATGAGCTCTTCAATTCAAAGGCCTTCAACGAGCCATCAACAAGCTGCCGTGTGTTTAAACTTTACCAGAAAATGACCTAATATGCCCCTCCATATTATGGAGATTGTCTCCTTATCCAGGGGTCAGTTATGTAGTACCGAATAAATTGATTATAAGGTGTGATGCAAGTAAAGGAGAAAAGAAGTAGAAGAGTCAACATAATATAATGAAATGATTACAGAGTGAAAGAAATCACCTTCACAATATTATCAGCGTACTTCATTAACCATGACACCAGCAAACCAGTAGATCCTAAATTTAATACCACCATCCAAGTCGTAGCATTGTACCCAATAAAAAGGCGTTGCCACCAAGGTCCATTCTCAAACCCACTTCTGAAATCATCAAGAAGTAGACGTCCTATGTTGAAAATAACACCAAACCTGAAAGAGTAGTTGTAGTCACGTTGAATCAGCAAATACCACATACGAGTTTTTTTATAACAAAAACCAAAGTTGTTTCCTTGAGCCGCTTGAGGGGTTCTTCTGACAGAAAATGCACATTATCTTTAAAGATCACACGATTTTGTGATACTTTTTAGCTTTAAAAAAAAAAGGAATTTCGTATGGGTTAAAATTAAGATATCTTGAATCCTATTACAAGGAAATCATAAAAATATTGTACAACTACTTGCTGATGTGTTCAAAGAAGGATACCTACGTATATAATTGTACATTTTGCCAGTACAGGCTATCACTGTTCTTCTTCATTAAAAATTCTGTATAAACACCTGCTAATGCCGATAAACAAGCTGACAGAATCCCCAACATGTAACCCTGCATTGGTGCTGATAAAAGGGAATCACATGAAACCTCTCCACAACCTTTGACCTGCATCAAAGCAAAGAAGAAGAGGAACTCACATGTAAGATGTAGGTGCCGATCATAAACTCATTTTCCAAGAGTTACGTATTTGGAACGATGTGAGTCTAAGACCAATAAATTTTCATAGATCACACTAATCATGGCCGATTTTCGCCACAGTACAAAGAAACTAGTACATCCTTTTCGTAACAGTACCCATAAATTTTCATTAATTCACTATGTTATAACACTTGATAAGCATGTAAGAAGATCTTCAGAATTCATAAATGGTGTATCATACATTTGCGACACCAATAAAACATCGGTTAGTAATTTTACTTTAGCAAACAGTAGACAACATTATCTTTTATGTTGTCAAGATGCAGTGACGCACAAATATGCACAACTTATTACCCTTAAATAGCATCCAAGTTTGACATACTTAGCTAACACCCAACAAATTGACACAAGAACTTAGGGTTTCATCCCTCTCCATGTACATTCAGGGTTTATTTTGAGATTTGATCATTTCTAATTGAAGCACTCTGTAATCATCTTTACCTCTGTATCCATCTGTCCCCATTTCTTTCCGTTTCTACACTTAGTATAGCCAAAAGTGAGAAAACACAGTTTCTCTTCATTTCTTTAAACAGCAGATGACTGGATCACTAGGTTGTGCTGACTCGTGAATTGCTTGGTCGATCAGACTCGACTGTCTTACTGCCATTTCTGCAATTATAATTAGTGATGCCGATTTGCATCGACTTCAGTCTTTTGCGTCGGTTTGTAACTCATGCGATTCAATTGGTCTGACTAAGTACCTAGTGAAGTAAGCACTCTCCTCAATGCCACGAGAAGAATCATACCAAGTTCTAAATCTAGCCTGAAATGAAAATGCGGGGAATAAGGTCTCCTTCTCACCTGGCTAGTAGTTGTTCCCACAGCTAAAAGAACAATTGCCATCCATTGCAGATTAGACAGCTTTTTCCTTAAGAACAGCCTAATAATTTCAATGCAGATATAACCATAAGATATCAATTTGTAAAATCCATGTACATCAGAAAGCATGAAAGATATATAATAAAACCTAAAATACAACTAGGTCAACACAAAAACAGTTAAAAGAAGATGCAGCATATGAGATGCAATCTCAAAGTCATAAAAGCACCTGAATAGTATCCCAGTAGTGACAATCTTCAGATTACCCATTATTTGATATGTGGACGTATCCACATATGTAAGGGTAGCGAATTGAACATTGTTGTGAACAAGGTAGATGATTGATGGGATGGGGAACAAACACACACTTCTCCATTCTGTAGTCATTCTTGGCCGAGTTGAGCTCTTACACTCTCTCCAAAGAAAAAAGCTTGAAACCAGTAGCTGACACTCAATAATAACAGAATAAAACGATGTGAAACAAAAGAATACTTCCATTAAAAGAAGCAGCAAAGAATGATCTGACTTCCAATTCATTGTTTACGAAGTGGGTGTTTTACAGAGTCAGTGTACCTTAAAAACTTCAGCAAGGAAAGGAACGGTAGCATAGTCATAGTTATATTTACCATGACTTTGTGAAAGAGTTGTCAAGATTCCCTGCCATATTAAGCACATACATTAGTTCGGAAGTACTATTCTAATTATCTGCATCCCTACTGCACACACCTCCAGTTCAATGTAATGATATATCAAAAATTACAAAAATAGTTTAATTTGTTTACAACTCCTGCATCTTTCAACAACTACCTAATGCAGGACAAGAAAAAAAGATACCCAGATAATGTAAAAGTTGAACTTGGTCTTAGGAAAAGAACTTATTCCAAAAGTATGGTCTGCCTTAAGTCTGTTGGGTGTTTAATTTCCACCAAGCAATATCCATAATTTTTATATTTTTATTATTTTGATAAGTAACCTAGGTCAGTGGTTAACTATCAGATGTTAGGGAGTAGGATCATAGGTTAAACTCCAACTTCCATCAGCAAACATCACTAATGCCTTCCTCATAAACTTCAATTATCCCTCTCATTCTGTTCGGCAAATGCCTTAAGAAGGCATTAGGATAATTGAAATTTGAACCTCACTCTGCATCTTTCACTCAAGTTGCTGGAACTTGGAATACTGTAAGTTACAACCCTCAAATTACTACAAAAACTTCCATTGCACCTTCATACTACACTGCCACATAAGAAACAACCAGTTCCTTGATGCCTCAGTTACATCGACTATGCTGTGTTACACATATAATTATCTAATTTCTCTCACCAGTTACTTAGATCTTGCATTGGGTTCCACTTAGTTTTAGGTCTCTAATCAGTTGAGGGGCAAAAAATACACAATGAATAATTGATTATGAAACAAAGATTTGCTAGAAGTACTCAAACTAAGGTCTTCATCAACCCAATCAATTGTTCAATCTTAATGAGGACAACATTGTAGAAAATCCATTTCAGATTAAACAAAAACACAGAGAAGAATCAATTATTTGAGATGCGTAAACAAACAAGATTACGATCGATGGACAATTTATCGAACAAATCAGTAAGATTGAGGTGAGATTTAGAGTTTCCAAACCTGGGAGCTTGTGAGAATGGTGAGAAGGGCAGCAACGAAGTACCACTGCGTCATGCTTCTTCACTCCACACAACCAAGACAACAAGAGGAGGAACCAAAAAAAAAAAAAGACCCTTCAGATTTACCAATTTTAATCGTTAGGACTGATTTACTACATCACCCTCGTATATCTACTGCATCAGCGCAGGTGACATTAGATGATTTTTTTATTTTTTTTTTAAGATTTTTGTCAGAAGGAGAGCCAAAAAGTTATTTGAGGAGCCCAAGAATCGTACTAAATAGGCTGTTTTGTAGTACTACTAACCTGACCTCTCTAATTTAACTCAAGGTCTAATTTAGGGTTGTGAGTCTGGGTGTGAGTCTGGGTCCTCCGGGTACCACTAGATCCGGACCGAGAATCGGATCCTACTTATAAAAATCCTGGCGAGATTGGGGTATACTCAAACTAATTGGGGTATACCCAATAAGACAAAATCTGGTCATTATGAAGTAAAACCAAGCCACCCCTTAACTTTGTATTTTCTAAATGGCTAATATGCCCTTGGTTAATTAACACTAAAATTCGATTAGGTTAATTAATTGAGTTTAGATTAAAATTTTGAAATTATGAATTGATGAGATTCACCTTTTGATCCGTCATATGAGTTCGATTCGATCTAAAAATTTTGGTTTTGAAAATGCATAAAGCCGTAAGGTCTGGTTTGAATAATCTTCCGACCAAACATAGGAAGGTTCAACTTTGAATAAGCCGAGCTCTACTCGCCTGCAGTTTTCAACTTTGAATAAGTCACGACCATATATCCACTTGGAATGGTTCTAGGATGAAGAACACGCCGACTATCTTGGACAAAGAATCTTAAGGTAGGCATGTAAATATTTCCTACCCTTGGCTATATTAATCTCGGCATGCAAAAAAAAAAAAAAATAAAACCTTAGGTGACATAATATGGAAGATGTAATTTACTTTATTCATTCAATTTTGGTTACTACATTGATTGAAACATAAAACCTAATCCTTGTCGACGGAAAAACGAATGCACTTAGCATGTGCATCAAGCCTTTGAACCCCTAGGCGACCCTAGTGGACGAGTTATAGTCTCGCGAGGGTTTACATAGAGGTCTACCCACAAAACCTACACTAAAACTTCTAAAGCCATCAATCTTCCTCCTCCGAAGACGATACACCCTCCATCATCTCGGGGGCATATTAAAGGGATTTTGGATTCCATGAATTGATAGCTTGCATCGAATGCGAATGCTTCCCCCTTTTCCTCCAAGTAGCGCGCTTTGGCGACTTCATGCTACAAAAACAAAACACAAACTTACATTTGTTAGTGGTGTTTAATTTGGAAGATCAAACAACATGGATCACGTAAAATAAACCACAAAAATACTTACAAATTGTTCAATTGACAAGTTAAAGTGGGGAGCGTTGAAAATTGGTTTTGGATAGCTAAATAGGCAAGTATCGCATTTTCAATAACTATGTGCCTATCGTGCACTTGTTGAACACTTCTTGAGTTAGGATTCCCACACTCTTGGCTAAAAGTGTTGTGAACCCTAGCCCAAAAGGTTGTGGAATCCACCCTTACAGAGGATCGCCTTCGAACTCTAGTCTCCGCATACCAAGCTTTGGTGATTGCCAAATCTTCATTAGAATCAAATGAAGCCATTTCTTGTGTGTAGAGAGCTATTGGGTGAGTTAGATGGAGTGTGTGATGATATGAGCTTTGGAGAGTATATGCAAATAGTTGTGTGTTGTTTTGTGGAGATAAGTAGTGCATTTATAGGATGGTGCCCAAATTTGGCCGTTAGTGTCCAAGTACAAGTGAATCAATGCAATTGTACTTGCAAAAATTTGAATTTTGAACACGCCCGTAGGTCGTAAATTTGCTACAATGCCGGGGTCCCAAAACGGCCGGAATTGTATGGGTTCATTAGCATGCCGGCCAAAATACCGCCGGCATTTTCTTGTTTTGTTTCCCTCCCGACCTTACATGATTTTAGGCATCAGAAGAATGGTTTTTTTTCAATATATGGCCGGCAGGGCTCTATTTTAGTACCCTTAGGCTACACGAACGCCGGCTTGGTAGGAATCATATTACCTTGCCGGGCCCGGTAACTACACGTTTTTTTTTGTTCCGATCTGACATTTCACAACCTTAAACCCGGTAATTCCCCAATTTTTGTTGACAGGCGGCAATTTGTCATTTCACAACCTTGCCGCCCGGTAATTCCGCAATTTTTTTTGATTGTGGCGGCAATTTGTCATTTCACAACCTTGCCGTCACGGGACAGCCGACAGGGTAGCTTAAAAAAAGCATGCCTAAGCAAATGTATTGACACTTTATATAGCTAAACAAACCATTCATTCATCCAACATTTTTTGTCCAAAATACGAAACATGTCCCATAAACCGTAAAAAACATTTGTCCACACCATTAACTTAAACATTTGTCCACCACAACATAAAAAAATGAACTAGGAAAGAATTCATTGGCCACGACCACGAGCACGACCACGACCACGGCCCCGTTTAGGAACACTACCTTCACCACCACGACCACCGCCGCTACCTTCACCACCACGACCACTGCCGCTACCTTCACCACCAGGAGCACTACGAGTCCTCTTTTTATCGCCTTTGTCTTGGCTTGTGCATCCTTAATAGCTTTTTCTTCCGCCTTTACTTGAGCTTGAAGTTGCTTGAACAATAGATGGGCATCCTCATTGTCAACATTGCAAGCATAGTCAATGTGCTTGCTTTGCACAGGTTCTCCTCTATCTTTCGCGCAACATAACACCCTCACAAAGGTCTTCAACTGATCCTTCTATATTCAATTAAACAATAAACAATTAATAGAATGATTGGTAATGCAATCAATCTTAAAATAGTAATAGCAACTCTAAAATACTTACAAATATCTTAAGCATTGTTGTTGGGTCTTTCGATTCCATCTTCTTCTTACGAGCGATTCTTGATAGTCATTGGCCTAATCACGGTAGGGACGAGCCCAACCCAAGTACCACGCCATGTATTTCTCAAGTAGCTTCATGACCGGTGGTCACCTCATCCAAAAGACTCACATCGATGTTACGGCCCGTCTATTGTCCCAATGTTCTTGAGTTGGCGCTGGATCGTAAGAGACGTTAATAGTTTTTTGGGAGGTGGTGCGATTATCCGGTTCACGGTAAAGAACGGTTCTTCATCGAAATGAGGTTCTTCTTGGACGTAACCCAATTGTCGCATTACCCGATGTGGATCGTACATTGAAAATCCTTCAAACACAGTCATCAAGGGTCCATAGTATAATGCAACAACTTCATTTCTCCTTGGGATTAAACCTTGATTTCTATCCTCCGATACGGATCAAATATCACCTCTTCCGCAGTCAAATTGTCGATGGCGGCTCGGAGTTTCATAAGATTTTGCGGCATTTCCTTATCCCGAGTACCCTTAAACTGTACCTTTGAGCTCTTGGCAAATGTAACGGAACACCGTTATCCACTTTGACGTAAGAGTTGTCTTTGAACAAAGAAGGAAAGCGTTCATATATCCAAACCTATGCAAAAAAAAAAAAAGTTTAGTAAGAACCCGATCTTTCGAGATTTGCAAATATAAATGTTTTAAACAATAAAATTACCGGAAGAGACATGTGTTTCCGTTAACTTGCTTAGTGAGTGCCCTAGAAGATTTTGTCAACTCATTATTCAAGAAGGCAACCACCGCAGCACCCCAAGAATACCCACGCATCTCATGTAAGGGATCCAATAGTTGCAAGTAACTGGCCTCGACTTGGTTTCGGAGGCTGTCGGGAAGATACATCGCCTGGGTGTATAGCAAATAAGCGGCCGCGGTAGCATTGATTCGCACCGGGTGCACCATTCCTTCACTATTAAGGATTTCCCGAGTCTTCCATAGTTTGTCCCTCAACTTCTTCACATTAAACTTCTTAATTAGTCGACCATCCTTCTTGTCAAGAACATCATCCGTCTGTACCTGAATCCAACCGAACAATTTCTTGCTCAATTCGTAAATCTTCTCGAAAGAAATGGCATTATCGAATCCCTCGGTGACTGCTTTTCCATCAACCTCGAGGCCTAGAATTTGTTGAGCATCATCGGGAGTTATCGCCATCTCACCGAATGGGAATAACAGTATCGGTCTCTCCATAGAACCGCCCTGAGAATGCGAGAGATGGTAACTCTATCATGATTAATATTCGAACTCTCCACCGCAGCAACAACCGGAGTTCCTCACAATCACTTTCACCTCCTCACATTCCAAGTCAAGATTCCAAGTATGCATCACGTGAACACGAAGCTTGGCGCCTCATGAGACGGATGGCATGCTTGTGATCCTAAATACCAAAAAAAAGAAAATGAAAAGAAATACAAACACTTGATGCAAATTTAATTAAGATAGTTACACACTTGAATAAATAACAAAGACGGATTAAGATTACTTACGATAGTATTATGGACGAGTACATGCCCATGAGTGTTTGTATCCAAAAAACAACTCCACCATCTGTTTGGGTCCCTTTTGGAGGCTCACTTTCTTTCAGTGCAACCATTAAGTGTTTGGAAGGCACGTGAGAATCGGTAGGTTTAGTGATCACCCTCTTCTTCGTTCGGTTGAAGTTGAAGCCGAAGCTTCGGTGGCTTGTGTAACAGACTAGAGTTTGTTCTCCTTCTCCATCTCCATCTCCTTCTTCTTCTTGTTCCTCTTCCTCTTCAACAATTTCATCTTCGATGATATTCTTACCTTTATCTCCATTACCATCATCATCATCACCATCATCATTACCTCCTCCAGCCTCATGCATGTCTTGATCACCACCATCATCATCATCATCATTGTTACCTCCTCCAGCAGTCGGATTGGTTTCATCAACATCATCATCATCACCTCTTCTACCAGATGGAATTGATTGGTCTTCATCTGGAGTCTCGTCTGAATCATTGGGTTCAGATAGTGGTTCTAAGACCTTGGTCGTTCCGGCACAACATATACCCCTCGATGTTTTGAAGACAAGAGTTTATCACCAACACGAGGAGGGTTTGAAGGAGGACTAAGAGCTGCTTTGAGTTGCTTTCTTCTTTGCCATTCGCAATCCGAACAAGAACAATTCGGAAAAAAAACATTACAATTCGGCAGCGGGTTAGATATATTCAACATCCTGGCGGAACAATAGCCTGTAAGGTTGACCAAAGATGAGTGCCGGCTAAACAACGCCGGCATTGTATCATCAAAATAGCCTTCCGGCGCACAAAAAAAACAAGAAATTTTAACTATACAGGTCGGCAAGGTCCATTACACATACATTTCCGGCTGACAAACCGCCGGCATGTTTTTATATAACTACCCTTCCGGGTTTAAAAACTCTAGGCATCAGGAAACATTCAATAGAAGTAGCCGGAAGGGTACAAAACAAAAACTTGCCGGCTTCATTAAAAAACAAAAGACGCCGGCAATGTATACAGATGAATAACCTGCCGGCCCTGCTAGTAGCAGTTACAGAAACTATACAGCCGGCAAGTTCTTCAAACTTATACCCTTCCGGCCAAACACTAACTATGAAATCCGGAAAGGTCGAAAAAAAAACCTTGCGGCGTCAGAATCGCCAATTCACAAATTCGAATTTTCGACCTAATTTGACATGCAAACATGAAATCGAAGTACTAGAGTGAGTTTAAGTGTTCCCTTACTTTCTTAAGTGCACCATTTCACGTGTTTATTGGGTTCAATTCCTTCTTCTTCAACCGTTTTTCTCTTCACTTTCTTAGCAACCAAATTTGCAATTCCAGGGTTATACTCATTGGGTTTTCGATTAGATTGTTTCATACGAGTTGCCTCCTTCCGTGGTGGATCCATTGATGAAGATTAATCGGAGTTTTGAACAAACGATTTTAACGAATTGATCGACGAGTTTTGGTGGTGGTGGGGTGATGGAGCCGGTAAGGTAAGGTTGTGGAGGAGAAGAAGAAGAGAAGAAGATGTAATGAAGAAAGAAAACTGATTTTGATAGTAATTAGAGTTATAATGAGAAAGGGTAATTTTGTAACTTTACCAATTGACCTCCCCCTTTGCCCTTAAAAAAGAGTCCCTATAAAATTGGGTATACCCCAATTAGCTTGAGTATACCCCAATCTCGCCAGGATAAAAATCGGGTCCAGTTCCAAACAATTTCGGGTCCAGTTTTTAAATATATGGACTCAGAACCGGACCCGTTAAGAATCCCGGGTGCGGTACCCATCGATTCTGGGTACTCGTTGAGTATTGAAAAACTATCAATTTTCTTCTTAAAATCTTGATATCTTCTTCTTTATTGGCTGAATCCAAATTATTTTATACAAATTTATAATTAGTTTCTTATTAATTTTTAGATAAAGATTAAATATAGGGGCTGTTTGGTAACCATTATTTTAATGGATTATCAGCTTATAATCCGTTATGCAGATTATAATGGATTCTATATGTGTTTGGTAACCATTATAATAATTGCTTATTTTAATCATAATTGAAAAAATCCATTATTTCCATAAACAGGAAAAATTTGTTTTAAAAATTTATTATAATCAATTATTTTTTCTAAGAAAATCAAATTGAATTTTTTCTTCTTAATTTCTCTAAATTATCAAGAGAGAGACAAAAAAACAACATAAGACTAAAAAAATATCCGAGATCATTGTTCTTTCCTCTCCTTTTTGAGATCATCATTCTAAGATAATCAATTATCTGAAAAAAAAAGTGTTTGGAAAAATTTATTTTTAAAATGATTATATCAAAATCATTTATCAATTTATGATTATCTATAATCATAAATTTTACCAAACAAGGCCATAAGAGAAAAATGGAAAAAGAGAGAAAAAAAAACAAAGTCAAAACTAAACAGATCCTTTCTATATTGCCATAAGAACTAATAAAGAATGAAAATAGACGGGCAACCATCGGGTATATCTGATTGGATCCGATAAGATTTCGGCTCTAAGTCGGGTATACCCTTCATGTATTTAAATAGCTGATGGGCCCAATTTCAAGACCCGAAACCGGACCCAAATCAATCAGGTCTAGCACAGTTCCGGGTAATAGGATACTCATTGACAATCTTACTCAAGTTTTAATCAAGGAAACAAAATCACAGTTATTCATAATCTTTTATGATCACTGATTCGACTAAAAACACCATCAAACCCTAAAGTTATATGTATTTCATGAAACATCTAGTGTAATAACATCAAGACTTCGACCTTTTCCCCTCAAAATTCGTCAACAATGGCAGGTCATTAGTTTTTAGATTTTGAAAATCAAGAATCTTTGTCTTCAAACATATATATGACTTTACAAGAAACCAATAATCAAAAGTACTCATAATATTTTAACACCATTCATATGTGCATACGTTTTTTCTTTTCTTTCTTATTTTTTTGTTGAAAAGCTTGGTTATGTTTTGCTTGTTTTACGTACTACACAGTTTATCCTAATCTTATTTTAATTTTCAGGTTTTTCCATTCGCATCTCTCCCTTCGAATGAAAAACCTATTCACATGCCTGAAACTTTGGAGTCCTCTGAACATCCCGATTTTACGAATATTTTCTAAAAGCAAAGGGTTTTGGCACCAGGCGCGAATTAGAAGCACGATGTTTGGCAATTGGCACATCACATAATTTTCAGATCATATGTAAATCATCGCGGATAAAGGATTGGGCAATGGTCAAGGATCTCAGATACAATTGTGTTGTGAGTGAAGTGGTGAATACAATAATCACCGAGCAAAAAATTTATGTGCCAAATACCATCGCAACAAAATAAATAAATATGGTACCGTCGAATATAATTGTTCGTTTCGATTGTATGGAAGTTGTGAAAAGTGTAGGATATGAAAATGCCAGATTCTGGATTTATTATTGCCGAGGTTTTCAGCACAATAGTTGTACATTTAAGTCAAGAACAAAGCATAATATTCGTACCTACAACCAAGCGAGCTTCCCCGAAGATAATAAAAAATATGGTGGTTATGGGTTTCGTCAACAACAATTACTACATCAGACTAAAGAAACGGGGTTCTTCGTTGCCTTCACTTCCAAGATATTCTAATTGGCAGAAACAAAAGAAGAAGAACTAATTCTCGGTTAACTGGGCACCATACATGAAAAGATATATTGTGTTGTAACTTTAGCTCGGTTTCCTTTTAAATGTAAATACCAACATTATAATAAGATAAGTTAATCTTAACTCATACTTTTCTTAGCTTATTAAGTAGGAATTCTCATGGGTCATGTTCTCGTCTCTTGCTTAGGAGTCAGATAGGCATGGAGAATTTACGGGCATAATTTATTACTAAGAGCGTAATAAATGTTGATACCCACATTGACTCATTAAATGTTGGACTAAATATATTAGCGATATGATAGAACCAAGTCAATTATGACTTAAGATGTTACGAAGAGGACAATTATGACACAGTCTTACCTACGGGTTCAATTGGTTATATAACCTGTTGCACGTAACATATCTTTTTGGAGCAAGGATCAACATTTTAAAGATGATAGTTATAGTCCTCTAAATATGAAAGAGCCTTGAACAGAGAATCATACAAATACTAAGGAACTACCACACAATTCTAAACACAAAATTAAGAGAGATAAGAACGACGACAATTCCTTTACTGAAGCTTAAGCTGTATTTGCCAGAATATAAAAATGAGTTCAGAGGCAATAGAATCAAGCTTGGATCAATGAACTTGAGCAATACCAATACGTTTCCGAAGGTGGTGAAACGTTCGAGCATTGAGAGGTTTGGTGAGAATATCAACAAATTATCTTCTAGAAGGCAGAAACTCAATTTTGAAAATATCATTCTCAAAGAGATATCTGATGAAATGATATCTTATGTCAATATGCTTTGTTCTTGAGTGCTCAACGGGATTCCCAGTAATTCGAATGGCACTTGAGTTATCACAAAAGATCTTCACAGTTCCAGTATATGTTTCATAATCAATGAGCATTTGTTTCATCCGTAAGAGTTGAGTACAACACGAACTTGATGTGATGTATTCTGTTTTAGAAGTTGATAAGGATTGTGAGTTTTGTTTCTTGATATGCCAGGCACAAGATTTATTCCTATGTGAAAAAAACCTCCTCATGTGATATTCTTATCTTCCACACATCCTGCCCAATCCGCAACATAATAAGCATTGAGTTTACTGTTAGTATCAAAGGAAAAACCACAGTATAATTAACATATCGAATGATCCTTTTTACAGCTGCACGGTGAGATTCTTTTGGTTCAGCTTGAAATATTGCATAGCAACCTATACTAAAGGAAATATCTGGTCTCGTGGTTATTAGATATCAGAGGCTAACAATCATGGACCTGTGGATTTTTGGATTCACATTGACACACTTCTCATCTCTTTGTAGTTTCCCAGTTATAGACGTGGGAGTTTGCTTCGGAGTGGAATTGTTAAGATGATAAGTGCATATTTCACATATATTTGGTGTCAATTCCATGCTAGTAATTGCTATATTTCTGGTGAATTATTGTATATTACGCTTGTTTTCGTGAATTTGTCTTTCATTAGGTGAATCATCCAAAAAGAAGTGAAAATAGCTACAAAAGTGAAGTCACAAGTGGAGAAAGGGCCAAAGACCCAGAGGACGAGAAGACGAAGGCAATGGCGAAAGAACGGAGTCATTCAGAGCTCGTATGAAGAAGTTATGGGCAAAAGAACTTGGGAGAATAAAAGGGTTAAATGGTCATTTTAAGGGACACTACTATTGGCATCCCCTCGTTCGTTAAGGGACATCCAATCTGTTAAGGGGCTGCCATTTTCAAAGGAACTGCTAAGGGGAGTCAGGACCTCTACTTGGGGGAAGCCGGAATTCAAAAGTTGTTAAGGCACCCGACTTATCTACTCAGGGCACTCATCTTCCATATTTCTTTACAAGAACAAAATCAGTGAATCACCGATGTTACTGATGATCACGATCATACGATGATGGATTTTTGATTCTATATAAAACCTGAGTAGGGCAGAATCATTGTGTTTATGAATGTGTTAGAAGAGATGGGTCGTGCTTGGAAATGGAGTTTAACAACATTGATGGATGTTGTGCTCGATGGAGATGTGCTGTGATCAGAAACATGATCGAGGAGAAGGCAGCTGATATAGGAACTCGAAGAGAAGTCAGGGAAGATACGAGATGATGTTACTCGCCATCGGCGATGGAGCTGTTATCAAGATCGAGTAATAACAGGGAATGAAGTTGATCGACTTTTGTTGTTATAATGATGGTGAACTGCCGTGGAGAAAATGGCAATGGGGATTTGCTGTGGACTGAGCTTGGAAGTGATGGTGAACACAGAGAAGCTCGTGATGATCCCGTTGGTGTTGTGAAGAGATGAAAGAGTAGTTGCTGCTACTGGCAGTGATAATGCTGGTGACTGCAGAGATAGAGAAGGTTTGGGTTTTGTAACTTGTGGTTGGATATTCGAATACGAACCAATGCTCGATGTTGTCGAACCAAGTGCACCTGCCATGAGACTAATGGGATCTGTTGGGTACGTAAGAAGTATAGGAGATGGATGGAGATACTCAGTCACGTACGAGTTGAGCACAGTATGAAGCTGTCGTGGAATTGAATTTCTTTGCCGAGAAACTAGCTGAAGAAGAATGGCTTCTTGCCATTGATGGAAACGATGAACGAAGAGGATTAAGCGGTGATGGAGTTTGGTTGTTGTTGAAAGACTAGTTAAGGATAGATAAGAGAAGATTTCCGAAGCAAGTGAAAATATTTACGCGGAATGGAAAGTGGGCATCTGGTGCAAGATTCGCATATAAAGTTTGATGTATGATCAGTTTCTGAGAGGAAACATTGGTACACGTGGCTCTGGCAAGTGTTACAGCCAATCAAAAGTAATGATTCACACGATTAAGGTACTCCGAGCCATACTGGAACAGAAGCACTTAATTTCTAAGATTCAAAACTCTACTGACCGACTATGCATCCTTATCGAGGAAGGATTTGTCGCACTTTGGAAACCTATATAAGGAGGAGCAGTAGCCGAGTTCGATATACAACTTTTGGGGGAGATATCACGTATTATTCTTGGAACTTGGAGAGAGCCGCTTTTGTTTTACGCTACTAGGGTTTGCTTTTGTTCATCTTCTTCTATTCAATTAATATTTTTATGATGAACTCCATAGCTATGAGTAGCTAAACACATATTATTGGTTATGGGATAAAGTTGATTTCTCAACATGTTATTTAAATCTATGAATTAGTTTTGTCTCAATACTTTATTGTTTATGATTCATTATTAATATTGTCATATGATTTGATTGTTTGTTTGGTTGAGTCCGGAATCAATCCGATTTACATTCATCTCTATTGCTAGATTAGGGTTTTCAATACGAAATAGTTGTTTATCCCTGATTCTAAGTAGCATAGTGTGGTTATTACTTGTAGTGATACATCTTTATAATTGCATATGAATCATAAACTTGGCTAAATTGAATTAGTGCTTTTACACGTTTGATTGCCTTGATTAGTCTTATTCCATAGAACTTAGTGCTTTGAGGGAGTTAAACTTAATTGCGCTTTTACACTTTAGGTTGCTTTCTAGGAAGAATTCACATATGCATCTTTTAATGTGGTTGTGATGAAATCAGGGAATTAGAGGGATATTCTTGCGATCAAGGTATCCTAGGACTTTTAGTAAATGAGAGATTAACTTATCAATTCTAATCATTGATGAAAATACATGTTTGTGAATGATACTATCCCGTGACCAATATCTTCTCCTTATTGATTATTCAAATTATTTTATTACTTTCAATTATTTTTATTGCTTAGATAAAACAAAAATCCCCCCTTGGTTACTAAGAAACTGAAATCGCATAACAACAATTGCCTCTCTGTGGGAACGAACTCTTTCTTATAACGTACTTCATTTATATTTAGTAGAGTGAGAAAGTGAAATTATTTTTGACGGGCTGACAACCGATCAAATTTTGGCGCCACTGCCGGGGAGGCATACGGCTTGTTATTAAGTTTTTAGTTTCTTTTTATAATTTCTGCTTTTATCTTTGCCTTTTGTTTCTTGTCTTGTTTCTCACTTGTTTGCGAGAATTGTTTTCAGGTATCTAATCCCTGGATTCTAAAGATTGGAACTATCCAAGGTGCGGGATAGCTACTCGAAGAGGCACAATACTCCAACCAAGTCAAGACACAACAGAAGATCAAAAGTTAGAAGTGGAAGAAGAGTTACAACTAGAAGGATAACAAGAGGTTCCAATCGTAGATTAACCACAAGTTGAAGAAGAATTAGCAATGGGTGATGCAAATCGTACACTCAAGGACTTGGCTTCTCATAGGCTTGATACACAACAGGGGTGTATTCAAACAAACTCTACTTTTGAGATCAAGCCGGGGTTGCTTAGAGAATTACCAAAGTTCCATGGCATGGTGAATGAAGACCCAAATAAGCATCTTATGGACTTCCACACCATTGTCATGGCCATGCTTCCAGCGAATGTTGAGGCGGATGATGCAATGTTGAAAGTTTTTCGTTTCTCTTTGATGGATAGTGCTAAGGAATGGTTGTACTATTTACCTTCCGTAAGTGTCACGACATGGAATGGGCTGAAGAAACTCTTTTAAGAGAGATATTTTCCTGCATCAAAGGCTACTCAAATTCGCAAGGATATTTGTGGGATGAAGCAAAATGTGGGAGAATCCTTATATGAATGTTGGGAACGATACAAGAGATTGGTGGCAAGCTGCCCTCACCACCAATTCAGTGACGCTATGATCATCCAATACTTCTATGAAGGACTCCAATCAAGTGATAGGAATCTTCTTGACGCTGCGGGTGGTGGTGCACTAGTGAGCAAGACGGTGGCACAAGCTAGAGAGTTGATTGAAAACATGGCAGCAAACTCCCAACAATTCTTGAGTCGTGGTTCGGATGTGCTTCTTAGGAAAGTAAATGAAGTGAGCGAGGTAGAGGAACTTCGTCAACAAATGGGTAACATGACAACAATGATGCAACAAGTTGCAGCCGCGGTGATACCAAGTTCCTCTCAAGCCTATGAAAACGAGCAAGCTAATGCGGTCTTTTCAAATCAACAAAGACGGTATGATCCCTACTCCAACACTTACAATCCAGGATGGAGAGATCATCCCAATTTTAGATATGCCACCAAACAAGGTGCAATCCAACAACCTACTTTCAACCGTCCGAGTGGATTTCAACCACAAGCACAACAATTTCAGCAACCACAAGCACAACAATCAATGCAAAATCAAGGTTCTGATATCGATTCAAAGCTTCAAACAATGATGCAAGGCATTTTCACCATGTTTAAAGAAATTCAGCAGGAAACTAAGAGTGCTATCAAGGAGTTGCAGACACAAATCGGCTCCATGGCTATTGAGTTGAACCAATTGAAGGCACAAAATAGTGGGAAACTCCCTTCTCAACCTATTAACCCAAAAGAGGGTGTCAATGCTATTACGTTGAGAAGTGGTACACAACTTGTGCAACCCGAAGTTACTGATTCGGGCAAGGTGGAAACACCAAAGGAACCTGTTTTGGAGGAGAAGAATGATGATTCTCCCCAAACTTCTGAGATACCTATTCCTAACTCTAAAACTCCGGTTTCTACTTATGTTCCTCCTTTACCTTTCCCTCGCAGATTTGCAAAGTATAAGAAGGCGGAACTAGAAAAGGAGATTTTAGACGTTCTTAAAAAGATCCATGTGAACATACCACTCATTGATGCGATCAAGCAAGTTCCCAAGTATGCAAAGGTGTTGAAGGACTTGTGTACCAATAAGCAAAGGCTCAAAGGTAATGAAGTGCTTAGTGTGGGGGAGAATGCTTTGGCAATCTTACAACACAAACTCCCACTTAAGTGCAAAGATCCCGGTAGTTTTGACATTCCCGTCCAAAATTGGTAACACAACATTTAACAAAGCTATGTTGGATTTAGGTGCATCCGTTAATGTTATTCCTGCATCAATGTATAATTCACTTGATCTTGGTCCTCTTAAAAAGTCTGGAATTGTATTGCAATTAGCCGATCGCTCTAATATCTACCCAATGGGTATTGTTGAGGATGTTCTTGTGCAGGTTAATCAACTTGTCTTTCCAGCTGAATTTTGTGTGTTAGAGATGAATGAAGATTCACCGGACTCGTCTCTTCCATTGCTACTTGGGCGTCCCTTCATGAAAACGGCGAAAACCATTATTGATGTGGATAAGGGAACGCTACCAATGGAGTTTGATGGAGAAACAATACGTTTCAACATTTTCGAGACGATGAGATATCCTAGCGATGTCCACTCTTGTTTCTCCATTGATGTTATGGACACATTGGCACAACAAGTGTTTGAATTGAATGGTGAAGATGCTTTGGAAACCGTGTTAACTACATCTATGGATAATGGTGTAGAGTGTGGTAATGAAGTCAAGGAAGCCCTTGGTGATCTTAATTCACTACAAGGATGCCCGGAAACTCATAATATCTCTTTTATTTCTTTACCATGCAGTGATGAAAAGCTTGTACCTTCAATTGTTAAATCTCCAATTTTAGAATTGAAACCTCTTCCCGATCACCTAAAGTACTTGTACTTGGGTGATAATGAAGAGTTACCTGTGATTGTTTCTAACGAGCTTAGTGATTTACAGGAGCAAAAACTTCTAAGGGTGCTAAGGAAGTACAAGACGGCCATAGGATAGACAATTGCCGATATCAAGGGTATAAGCCCTGCCGTTTGTATGCACAAGATACGTTTGGAGGACGATGCAAAGCCTACAAGGGAAGCGCAACGTCGTTTGAATCCTCCCATGATGGAAGTTGTGAAAAATGAGATACTCAAGCTTTTGGAAGTGGGTGTTATCTACCCCATATCCGATAGCAAGTGGGTAAGCCCGGTACAAGTAGTACCAAAGAAATCAGGTGTGACGGTGGTGGAAAATGATAAGAATGAACTTGTCCCAACTCGTGTGCAAACCGGTTGGAGGGTTTGTATATATTACAGAAAATTGAATGCCACCACTAGGAAAGATCATTTTCCAGTGCCTTTTATTGATCAAATGCTTGAACGTTTAGCTGGACACTCTTACTATTGCTTCCTTGATGGCTATTCAGGTTACAATCAGATTGTGATAGCGCCGGGGGATCAAGAGAAAACCACTTTCACTTGTCCTTTCGGTACTTTTGCTTATAGAAGGATGCCTTTTGGCTTATGCAATGCTCCAGCTACCTTTCAAAGGTGTATGGTAAGTATCTTCTCAGAATATGTTGAAAACATAATCGAAGTATTCATGGACGATTTTAGTGTCTTTGGTGATTCACTTGACCTTTGCTTGAATAATTTGTCTCTAATCCTTGAACGATGTGTTGAAACAAATCTTGTGCTGAATTGGGAGAAGTGCCATTTTATGGTAACTCATGGCATAGTTTTAGGCCATATAATATCTTCTAAAGGCTTGGAAGTTGATAAATCTAAGATAGACGTCATTCGTGCTTTAACCCCTCCCACTACGGTGAGGGAGATACGCTCTTTTCTTGTTCATGCAGGTTTTTATCGTAGATTTATCAAGGACTTTTCCAAGATAGCATCACCACTTTGTAACTTATTGCAAAAAGATGTGGTTTTTAACTTTGATGAAAAGTGTATGGCGGCATTCAATCGTTTGAAAGAACTTTTGATTTCAGCCCCTATCATTAAACCACCGGATTGGAGCAAGCCTTTTGAGCTCATGTGTGATGCAAGTGACTATGCGGTTGGTGCGGTGCTTGGGCAACGTGTGGGGAAGATACCTCATGCTATTTATTATGCTTCTAGAACATTAAATGAAGCCCAACAAAACTACACAACCACTGAAAAAGAGTTGTTAGCCATTGTTTTTGCTTTGGAAAAGTTTCGCTCTTATCTAATTGGTACAAAAGTTGTTGTCTTTTCTGATCATGAAGCACTTAGGTACTTGCTAATGAAGAAAGAAGCGAAACCGAGGCTCATACGATGGATTTTACTCTTACAAGAGTTTGATATTGAAATCAAGGACAAGAAAGGAATTGAGAACACCGTTGCGGATCACTTGAGCCGTCTTGCTGTGGACAAGGAAGCTATCCCATTGCGTGAAAGTTTCCCGGATGAGCAACTATTTTCAATTGCCTTTGGAGAACCATGGTATGCCGATATTGTCAATTACTTGGTGTCTAAACAAATCCCAAAGAACTTGTCTCGAGCTGAGAGGGACAAACTTAAGAAGTTAGGAAACCAATACATATGGGATGATCCATACTTATGGAAACATTGTAGTGACCAAGTAATAAGAAGGTGCGTTCCCGAATCTGAATTTAATTCTATCTTGTCTTTTTTTCACTCCTATGCTTGTGGAGGACATTTTGGGAGTAAGAGAACCGCTCACAAGGTACTTGAAAGCGGTTTCTATTGGCCAACCTTGTTTAAGGATGCATACATATTTTGTACAACTTGTGATAGGTGCCAAAGAACAGGCAATCTAGGTGCCCGAAATCAAATGTCACAAACTTTTATTCAATTTATTGAAGTTTTTGATGTATAGGGTATTGATTTTATGGGTCCTTTTGTCAACTCCCATGGGAAATTTTTTTATCTTATTGTTGTTGATTATGTCTCTAAATGGGTGGAAGCTAAGGCCACCCAAACTAATGGTTCTAAAGTTGTTTCAGATTTTGTGCAAGCTAATATTTTTGCAAGGTTTGGAATTCCAAGAGCCATAATTAGCGATGGGGGTTCTCACTTCAAAAACAGGATCTTACAAGGCTTGTTGATGAAGTACAATGTGTCGCACAAGATTGCAACACCTTATCATCCCCAAACAATTGGACAAGCTGAGGTGTCTAACCGAGAGGTGAAATCCATTCTAGAGAAGACGGTGAATCCAACAAGGAAGGATTGGAGCATGCGACTTAATGATGCTTTGTGGGCTTATAGAACCGCATACAAGACACCTATCGGGATGTCTCCCTTTAAGCTTGTGTATGGTAAACCTTGTCATTTACCCGTTGAAATTGAGCATAAGGCGTTTTGGGCTATTAAGCAATGCAATATGGAGATGGATGGGGCTGGAAAGCAAAGGAAGTTACAACTCCAAGAGCTAGAGGAGTTTCGCAATGATGCATTTGAAAGCTCACGCATTTATAAGGAAAAGACGAAAGCATTTCATGATAACATGATTTCTAGGAAACAATTTTGCATTGGGCAAAAAGTGCTTTTGTTTAATTCTCGCTTGCATTTATTTCCGGGTAAATTGAGGTCACGATGGATCGGACCTTTTATTGTTACTAATGTGTTTTCTCATGGTGCAGTGGAAATTTGTAGCATAGCTACAGGGAAAGAACTTAAAGTTAATGGGCACCGGTTGAAACCATATTATGAGAATTTCACTTCCGAAAATGGCAATGGGGATTTGCTGTGGACTGAGCTTGGAAGTGATGGTGAACACAGAGAAGCTCGTGATGATCCCGTTGGTGCTGTGAAGAGATGAAAGAGTAGTTCTGCATCTTTGGCGGTGATAATCTCTGGTGACTGCAGAGATAGAGAAGGTTTGGGTTTTGTAACTTGTGGTTGGATATTCGAATACGAACCAATGCTCGATGTTGTCGAACCAAGTGCACCTGCCATGAGACTAATGGGATCTGTTGGGTACGTAAGAAGTATAGGAGATGGATGGAGATACTCAGTCATGTACGAGTTGAGCATGGTATGAAGCTTTCGTGGAATTGAATTTCTTTGCCGAGAAACTAGCTGAAGAAGAATGGCTTCTTGCCATTGATGGAAACGATGAACGAAGAGGATTAAGCGGTGATGGAGTTTGGTTGTTGTTGAAAGACTAGTTAAGGATAGATAAGAGAAGATTTCCGAAGAAAGTGAAAATATTTACGCGGAATGGAAAGTGGGCATCTGGTGCAAGATTCGCATATAAAGTTTGATGTATGATCAGTTTCTGAGAGGAAACATTGGTACACGTGGCTCTGGCAAGTGTTACAGCCAATCAAAAGTCATGATTCACATGATTAAGGTACTCTGAGTCATACTGGAACAGAAGCACTTAATTTCTAAGATTCAAAACTCTACTGACCGACTATGCATCCTTATCGAGGAAGGATTTGTCGCACTTTGGAAACCTATATATGGAGGAGCAGTAGCCGAGTTCGATATACAACTTTTGGGGGAGATATCACGTATTATTCTTGGAACTTGGAGAGAGCCGCTTTTGTTTTACGCTACTAGGGTTTTCTTTTGTTCATCTTCTTCTATTCAATTAATATTTTTATGATGAACTCCATAGCTATGAGTAGCTAAACACATATTATTGGTTATGGGATAAAGTTGATTTCTCAACATGTTATTTAAATCTATGAATTAGTTTTGTCTCAATACTTTATTGTTTATGATTCATTATTAATATTGTCATATGATTTGATTGTTTGTTTGGTTGAGTCCGGAATCAATCCGATTTACATTCATCTCTATTGCTAGATTAGGGTTTTCAATACGAAATAGTTGTTTATCCCTGATTCTAAGTAGCATAGTGTGGTTATTACTTGTAGTGATACATCTTTATAATTGCATATGAATCATAAACTTAATTAAATTGAATTAGTGCTTTTACACGTTTGATTGCCTTGATTAGTCTTATTCCATAGAACTTAGTGCTTTGAGGGAGTTAAACTTAATTGTGCTTTTACACTTTAGGTTGCTTTCTAGGAAGAATTCACATATGCATCTTTTAATGTGGTTGTGATGAAATCAGGGAATTAGCGGGATATTCTTGCGATCAAGGTATCCTAGGACTTTTAGTAAATGAGAGATTAACTTATCAATTCTAATCATTGATGAAAATACATGTTTGTGAATGATACTATCCCGTGACCAATATCTTCTCCTTATTGATTATTCAAATTATTTTATTACTTTCAATTATTTTTTTTGCTTAGATAAAACAAAAATCCCCCCTTGGTTACTAAGAAACTGAAATCGCATAACAACAATTGCCTCTCTGTGGGAACAAACTCTTTCTTATCATGTACTTCATTTATATTTAGTAGAGTGAGAAAGTGAAATTATTTTTGACGGGCTGACAACCGATCATAAGACTAATTTTGGCAAGGTCTTTGACATATTGCTCTTTCATGAAGTTTTTAGGCTATCAATAATAACTTTCTTACTCTACACGGTTCTAAAAGAACTAGTGATCATGCAAGTCGAGTTCAAGCCCACGGGGAGGTGTGAGTTTTAAGTTATTAGATGTAACAAGTTGATAGTGTTCAAAACTAAACTTTCTAAAAACTAGGATTGTAATTCAAATTATGGGATGGAATTGACTAGAGAATCCATCGCACCATAAATAATACCACAAACCTCCGCATAGAAATTTGTTTGCCAACCAAGGCCAACCATCAGCACGCCAAGGATTTCCGAGTTTGCACCACGGAAAGAAACACCACAACCTGCTTGGCCTGGATTTCCACGCGACGCTCCATCACACCACAACCTGCTTGGCCTGAATTGACTAGAGAATCATTCTCCACTATTGAACAAGGATATTACTAATCATACAAGTGTACCCTTCAAATAAATTTCGATTGTTAACAACTTTCGGCAAGTTATAAGTTCAACAAGTGTACCCTTAAATAAGCTCTCTTGGTGTAATTCAATCAATTGCATATAATTTTGCATCAAGTTGCTCCTAGCCACATGCTCGTAAGTGCGACATGTTAACCGAGGGTTACCTTTTACGCACTATTGCACACAAAATACCTTTGTAATAAATAGTGCACCTCTAAAGTGTAAAGATTACTCTAACATTTACTGATTAAAGTTCTCTATACTAGTATTAGAGTTGACTACGAGTTAACTAATTGCACACTTAGATGGCAAGCATACATCTCATGGTCATGTAAACGGTAAAAGATAATCAACAAAAGATATTTATCGGAAGAATAACTTGCATAAAATTGCATATATATTCGTATCAAAAAAAAATAAGGAAAAAAACTTATAACTATTACATTAAATTTTTATAACCAATTCAATAAAAAATGCCGCTAAGAAGAAGAAATAATCCAAAATGAAGTTTCAAGACAACAAGTGATAGAAAGAAAAGAATATCAATATTTGAAGATTTATTTACCAACAGTTGTGAATAATCAAGGGCCAAAGTCCTTCTCCAATGGCAAGAAAAATTTCGTTTTTTTTTTGTATTATCCAATTCTTTTTGTATTTTATCTTTCTTAACCAAAAAACAAAAACAAAAATTAACTAGATGCCACGGTGGAACGCCGACCGAAGAAAAACGAAACAAATAACAATTTCCGCCGGGTAGACATATACTACCTCCATTTCAGGAAAAGTGACATTTTTACAGTTTCATTTTTGCCTCAAAAAAGGCCAAATTGAAAAAGTGAAAGTATCTCTTTTCCTGAAACTGAGGGAAATTAAAAAGGTGAAAGTATCATTTTTCCTGGAACGGAGTGGAAGTATCTGTTTTTCTGAAACGGAGTAAAAGTATCTCTTTTTCTGAAACGGGATGAAAGTATCACTTTTCCTAAAACGGAATGAAAATATCACTTTTCCTGAAACGGAAAATTAGTCGATGCATAAACCAAAATATGGCCGCATAATGCGTTATGCATCCTTTGTGGTGCTTTGCATAATGGTTATGCATTCAATTTTCGAAAATTGTACCTAAAGTAAAAGTATCACTTTTTCTGAAACGGAGGGAGTACATCGTTTTATTAGTTGCAACGGAAAATTACTTGATGCATAAACCAAAATATGGCTACATAATGTGTTATGCATCCTTTGTGATGGTTTGTATAATGGCTATGCATTCAATTTTCGAAAATTGTGCCTAAAAATGATAAACACCTCCGAATTTTTCGTAAATACTCTAAATTTGATATTGTTGTTTGTACTCATTGCGTAGATCTCTTTAAAATCTTTCCAACGAGATAAAATTTATAAAATTCCAAGGCACAAATTTTTAGATATGTTATATTCTAGCTTTCTTTCCAATTATATCCCTGAAAAAATATTATACACAAGGAATTATAGTAATTGGACTAAAAAGGAGGGATACTTTGGTATTATCAAGTGCACCAAATCATTTCCAATTTTTTTTTTCAAATTGCACATGGTCTCACCTATTTGTCACCCTCACTTTTCCTATTTGCCACTCTCATTAATTGCCACCCACACTTATCTTATTTGCCACCTATATATTTTTTCATATATCCTAAATGTCACTTCTTTGACTTTTTGTTAACACCCAAAAAAGTAACCACCCCAATAACTTAAATCTTAGAAAACCCCAAGCTACGAATCAATCTCTCGCCAATATCTTCTTCTGCTCCATCTCTTCCACCATTCTTTTACTCCGTCTCTCCCACCAAAACCAGTTGAAAGAGATGCATCACGAGTTTATAAGAAAAAAATAAAGATACCAATTAGAACTGCTATGTTAACATGACAATAGGCAAGGTCGCGTACTATGCATGACTAACCATTATCATGTTCGTTTACTGTTTAGGAATTTTGTTTTAAGGATGGATTCAATTAACTCATATATATATATAGTTAACTTTAATACCATGCACTACTAAATTTGCGTAATTTGTGTAGTCTTCTAAATTTGAATGACACATCTAGATTTTAGATACTTGGTGAAGAAAAAAGTTGGTTCGATTTAAATGAAACTGGTCACAGGGAAGACGAGAGAAAATTCAACGAATCATTTTCAAGTTTTATAAATATTTGGAAAGTTTGAATGCTCGTTGTATATTGTTTTCATGAAATTTGCATTGGGTTTTGTACTAGCATCAGTAATATGAATTACTTGGCCTTGGTGTGAAGCAAACAATTAGCAGTCTATTTAGAATTGTCTCATCTGCATTTTCTTCGTTACAAATAGGATTAGAATTTGGAAGGACACGTTAAAGGGTGGTGAAAGATTGGCACGGCAGAGATGTTACTGTCCCAACATGATGGAGAGAGTATAATGTTAGCTAGAAGAGAGAGAATGTCCGGTTTTCTCGCGGCAAAAATGGTGAGAGGATCATCTTCTCAACTGAACAAGGTAGGGTTTTTAGATTCAGATCGGAACGGGAAGTGCGTGCAGGGTTCTTCAAGAAGTGCAGGAGGTAGCAGAAGCTGGGTTCCAGTGGTTAATGGAAACAAGGAAGCAAACAAAAGAGCTGAAGAAATTGTTACAGATTCAACATCAGATGGAGAATGGGAGGTTGTATTTGGAAAAAAGAATAAAAAAAGATCGTATCGCCCAACACAAGAGATCTCTGTTGATTGCAAATACAAAAGTTTTGTTTTGAGAAAGAAATCTGAAGGTATTTGTTTGATGAAAAAACCAGAAACACCAAAAAGGTTATACAAACCTTAATATGTCCTGAAGGGGTTATTTGGATGAAAAACATTCTGAAGAAGGAATCAAAGAAGATTTTCTATGGATCGTGGTACTAGACTTTTCATAGGGGAGATGAACATATATTATTTTCAAGAAATCAGAACAAGCATGGTGATTTTTTTTTCGTGCAACAATATCAAAGGACATGGTGAAACAATCCATGTGTTTTCCATCGGAAAAAGGCTCACATAACTGGTCAAATTTTGTGAATGCTTTTACCAAAGTAGTTTCATATAAATCTCAGATTTCTCAAACAAGCCAATCAGATGTCCATACAATGGTTAATACTTCATGTCCAAAAAAGCCAATCAATCATGATAAGAATTTTAATCCTTCTTCTGGGAATTGGTCTCAAGCAGTCATCGTTGAAACTTCACAGAATGTGATTTCATGGAACAACATTGTTTTGAAATAGCTAAAAGATTTCACATGGATTTAAATTTTGACATATTTCCTTTTGAAGCTCAAAAAGCTTTTTTCTTCTCCTCTCAGCAGGATCGTGAAAAACTGATTCAAAATGGTTTATGGAAGTGCAATGATATGACAATAAGATTGTTGCCATGATGGAATGCTTCAAACTCAATATCTTTGTCTGAGATCAACTCAAAGGGTTCTTGAATTGAGATCTATGGTGTTCGTTTTAATCTTTGGGATTCAATTTATTGTAAGGAGTTCAGTCAGAAATTTGGTGGTCTAATAGAAGTTCATCATTCAACAGCAAATTGGGAGGATGCATCTGTCATTCGTCTAAAGGTACACAGTTTTGATGGAATTATAACTTCCTTTCTATATCATTATGGGGATTATTCTTTTCCAGTCAAGATTTCTCCGATGAAACTCATCAATGGCAATGCTGATCAAACACATAAGAAGATTAGGTTTCAAAACCTAGAACTTGTTTCTGTTGATTCGCAAATCGTTGACTCGCAAATTTATGTTGAGTCAAAAAAGGATCTTTCATTCAAAATAGATTGGTCGAAAATACCTCTACCAACATTAAGACCCCATGATTTCAGGCGTAAAAATTTATTTCGGAAATTTGCTACAACTGAGAAAGGAAACAATATTCCTATTTCAGTTATGAATTGAAATTTGAATTTTGGCTCCAATTCTAGCGGTAAAAGGCAAAGACCCGATGATACGGATTCAGATACTTCTATTGTGGATATTTCGGATTCAAATATGGGTAAAGACCCGAATCCATCTAATTTAAATTCTGAGGAAAAATCAATTATTAATTCGACAGAAGTGCAACCACTTTCAACAGCTATTTTTCCCGTTTTACAAATAGAAGAAGATGTGGATGATTATTTGGAGGCTGTTGTTTCTATTCCTTACTTCCAAATGATTGATTCTTTCGGAAATATTCATCCTTCAGAGATTGTTCCTTCTACGGTTATTGGAGATTTCAATTTCTTCTGGAAAACATCAAAGAAATGGAGCACTTTGAAGCATAAGGTAAATCCAAATCTGAAAAAAGATTTTTAATCTGTTCTTTTGCAAATGACCGTCATATGTCCAAAATTGGGTATTCATCTTCATGGTACTCAAGATGAGGTTAATGATGCTATGATGGAAACTTTCAAAATCCATCTTCTTAACCTGGATATGGAAAGACATAAATATGTTTGATTGGTTTATTTTCTTCTGGTTTTTGTGGATGAGTAGTTTTTCATGGATCCAAAAATTATTTGTTGGAATGTTCGTGGTCTAAATGACTTAAATAGAAGAGATGTTTTGGAGAAGAAAATTAGAGATTGGAAACCAAATATTGTGCTTTTACAGGAAACCAAATTACAAGAATGTAATGATCTTCCGGTGTGGCAATTTTGGAGTAATAAATCAGTAAAATGGCTAGACTCACCTTCTCAAGGAAGTTCTGGAGGTATTTTATGTCTTTGGGATTCTTCCAAAATTCAAGTTTTGGATTACTTAATGGGACCTTACTCTATCACAATTTTATGCAAAAATGTCTCAAATGGTTTTGAATGGATGTTCACTGGTTTATATGCTCCTTGTTCTTCACATACTGATGATGTTAAAATCTTCTGGAGAGAAATTGAGGAAGTAAGGTGTTTCTGGAATTACCCTTGGGTTCTTGGAGAAGATTTTAATGAGATAAGATTTTCTCATGAAAGATCATCTGGAGGAGAGGTTACTAATGGCATGGAGAGATTTAATAGATTCATATCAAAAAATCATTTGATTGATCTGCCTCTTGTTGGAGCTACTTACACTTGAACAAACAATCAAGTCCAAAGTATTAGAAGCAGAATTGATAGATTCCTTGTTTCACCTGATTAGGAATCTTTTTATCCTCAAGTAATTCAACAAGCACTAGCACGGCCTTTTTCTGATCATAATCCATTAGCTCTTATTTGTCAGGGGTTAAAGCATGGTCCTCCTCCTTTTTGCTGTGAGTATTTCTGGTTTTCTCATCCCAATTTTCTTAATTTTGTCAAAGAAATATGGTGTTCTTTTTTTGTTTCAGGCAGTGCTGGCTATATTTTCTGCAAGAAATTACAATTTCTCAAAGTAAAACTAAAAGAGTGGAGCAAAGCAGAATATGGTAATTTTGATAGAAGACTGCAAGATTTGGAGGATACCTTTGTAGCTCTTGATGCAGCTGAAAATGACAACAATGGGCTTACTGAGTTGCAGTGGGTGGAAAGAGCAAAGGCCAGACAAGAATATTGCAAACTCACTTTCATCAATGTTGAAAAGTTAAGAAGTAGAGCTAGAGTCACTCATGTCAAAGATTTTGAAATCAACACCAAATATTTTCATAGGCTTGCTAATGACAGAAGAAGAAGAAGTTATATTGCCTCAATCAATGTGAATGGAAATCTTACCAACAATGAAGAAGAGATAAAAACATGTATTGTTTCTTATTTTCAAGATATTTTCCAAAATCAGCATGAGAGAACAGATTTTATGGAAGGCATGAATTTCACAAAAATTTCCGAAGATATGAGCACTTTATTAGAAAAAGACTTTGAAGAAGAAGAGTGTCTGGCAGCAATCAAGATGCTAGGAAAATTCAAAGCTCCTGGACCAGATGGTTTTCCAGTCAAATTTTATCTTCTATGCTGGGATTTCATCAAAGAAGACTTTTTAAAAGTGTTATCTCAGCTGCATCAAAGAAGCTTCTTGGATTGGAGATTGAAGAATACATTTATAACATTGATTCCAAAAAAAGACACTATAGAAGAGATAAAGGACTTGGGGCCTATCAGTTTAATTCATGGTGTTTACAAAATCATTTCAAAGATTCTTGCAGAAAGATTCAAGAGCACTTTGCCTTACATAATTTCCCAGCAACAATCTGCTTTTGTCAAGAAAAGACAGATTTTGGATGGAGTCTTGATTGCAAATGAATTGATTGATTCTAGGATAAGAAGTGGTAAACCTGGCTTGCTTTGTAAAATTGATTTTGAAAAAGCCTTTGATCATGTCAATTGGGACTTTTTGGATGAAATTTTTAAGCGCATGGGATTTGGTGATAAATGGAGAAGTTGGATTAGATGATGTGTTGAGTATGTGAAATTTTCTGTGCTTATTAATGGGAGTGCAACTAGTTTTTTCACAAGAAAAAAAGGAATCAGACAAGGTGATCATATTTCACATTTTCTCTTCCTTCTTGTTGGAGAGGCATTAACTTTTATGATCAAAAGAGCTCAAGAACAAGGATTAATTTATGGTTTTCAAGTTAAAGATGATGGTTTACTTATTAGTCATCTGCAATTTGCAGATGACACTCTTTTTTTTTTCTGGATGCTGAAGTTGGGCAAGTTCAAAATCTCAGATGAATTCTTCTTTCTTTTGAGATGCTCACAGGTTTGAAAATCAATTTTGCCAAAAGTAGAATCTTTGGTGTTGGTCTTGAAGGTGGTTTATCCATGTTTTCTTCTATTTTGGGGTGTTACAGTGGCTCTTTGCCTACAACTTATCTTTAGGCCTATCAATATTTGTCCGATATCCGGAATCCGTTTCCGAATATTCGAGATCCTATAGGATTTTATCCGTTTTATCGGATATCGGATATAGGATCGGATATTTTTTCGGATATTTTTTCCTTAACATATCGGAAACGGATTAGACCCCATCCGAAATGTTAATATCCGATATCCGATAGTATAGGAACTTATTTGTAATTTATCCTAATTTCGTGTCTAGTATCGTATATTGTCGGATAAATATCCGATAAGCGTCAATTATGAAAATGTTTTACAAGGGTTTTTAAGCTTTTTTTTGTTATAACCGGATATTTATCGGATATCCGACAGCTTAGCCTATCGGAATCGATATCTGATTTTGATATCTTATAGGATATTATCGGATATCGAATATCCGGTAGTGCTTAACCTGTCGGATATCGGATTTCTAAATATCCGACGGATATTCTTCCATTGACAGGCCTACTTATCTTGGTCTTCCTTTGGGGGATAGATGTGGTGGTGTTTCAAAATGGGACAAGATCATTGAAAAGTTCATTGCAAGATTAGCTGGCTGGAAAAAACCTTTACTCTCTAGGGCTGGCAAGATTACTTTGATCAACAGTATCCTAGCAAGCCTGCTAGTTTACTATATGTCTTTGTATGAGATGTCATCTTCAGTTGCTAATAAGCTTGAAAAAATAATGAAGGATGTTCGTGGCATGACAATAAAGGGAGGATAAAAATTCATCCGGGTCAAGTGGGTTGATTTATGCAGAAGAAAGCTTTCTGGTGGCTTAGGTATCAAAAACCTCGAACAAGTGAATCATGCCCTACTTACTAAATGGTCCTGGAGATATGTTGTTGAAGATAAAGCTCTTTGGAGAGCCATTGTGGCTGAAAAATATGGTGCTGGTGACACTCTTTGGGTTTCAAAAGTTCCAACTTGTACTTATGGAAGATCAGTTTGGAGACCAATCATGAAATATCATTCTACCTTCTTAAAGTATGTCAGATTCAAGGTTAACAATGGAAATCTTTGTAGATTCTGAGATGACAACTGGATTTATGAGTCTCCAATCAAGTTATGCTTTCCAAATCTTTATGATGCCTCAAGAACAAAAAGCTTATCTATTGCTGAAGTTGGAAAATTTTATGGCAGTGTTGTAGTTTAGGATCTTAAACTTCCAAGAAGATACAATTCTGCTGTAAGAACTGAGCTTGCACTCCTAACTGCTGATCTTAACACTTTCAGCTTCAGTCTCAATGAGGAAGATGAGCTTCAATGATCCCTTACTAAAGATCATCAATTCTCACTCAGTTCAGTGTATGATAAATTGAATCTTGATGATGCTTCTCTTTTGTCAGGTCCCATTTTCTCTTTAATATGGAGACTCAAATGTCCTCCCAAGATTGGCTTTTTCCTTTGGTTGCTGGCTTATAAATATTTCCAACTAGAGATTTTTTAAGAAGAAGAAGATTGGAGGTGCCTGAAAACTGCCTCTTTTGCAATGAAGTTGAGACTTCTTGACATCTCTTATTACATTGCAATTTTGCTAGAATGGTGTGGTAAGATTTTATGTGTCAGATGAATTGGTTCTTTACTATGCCAGATAATGTTGATCACTTACTTCATGCCCGGAGTTTGACTCACAGTAACAAAGCAATTACAGCTGTTTGGAATCTCATTCCTGCTGCAATAATATGGAGCTTATGGAAAGAAAGGAATGCAAGGATTTTTTCTGACAAAAGGTGCACTGTCAGAGATGTTATCAACAAAACAGTTTATGTTCTCTTCACTTGGGCTTTATCTGTAAAAAATTTCGAAGATGTTAACTCAACTGAGGTTATGAAGCACTGGAGTAGGATTTACTTTGATATTTAGTTAGTTGGTAGTTTTTCCTACTTTCTCTTTTTCATGTTAGCTTGGTAGTTTGTTACCAGCTTTGTTTTTCTTTGGCTTTGTAGGGTGGTATAATCCTTTTATACCCTATTCTTTTTTGATCAATAATATCTTCTCTACCGATAAAAAAAAACATGATGGAGAAAGAAGTTACAAAAAGATACTAAAAAGATTGTGTGCATCATAAAGAACCACAGAGTACTACTATAGTCGTTCAGAAACGATAGTGTGGGCAAGCACCCAGATATGCCCGACCATTCCTTCACATAGTCGTCTGGGTCCGGATGACTGGAATGCTTTGCGGTCATCCGGAAACAGGTGACCAGTTCATCGATATTTTTTCTTAAAAAAAAACGTACAAAACACTAATCAAACAACTAAAACGGATCACTTAATTACTTCCAAACCTTTTCCATAAAATGTCTTTTCAATTAAATTAACATAATCTTGTTGGATGTTCATCGAAGGGTTGAATATTTTTCCCTAGTTTTTAATTGTGGAATCTTGAACAATAATGATTTATTGATTATTTGTCAATTAGATCGTTGATTCCCCACAAATTAAATAATAAGAGTTAAAAATATGATAAATTTAAACATAATAGTGTACTAATTGAAGAGAATTCTAAGCCAGCGTTAATGAAAACAAAGATTAACATAGAAGAAGATAAATTAGAGTGATGATAGTTATGTTCAAATTTAATTTGACTTTTATAGGTGGTAAATAAGAAAAAGTAGAACTGGAAATTAAAACTATTTTAGAAATTTTGATGAGAGTGGTAAATAGGAAAAGTGGGGGTGGAAAATAGGTGAAACCTTGCACATTTGCTTGAGGTTTCATTTTAAAAAAAGTGGTCATAAAAGGGACTCACTCCCTTCGGGCCCTAAGGTCGGTCGACCCAACAATCAAATAAGAGCATCCTAGTTGGACTATTACACAAATATATTTTGGAAAACATCGTTCACATTAGTCGACATATGCACTGTTAGAGCACTGGTCGGTCGAACTCGCATGAGTTGCTATCTCAAGCATGTTTGTCAATGTTAGTGATCAAAACTATAAGTCTTGATTTCTAGCCTATTTATAGATGTCTCGGACTAGGACATAGATTGTGTAGTTGAGCTTAGTTTTCACGGCGTTCATCATTTGAAGACGAAGAACTACTAAGGGGAACTTCTGGAACTTCATCGACAAAAGGTATGTGGAGACTTGAACTCATCTATCACTTGGAAAGTATATTTATACTCTATCTCCTATATTGAGACATAAGTCGTATTACGATATAGTTTTCTATATACACATTTGAGATTTCGAGCTGAGTTTATCTCGCTTACATATTTCTCGAAATATGTGTTGGCAAGCTTTCGCTTCGACCAAGTTCATCTTATATCATGAGAAAATTGCCGAGTAACATCTTACATGGTTTGTGTGATACAAACATTTGGTGTAGACTTGGAATGTTTCGATAATGATTATTTCAATATCTTGAAAATTGCTTTGATGCTAATAGTGTGTGAAAACGGTTATTGTCATCCTCTAAGAATGTTTCAATGATTGAAATAAAGAGCTTAGAATCATGTAACCATCTTTGGATATAAGCATATAGTGTGTTTGCACATTAGTGTATAAGTCCAAAACCGGGAACCAAATGTATACATACTTGTGTGTGTACTAAATGGTTGATGGAGACTGGATAAGTATGCGTACATATTACTGGCGGAAGTTCACGTCCGTGAATTTCTGCTGAATTTGGAAATCAAAACCAACTCAACCAGTTACCAAAGTATACATGGCGGAAAGCTCACGTCCGTGAATTTCTGCTGAGTTTGAAAACCAAAACAAACTCAAATCCGGTTGCCATTTAAGTACGGACACTGTACGCATACTTAAGTGGTTACTTTCTAAAATCGGTCATGTACATGAACCTAAATATTTATAAAATAAGGAATGCAATCTTTGCAAACCGTGGCTATAATGTTCATGTATTGATTCGAGCGAATCAAACCGATTTTGCTTCAATTGTGTTCTTGTATACTTCTATGAGAATATAACAATTGAACGGTTCTTCAACTAGTTTCATTTGAGCCACTTGAACTAGTTATGGTTAAGATGAATAAGGTTGATATGAGAGTGATCATATGGCTAACCTCGGTTAACTATTTGTGAACCAACATGGTGTACACGTTTAGGTACGGTTACATGAACATAAATGAGGGTACATTTCATTTGTGTGTAACAAGCTAAGTTCGATCTAACGGTTGAAATATATTAGCTTGGTTGAATCAGGTTTTTCATCTAATGATGAATATTGAATGCTTTGTTACCAAGGTAACTTGGATTGCAAACCCTGATTTGAAAACTATATAAAGGAGAACTCTAGCAACTGGGAAACCTAATCCCCACACCTCCTGTGTGTTACTATTTGCATAACTAGAGTCGATTCTCCTTTAACCTTAGGTCTCTATCGAGACCCTGTAGGTTAACGACTTCAAAGACTTCATTGGGATTGTGAAGCCAGGCCCAACTATTTTCTTTGTAGTTGCGTATTCTGATCTTTCCCGATTCTATCGTATTGAGTACTATTAAAATAATTGACACGAGATTAATTTCTCCGATATGCAAGATAAAAGTAATCAAAAACATCTTCGTATCATCGTTTGTGATTCCACAATATCTAGTTTCGCCATCACACGATTTAGATTATTGTGAGGTGATTGATAATACTAGGTTGTTCTTCGGGAATATAAGTCCGGTTTATCAATTGGTTCCAGTTCACCTTGATTTATCAAAAGACCGAACAAAAACTCTTGGGTATTTCTGTGGGAGACAGATTTATTCAATCCTATAGACTTTTCCGTGTGAGACAGATTTGTTTATCAAGTCTTCGACTTTGGGTCGTAGCAACTCTTGGTTGTGGGTGAGATCAACTAAGGGAATCAAGTGCGTAGTATCCTGTTGGGATCAGAGACGTAAGCAACGTGAATCGTACCTTGAATCGGTGTGAGATTGATTAGGGTTCAACTACAGTCCAAATCCGAAGTTAATTGGTAGTAGGCTAGAGTCTCAGCGGCTTAATACAGTGTGGTGTTCAATCGGGACTAGGTCCCGGGGTTTTTCTGCATTTGCGGTTTCCTCGTTAACAAAATTCTAGTGTCCGTGTTATTTCTTTTCCGCATTATATTTTGTTATATAATTGAAATATCACAGGTTGTGCGTTAAGATTAATCAATTAGAAAATCCAACCTTTGGTTGTTGATTTACATTGATTGACACTTGAACATTGGTCTTTGGTACTGTTCATGTTGTTTCACATAATAATCAGGCTCACGGATTTCTATCTGTTTGATTTGCTGATTACATTGTGAAACAGAGATATTAAAACTCTTTGATATACTTTACTCTAGATTGAGTCTGACTGTCTAGTTGATTCTCTAGAAAGTGTATTGGAGTAAGTCCTCTCAGATTGCCAAACGAATTGTTGGGTGTGGTTGTTAGACTCCCGCATTTTCATGCACACTTTAATATTTCCATATCCATCTTTTAATATATTCATGTGATTTAACTTTGATAGATTTCGACTATCGTGGGACATTCTACGACTATCTGAGTAGAGTTTGCATTCACATATAAATTAGTTGAATGATTCTTTTCGCTAAAGAATTTAATAGGCCAACTAAATATATTGTTTAGTGTCTATCCTCGATCGATTGATAGGAACCTGGGAGTTAGAGGAAAGGCTTTTTGGGTATATCTTTTGTAAACCCTCTCGAGAAAACATTCGGCCACTAGGGCCACCTAGGGATTAAAAGGCCTGTTATACGTGCTAAGTGTAGTCGCGGTTCATGCGAAGTGAATTAAGATTTTTATTTCATTTTTAGCTTTGCTCGAGGACTAGCAAAATGTAGGTTTGGGGTATTTGATGAGTATGTAAACACGTCATTTATACATCTTAATTTATATTTGTTTAGTTCTCTATTTGGTACAAGAGGGAGGATCCATGGACACTCTTAGATGGACACTATCATACATGATTTGTGCCATTTTCTCTACAAAACCCAAACAACAATGAATTTAAATCTAATATTTTGATGATAGATATCTCTTATAAGACTCTACATTCCTACCAAAAATGAGCACAATTCGAGACGTATAACATCACCATCTACCCCTTTGAATATCAGCCGTTAAAAGTTAACGGTTGAAATTGAAATCGGTAGATGAAGAGGTTTGGTATCTCGAATTGTGCTCATTTTTGGTAGGAATGTAGAGTTGTATAATATAAGAAGAAAGTATCATCAAAATAGTAGATTTAAATTCATTATCGTTTGGGTTTTGCGGAGAAAATGACAACAATCATGTATGATATTGTCCATCTAAGAGTGTCCCCTCTTGGTACAATTTGATGGTTTTGTTAAGATTTGCAGCTTTTAGGAATTCAAGCTCGATGGACTAAAATGCGGAATTATGCTCGTAAAGTGGAGAAATTAAATGATTTATGATTAAATGGGATAAGCCTGAAAGGAAAAATAAATGGAGAATTATTTCATAAGACCAATTATTTGGATATGGGAGTATGGTAAGCATGCCACGACGTGTGTAGAAAGTGCGGGGACCATTTGAAAGATATTGATTATGATAAAAGGATATTTGAAGATATTTGGTTTAATGAAGAAAATAAAGTTTATGGAAAAAAAATTTATGGTTGGATTTGATAAAGAATAATATATTTTTCAAACAAAGAATAGCATGGAGGAACAGTCAGGCAACATGTAGCTTCCATCAACACTGCTTTGAGGCTTTGGGGAGAACCAGGTGGTTGTATCTCTATAGTCCGGAGGGTCTTGAACGAACAAGACATACTTAATGAGATCAGACGCAAATCCGAAAAGAAACAGCAAAACAATCTGGAGGCATCTAACCTACGACTTTGTCGTAAGAAGCTGAACTACATGATGTATAGGATGCCATTAGAACCTTAACTTCCCATGGTGTGGCACCCTCCAACGCCGATACTTTGAAAGACCTACAGTGCAAGCACCCTTTTCCACATCCACCTTTGATTCCAGATGATCCTTCTCAATAGGCTTTTGTTGCTTCCAGGGAGTTGGTTTTAGGCAAAATAAAGAGTTTCCCTAAAGGTACCTCATGCGCGAGAGATGGATTACGTGCTCAACATCTAGTTGATGCACTCAGCGGATCCACGGCCGCTGTCTCGGAATAATTGGTCGCTTCTATCACAGACTTGGTGAATATTTGGTTGGCCGGGAAATGCCCATCTACCTTAGGTGAGTTCATAACATCAGCCCCTCTTATGCCTTTGGTGAAGCAGGGTGGTGGCATCAGACCAATCGCCATTGGTACTATATGGAGACGTTTGGTCTCAAAGGTCGTGACTTCTCATGTAGGGGGAGAAATGGAAGCGTACTTGAGTGATTACCAGTTTTGCATGGGTGTGAAATGTGGAGGCGAAGCCATACTTCACTCGGTTAATAGGATGTTGGAAGTACATGGTAATTCCAGTTCCAAGTCGATGCTTCTGGTTGATTTTTCGAATGCTTTTAATTTGGTGGATCGGTCTTCAATGCTAAGTGAAGTCAGGAAACAGTGCCCCTCGATCTCCAGGTGTGTAGAGTTTTGTTACACAAAACCAGCTAGATTATATTATATGGATAAAACTCTTGCATCTGCGAAGGGGGTACAACAGGGAGATCCCCTTGGACCCATGTTATTTGCTCTGGACTTACATCCTTTAATCCACAAGATTGCGGAGCAATGTGTCCTGGATATCCAAGCCTGGTACCTATACGATGGCACCCTAATTGGGGACACTTTGATGGTGGCGAAAGCTTTGTATATTATCCAACATGACGGTCCATCTTTGGGATTACATTTAAATGTCTCCAAAACTGAACCTTTCTGGACGACTGTTGATAGTATGGGATTAATAGAAGGGGTTTTTCCTTCAGATATTTATAGGCCGGTCGAGGGTGTGAAGCTACTGGGTGGCCCAGTTAGTTTGAATCCCCGCTTCTGTAGTGATATGGTTGTTGACAGGGTACGTAAGACAATTACTTTGATTGATGCTATTACCAAGCTCAAAGACCCGCAATGCGAATTGCTTCTTCTGAGGAACTGTAGTGGGGTGTCTCGGTTGTATTTCTCAATGAGAACTACCAGGACTGAACACCTAGGTGATGCACAATTATTGTTTGATAGCCATCGAAATCAGTTTCTTAGGCATCTCATTACACGTGATGGTCCCGGGTACGACTTACTCCAACAAAGATTATCCACTCTCCCCATCACACATGGTGGTTTGGGTTTGTATACGATGGAAGATACAATCAAATATTGTTATTTGGTATTTATCATGCAGACCCAGGCCCAAAGGCAAAATATGATCTTGCGTGTTTTGACTGGTTGATCGAGCCCAAGTTTCGAGCTTGCGTTGAACACCTATAACGGTATGTGGTACTGCCATTTATCCACTTTGCATTGATGGCATCGCCCCCCACTCCATGAGTTCATTGGCGATCAAATACTTTGATGCAGTGAAGAAAGAACTACCCTCTCGGTTTGCCATGAATGAGCGTGATAGTGCGCTTTGGTAGTGCAACAGAACAAAACACGCGCAAGACTATTTGTTGGCTATTCCCATTGAAGGCCTTAATCAGAAAATTGGTGATAGGCAGTTTTGTGCAGTACTTCGGTATAGGCTTGGGATTCCTCTTTTTGAATGGGGGGGGGTATGCTCCTATTTGTGAGGGGAGATGAATGTCTTTGGGGACCACTCTCTGCACTGTTCCCATGAAGTAGGTCTTAAATTTAGGCATGATCTTGTACGTGATATTTTTGCAGATATGTGTTATCGTACAGGTGTGCCGGCTAGGAAAGAGGTTGACTTGGGCATACTTTCTGAAAAGACGAGGGTACCCAAATATACCTCAATCTAAAACTTTTCCACCTATAAGTCCTTTCTCCGAAAGTGATTGTCTATGGACTGAGTCGAGACAATACAACTAATCGGTTCACACTTCGTGTGATCGTCTATGGATACGAGATCGAGACAATACAACAACGAAGTATGTTTACTTGATAAGAGGTTCGGACTTAACCAAACATAATAGGATTACTATCAAGTAAATAGGAATTAACGTTTATGTATTTTACTTCTAATTATAATAAAAACAATCATAATTGCGGAAATAGAAAAGTAAAAGACACAACAAGATTTTGTTAACGAGGAAACCGCAAATGCAGAAAACCCCGGGACCTTGTCCAGAATTGAATACTCTCAGAATTAAGCCGCTATACAAAATCAAACCAACTTCGTATAGTTGAGAACAAGCAACTAAACCTATAGTTCACCTAGTTCCGTATATATTCCCACGCCTCCAACTTGCAATAAGTCACGTACTTGGAACAATTCCTTTGTTTCGTATTCCAAACAGTAAAGGAACAAAAAATCTGTTGGTATCAATCCATAACAAACCCTAGTTACAAAGTAAATCTAGCAAAACATGAACATGGGTTTCTTAAAACCCATAAAAAATGATAATAAAAGAGGAACGATAACAAACCAAAGTCGTCTTCGTTGTCTCTTCTTCTTATGCTCCAAAACCCTATTTGGACGCCTCCTTTTCTTCTCAAGTTCTATCACCAACCCTCAAAGAATTCTCAGCCGCGCCTCCAACTCGTCTCTGGCCGTCGGCCCTCTCTTTTCTTTTTCTGAATCTGTCTTCCCATGTATACATAACTGCTGCGAGTAAATAAAACCTAATGGATCTGGTGCCAAGGCCCACTCCATTCTCTACCGACCGATATCAATATTGAGACCCATTACCAAAATTTTACACCAACAAAAATTCTGCAATTCCTATTCACGGACCATCTGAATGTCGTCTCGCTGGTTGTGTAAGCTCGAGGGCAAACACACTGCAGACCCTTCTTTATCCTCTGATGCATGTTGCCATGTAAACGGCATCAACTTCTCTGACCAGCTCTCAACTCCAACCACTGTCAGCCGACAACACATCCATCTTTTCCATTCTTCCATTCTTCATTGTCTCAATCGAGCAACATAATTCACAGTAAGAACCATTCATATCCAGGCTCAACAACCACCACCTCGAGCTCAATTCTTCTCCACTCTGTCCATCCCAGACACAGCAGATTGAACCAGTTCATACATATACTCACTGCCAATCGATACCACAGCTAGCGTAAATAGCACCAGACTCGTGCAAATACCCCAGTTCCAGACTGACCATCACCAACTTCTGTCCGTCTGTTACTTATCTTCTTTTCATCGTGGTAGGTCGGAAAACCTACAATAAATTACTGCAAGTGCACGGTGTCTAACTCGTAGACAATGGCAAGTACAGATCGTTCCCACGAGGAGTGTGAAATACTCTACCAACTAATACCAAGAATTAACTAATTAATAAGATGATGTTTAACGATTTCAGAAGTTCGGAACAAAATGATATAATATAAGATTTTGACAATAACGGGTTATTAGGGTCTTCGGTTTCCACCAATTAATTATGCAAACTCTACTAATCGTTAAAAATATATTCCATGACTTTTGAAATACTGTTTCTCCGCTGTAATTTTCTTCGCTTCATGGGTAGTGATTCCAAAGCATTATCTATCAATCCTAAAGCATATCACGTCAAGGGATTTAACCGAAGCACGAAATATCAATTGAAAAGCATAGATAATCAAGAAAATCACATAAACGATTGAGTACCAAGCTATATGAAGAAAAACTACTAATCAATCAACTCATTATTAAGCATATAAATATAGAGTTTTCACAATAAAATTGGGTTCTACCTAAACCCTAACATGACTCTAGCTAGCCATGGCTTTCTCCAAAGCCATAAAAAGATTAAAATCAAAATAGCTAAGCAAAAATGGAGAAGTAAAACTCCAAACCCTAGACTGTGAAACGGCTGTGTAGCCGCACGTCGGCCTCTCGTCTGTCTCCCCTACCTTTGAATCTGCTTCTCCTCGGTTATATCCGTGTTGCTGCGAAGGAATTTCATTGAGACCTAGCAAATAATTGCCAGGCCCAGTCCATCACCCGACATCCAACTTCGGACCCAAACTGTTATGGTTCGAGACCTTAACAGCAATCAAAGAACTCAAACCTACAGGAAAACAAGTGATTTGAATGAAGAAAAGAGATAATTTAGAGAGAATTAAGAGAGAATTGAGAGATAGAGAATAGCAGGGAGGGTTTTGAAGAGTTTAATTATATTTGTTATATCTTAAAAATAGCAAAGTATATGTACTTATAGCTGACAATTGCTTGGCTAACAAGTTGCGCAGCAATTCTAGTTGCATTAAATAACTAACTTAACCAAAACAAAATAAGGAAAGACTAATTAAGGAAATACGTGTGGAAGGTGTTGGTATCATAACATCCCACCCTGCTTGAAACAAGACTTGTCCTCAAGTCTGAAAATCTGGAAAGCGCAGTAAAATTTCATCAGCGTCTTCCCATGTTGCATCTATAGTAGCACGACCTTTCCACTTGATGAGCCATTTTGTGCCGGCAACAGTCCCCTTTTTGTACATCTTACGATCTAAGATTGAGTCGGGTTCCCACTTTTCATAGTCCACTGTAACAGGTAATTCTGGTTGTACAATGTCGGATGCTCCAAGTTTGAGTTTCAATAGTGAAACATGAAACACGGGATGAATTCTACTGGTAGGAGGTAATTCCAATCTGTAAGACACAGTTCCAATATTTTCTAAGACCTTAAATGGGCCATAAAATTTGGGTGAAAGCTTTGAAAAAGAAGAATTTGTTGCCGTTGTCTGACGATATGGTTGAAGTCTGAGAAAAACCAAATCTCCAACTGTAAAACTCCTTTCAGTTCTATGCGCATCAGCATAAACTTTCATTCTTGATTGAGCATCTTGTAAATTCGATTTCAAAATCATTAAAACTTGGTCTCGAGCTTGCAAGACTACATCTACAGCATGGACAATAGTTGAGTCAGAGATATATGTTGAAACCGTAGGAGGAAGCCTGCTATAAACAGCCTGGTAAGGACTCATCTTGATTGCAGTATGAAAGCTAGTGTTATAGCACCACTCAGCCCAAGGCAGCCATTTTAACCATTCACTAGGCTTGATTCCAAAAAACAACGTAAGTAGCACTCAAAGTTCTATTTGTAACCCGGTCAAGCCATCGATTGAGGATGATAGGCGAACTTCGACAAAGTTAAGTATCTTTGAAGTAAAAAGAACGCTTCCTTAATTGACTCATGAAAATTGAATCCCATGTCACTAGTGATACTTTTAGGCATTCCATGCAAGCGCACTATCTCACGAACAAAACCTCGGCCACGATATCAATTTGAATAAGGATGTGTAAGAGCCACAAAATGTGCATATCTTGACAAACGATCTACCACAACTAAAATAGATGTTCTTCTATTAGATGGTGGAAGACCATCAATGAAATCCATAGATATATCTAACCAAATGTCGGTAGGTATAGACAATGGATGCAAGTAACCACTGGAGGAGATATTGATTGAGCCTTGTTGCGCCGACAAATATCACATGAAGAGATATATTCTTTAACCTGTCTTCTTCATTCCGCAGACAATAAAATTTTTGTTGAAGACGTTTATATGTTCGCAAATACCCGCATGACCTCCAGGTTGGAGTTGAGTGAAATTCATCGAGAAGTTTAGAGCACCAAGAAGATGTAGAAGCTACTATTATTCTGTTCTTGTAACGAAGTACTCCATTAATATAAGAGTAATGTGTGAGACAATCTTGCGCTCCGTAATTTTGCAATTATAAGACTCAAATTTGCATCATTATGGCACTCTTGGACCATCTCAATAATTCCAGAGAATATTGGAATAGTAATTGCCATTAATTGACAATCATTGATACGAGATAATGCATCAGCCGCCATATTTAAAGCTCCAAATTTGTAAATAATCTCATAATCATAACCAAGTAATTTAGACAACCATTTTTGTTGTTCCAATGAAGAAATGCGTTGCTCAAGAAGTATTTTAGGCTCCTATGATCAGTGTAAATCTTAAAATGTCGACCAAGCGGTAGAATTCGCCATTTATTGATTGCATTAACTATAGCCAACATTTCCTTGTCATAAACCGAGAGATTGAGGTTCTTACCGAAAGCGATTTGCTATAGTAAGCAACATGCCGCTTTTCTTGAATTAGTCTTGCTCCCAAGCCATTACCGGATGCATCACATTCTAAACTAAATTCCTTGGTGAAGTCGGTAGCGCCAAAGCGGTGTACTAGTTAAAGCTTGTTTGAGATTGTTAAAAGCTGTTGTTGCCTCGAAGTCCATGTAAAGGCGTCCAATTTAAGCAATTGAGTAAGTGGAGCACTAATCTTACCATAATCTCGACAAATTTACGATAATAACCAGCCAATCCAAAAAAATCCTCTCAAGGCTTTCACTGTTGTAGGAATAGGCCAATGAATGATGCATGATATCTTGTCGAGTCCGTGACACACCCTCATAAGAAACCATATGACCCAAATAACTTATGGTCTTTTTAGCAAATGCACACTTTTCTTTGTTTGAGAAAGATCTTATGTGCACGTAAAGCTTCAAATACCAATTGCACATGTTGAATATGCTCGACTTTCCAGTTATTGTAGATAAGAATATCGTCGAAAAACACCAATACGAACTTTCGAAGATAAGGACGAAGAATTTCATTCATCAAACTTTGAAAAGTTGCGGGAGCATTAGACAATCCAAATGGCATTACCAAAAATTCGTAATGTCCATCATGTGTCGAAAAAGTTGTCTTATGAATATCATCTAAATGCACACGAATCGATGGTATCCAAACACGCATATCAATTTTGGAAAATATGATCGCACCATACAGTTCATCAAGAAGTTCATCTACAACTGGAATTAGAAATCTATCTTTGACAGTAGCCTTATTAAGTGCTCTATAATCCACACACATACGCCAAGAACCATCCTTTTTGCGCACTAAGAGTACGGGGAAGAGAAAGGACTTGAACTATTTCTAATAAATCTGCCTCTTTGAGTTGAAACAATTTTCTCAATTTCTTCCTTTTGAAAATAAGGATACCTATATGGTCTAACATTAGCTGGTCTTGTGTTAGGCAATAAAGGAATATGATGATCATGCTCCTGGGAGGTGGTAATTCGAGTTGGTGATGCAAACAAATCGAGAAACGTGAAAGTAATTACGAAGCGCATTAGGTACCCGAGAAGTATCCTCGAAGTTGTTGATTGTGCGTCCCATTGAAGTAGAAATCCATCCGAGTGTCTTGAAATACATTCGCATTGGAATACTATCAAGTAGCAAGATTGAAGCTGACTTGTTACCTACTAATGTATATACTTGAGCATTGGAAGTAAGCGCATATGTAATTTCTCAAAATCCCAAGAGATATTACCCAAAGTCCTCAACCATTCTACTCCAAGCGCCTCACAACCACTTAATTCTAGCAACATAAACTCAGTAGTGAAATGATAATCTTGTAATTTCATAGAAATATCAGAACAAAGACCTTGAGTTTTAAGAATTCCTCCATTACCAACCATGACATTCATATTATTAACCGACTTAGGTGAAATACCACATTTCTTAGCTATTGCAGGGTGTAAAAAATTATAAGTTGAACCAGAATCAAGTAAAATAGTGAGTGGCTGACCTGCAATGTAACCTGTGACACGCATAGTGTTAGGGAATGAAGAGCCAGTAAGAGCATGTAATGAAATTGTGGGTTCATAATGCATCTGATTTGCGGCGGCGAGGAGTAAGCATCTCTTACGTATCGGATGGTGTTGAATACGCATCCTCTGGAAGAGTGTCTGCTGGAGACATCTCTAGAATCAATAATCTGGAGTTCAAAGGCTTTGCACAAACATGTCGACCTTATCTTGTTCATCACAATTGAAACATAGACCCTGTTCACGTCTAATCTTTTGTTCGTCTAAAGATAGGCGTTTTACTCAGAATGGGATTGTAGTTCTCTTAAAGGGTGCATTAGTGAATCGGATGGAGTGCTTGAAAAAGTAGAGGATTGTCTATATTGATTTGGCCTCGCAATAGATTTGTAAAAAGAATGGTTGGAAAGAAACACATCCTCTTGTTTGATGGCTTTCTTGAAAGGCTGCAGACTAATGTTGGCGGTTCAAAAACTTCAACAACGGATCGTATTTCTTTCTTGAGAGAACGAATAAAAAGATCAATAACATAGTCGTGCGGTAAATCGAGTAACAAAGTTGAGAAGCTGCTCAAATTCTTTAATGTGATCACGCACCGATCCTTTTGAGAAATTGTTGTCAATGCCATACGTGGATTAGAAAATTTCTTATCGGCAAAACGTTCTCGAACAAGTAAACAAAATTCTGTCCATGTAGGATTAATTAACTTTGGTTGAACCCAGTGGTACCAAGCATCAAGCGTCACCCTTGAAATAAGATGTAGCAATTTCAATTTTTAATGCTTCAAGTGTATGATGTAACCGAAAATATTGATCTGCCTGAAAAATCCAACCAGCAGGATCCATTCCTTCAAATGTAGGGAACTTCAAGTTATTAGGTATTGGAGAACCTAGAAGACCACTGCTTTGCCACCTAAACCACCACTTCCGGGTATACCGGTATTCTTTGTTGGTATTATTATTGCCAGTCGAACCGCCAAAACCGGGAGGTGTGTTGAGAGGAAACGAGCAAGGAGGAGTGATGCCATATTACGGGTGCTTGATGATCAGCCAAATTGTTGATATTCTGCGTGTTTTTTGCATCACAGTCTCCATCTTTTTGTGATTATCTAATATAGTTTGCAAACTTGTATTATGTAACATTTGCGTTCTTTTCATCGATGCATCTATCACAAGCTGACTTTCGTTTGATCATCATTGTCGAGAAGTATCAATAACGGTTGCATAAAATCGATAATGATTGTGTTCAAGGTATTGATCACAGCTGTAAGTTGGTTAAATTCTTCGGTAAGAGTCATTGTTGCAAGCGGAAGCTAAAGAAATTTTTTTTAGGGTTTTTTGATAATAATCTAACCTGCTCTGATGACAGATGTTATGGTTCGAGACCTTAACAGCAATCAAAGAACTCAAACCTACAGGAAAACAAGTGATTTGAATGAAGAAAAGAGATAATTTAGAGAGAATTGAGAGATAGAGAATAGCAGAGAGGGTTTTGAAGAGTTTAATTATATTTGTTATATCTTAAAAATAGCAAAGTATATGTACTTGAGCAGTGCTGTCCCGCGCAGCTGCGTGGGACGGCTTCCTAAGCAACAAGATTTTGGACCGTTCGATTAAACTTCGACGGATAAGATAAATTCTATGGACTTTACTTTTCAGATGAGGGTATTACCACAGTTAAAAATTAAGGTTTTTAATATTGCCCCGTACGAACTTCGCAAATTCTTTCTTTTCTCTCGCAACTTAGAGAAAATCACGGTTTGTTTTTGATTTCATGGAAGGCAGCCATGAGGAATGAAGCATTTAACTTGTGATCTATTAATTGATGATCACAATTCATAACTGTCATTTGAGTGTTGATGTTTCTGTCAAGGGAATCGATAAGATAGACAAAAAAGAAAAAACGACGAGATCATGTTACTAAATTTTGGAAATAAAAATTAGGTTTTCTTTTAACATAAGCTTCTACATTAGATGTATCTATGAGTTAGTGGTTTATGACGATTGCGATCATGGAGATTAGAAAGTTCCATTTTTGCCAGAGAAAGAAAATAGGGAAGAAGACGAAGAACAGTTGAAGTTGATTATAGGGACCTTTTTATAATTATCTTTTATTCTTAACAGCCCTACATGTATCTATGTAGATATAATCCAAGATCTAACGGTCCAAAATCTTGTTGCTTAGGAAGTCGTCCCACGCAGCTGCGCGGGACAGCACTGCTCTATGTACTTATAGCTGACAATTGCTTGGCTAACAAGTTGCGCAGCAATTCTAGTTGCATTAAATAACTAACTTAACCAAAACAAAATAAGGAAAGACTAATTAAGGAAATACGTGTGGAAGGTGTTGGTATCACAACACAAACCAGCTTCTAAATACCAAAGTCCGGCTACTGCCTGCCGTTCCATTCTATTCGTTCACAATTTGGTGACCCACCGATCACAACAACTTGATCTCATCTAAAACCCCACTTGAACCAAACAGCCTCATTCCAGCAAACACCCAATTTATGTCGATGGCAACTAGCTTTGCTTCTTGAATCCAGCACCTTCTCGATCTCTGTCATCTCGCCACTGCACATCTCTGACTGAAGCCATCTCTGTGCATCTACAGCATCCTCCAAACTCGAGTCAAGCTCCACTTATTGCCTGAACTCCAACAGCAGACGCCACTTTATATTCCCCTTAAGTCTTCTGATTCACGACTACAGCACTATTGCTGCCTCTTCAGCAAACCCATATTCATCTAACAGAACCTCCAACTTCAGTTCAAATAAATAATCCCATCACGTTGCAGTCACGGCTAAGATTGTTGGAAACAATGTAACAATAATGAAAGAGATGTGAAAAATATACTTAGCTCAAACCCATGCTTCACTGATGTTGTTGGTGATGCTCAAACAATGGTAATCGGAACGGTAGAGGCACGTATAAATATGCCGACCTAAAGGCAATATCGCCGCTACTCCTCCGAGATGCTATAGCGGTTGCGAGTCACCTCCAGGATACAACTACCGCTAGTACCTCTCGATGTAGCATACAAGGAAGGTACCTAAGAGCTTGGCAGCCGGAAAAGTTGTTTCTCTAAGAGAAAACTCGAAAGTTTTTATTTCTCAAAAAACCTTAAGAACTCGTTAAGAAAACAAGAGAGGAAGAGAAAACGCCAAGAGAAAACCCATGCGTATGACAAGGTTCGGGTTATGTTTTTTTGTTCTTCAAACAAACAAAACAAGCCAAAGAAATCAGACTTCAAACAGTGTGTAGTTTTCTGTCAGAAACAGCTTTGTCTGAAAAGCACTTTTGCAGAATCAGCTTTTATTAGTAAAAAGATAAGTCTTATTGCACCCACACCCACACCCGACCGACGGCGGCGTGCGTGCTTCTGTGCGAAGCACCGCGCGTACGGGAAAGGGACCCTAGCCATAGTCTAAGTCTAAGTCTAGCCATAGGTTTTATTTCTCAAAAAACCTTAAGAACTACGTTAAGAAAACAAGAGAGGAAGAGAAAACGCCAAGGAAAACCCATGCGTATGACAAGGTTATCGGTTATGTTTTTTTGTTCTTCAAACAAACAAAACAAGCCAAAGAAATCTGACTTCAAAACGGTGTGTAGTTTTAAAATCGAAAAAACTTTGTCCGAAAAGCACTTTTGCGAGAATCGGTTTTTCGTAATGCGGCTTTTATTAGTAAAAAGATAAGTCTTATTGCACTTGCACCCACACCCACACCCGACCAGGACGGCGGCGTGCGTGCTTCCTCGTGCGAAGCACGCGTACTGGAAAGGGACCCTAGCCATAGTCTAAGTCTTCCCAATCGCACAAAAGGCCAAGTGCCCAAAGGGCCTGCCCTTATAGCCCAATTCTATGGTATTTAAGTCTAAAATTGTTTAGATTTTCACCTATGTGGGACTAATGTTTTAACTATTCACAAGGAAAAAACATTTTGTGGGCAAGTCAAAGTCCATGGTTAAACACGTTTTTTCCAACAAGATTACTGCCATTAGTACTGCACCCATGGAAATCTCCAACTACTGACATCATCTCGATGGAATACTCTGCCAAAACAACCCTTTTCTTTATACCGGCAGCTAAAACCCATCACCACTGGCAGCTGTTCATACATTCAACAACATTTCTAAACCAAACCCAGTGTAGGTATATGAGAAAACACCCACCGTTACCTTAAGTTAGATTAGCCACCAGCTGATTGAATTGATGACGGCAAGGCTTGGATCGCACAAAGAAGAAAAAGTAACAGCAGCTGCTGCTAGAATGAGAAATGAATTTTTCCTCTTTTGATACGAACAGATGTGGCAATGAAACACCACATAGTACTATGGCGATAGACACGTCCCACTACTTTTTTTATATCCCCATTAGTGGCTCACGTGCTTGAGCTAACAAAGGACCTTTCGTTTCCTTGTAAACTTCTTTAGCAAATACCAAACATAACTTTGATCACCAAGGTCCACTTATCTCTTTGTTGTTAGTGGAATTGACCTGCTAGGAATAAGATATGCAATTCTTTTGTAATGTATTCATTCTGTAGTATCCCCTGGCCGTGAAATGAATTAGTAATGCGACTTGTCGATTTGGCAGACCACGAGCCAGTGTTGTCACGTTAGGTGTAGTGAGTCGCAAACGCCATTATAACTCTATTTAGCCATTATTTTTCCGAATGACGGGATTTACTTGTACTTTCTACAAAAGCACTAAAATAGTGTTATTAGTCAAAATTTCGAGTACTAGCTAATATAAATATGGGTATAAAATAAAGTATTTATGTGCTTATCACATCGTTTGTGCAAGCTCCGGCAAATCGTCCCAACAATCAGGTTCACTCCATTTGGACCAAGAGCACCACCTATATCCAGAAATCCTCAAAATCCGACCAAGCCACCAACTTTATATTTTCTAGCCATCAAAACCTCTTACTGTTCACCATAAACCCATTTGTTTAATCCACCATCAGCAGCAATTCTCACCATCGAGAACATTTAACATCGCCAGTTCCTTTTCGCTCTCCAGACTTCAATATCAGACCACTTCGAACAACGACCTACCAGCTGAGATAGTTTCATCCTTGTTCTTCATAACAACCCAAAAATCCTTCCAGCATATACTCCTCAATTGCCTCCAGAGACACCATCGCATAACTGTACGGACAGAGATCCCACTGCCCTTTCTTATTCTCCGTCCTTGTCTCAATTCAATGATCAGAACCCACAATTAGTCAAGACAAACACCACTGCCATGATCTCCAGCATCACCTAGAGTTCAGGTCCTCCCTTACAGACTCCGTTCTCGAGCTTCACCATTAACTTTTGATTAATCTCTTCATGTACAACGGATATGAAATCCATGTCTTCACTCCCTGTGTTCTCAGCACCGGCAGCAACATCTCAGTCAAAACTAACCCAAAACTTAGCTGCTCGTACCACCAGTCTTAACATGTCAATTAATGATAGTCACAACAGAATCAAATCAGCCAACATTTCCCTTCATTACCCCATCGAACTTAACCAACCAATTACCACCAGTTTAAAACTGATTTCAGACATCTTCATAATTCTTCTTACAAGCAATTTTGTGAAAAATTGCAGTGCAGTTTCACTGCATCCGTAGGTAATTTCAGCTGGTTGTATGAGGCTTCCCTTATAGCTCGGTCCACCTGCAATTGCGAGATTCATACACATGCACATATTCATTAACATTTTCAGATCCTGAATAATACCAAGTCTTGGCCGTATATCATCATACACCATCTGGAAAGTTAGCACTCATTGTTGTTTCGAGGCTTCATCCACTGATCATCACAGCCATCTGTGTTCTTCCATCTATTTTGTTGTTTGTGTCTACTCTTCCACTGAAGTAAGAAAGTTGAATGGAGAGTTAACTAGATAACTGCTGCAGCAGTGGAAGGCCGACTGAAAATCTGAAATACATTGTTGACATTTTAAGAATATATGTGCCATTATGCTTTCGCGTATTTTTCAAGTCCCATTTTCTTTTATTCCACGTATGTGTAAAAATACAAAAATAATTTATATCCTGCGGGCTTTACCGAGTGAAAGAGAGGGGATGGGACTCACACTAACCCACCCCTGCAAAATCGTCGGGTCACAAGGGCTTATGACAGCTCCCTCTCTCACTCGGTATACACCGCAGGATCCCGCGAAGAGTATATCACTTCCGGCGCAAAAATACCTATGAAATAGGTGTAAGTAAGTTGTGTAAAGATAAGATTGAGGGGGTAATTCGGATAGTTTAGAAGAACTAAACTTACTTTCTCTTTTTTTAAGCTTATCAGCCTAATTAGCTAAGCAGCCTAGCTTGTGGCTTTACAAAAACAAGTAGTGGGCACGTGCGATGCACGTCGGCGACATTACTTTTTCTTAATTTTTCCTTCCATTTCTTAAAAGTTGGTACTTTCATTTTATTTTCCAATTTGGTTTATTATTGGGTAAAAACGAAAAAGTGAAAATATCATTTTTAATTAAATGGAGGTAAACTTTCGTATTCGAAACTATAGGTTCTTAGAGCAAGTCTTATGGTGGAATCCATCCATCTTCCATCTTCCACGCCACCTCAGCACTTGGAACTGTGGATGGAAGCGCAAGTCTAATGGTGGAATAGTAGAAACGCTAATCTTAATGGAGCTAAGCTCCATTCTTAATAGCGCTAAAAAACGCCAATCTTAATGGAGCTAAGCTCGATCTTATTAGCGTTTTTTTTTCTTAGCAGTTAGATTCTCAACAACTCGGTTTAAATCTACGGATAAAAAAAAACAATCTTAATGGAGCTAAGCTCCAATCTAATGGAGCTAAGCTCCAATCTTATTAGCGTTTTTTCTTAGCCGTTAGATTCTCAACAACTCAGTTTAAATCTACGGATAAAAAAAACGCCAATCTTAATGGAGCTAAGCTCGATCTTAATAGCGTTTTACGCTATTCTTATTAGCGTTTCTTGTCCTCTACCGCGCCATTCTTATTGGCGTTCAGCGCTATTGTTATTGGCGTTTTTGATGGATTCCACGCGCCATTCCACCAAACCGTGGAACCTTGCTTGGATTTTGTGTGGAAAACACCAACTTGGAAGCCATTAGACTTGACATTCCATGGATTTTCCACACTTGGAATAGGTTGGATTCCACCATAAGACTTGCTCTTATAAGTAATTTTATAGTGTATCAAGTGAAGTATTTGAGCATCACATAGGCAACATATAAAAGTTACATAGGCTCTTTCAATTTACCTTTAAATTATAGCTAGTTTTTTTTTGAGATTGTAAATAAATTAAAAAATTAAAAATATTGTTGTTTATACTCGTTGCATAGGTAATTCAAAGAGCTTTCCAAATATATAAAATTCACAAAAATCCAACATACCATTTGGAAGATACGAAGTTTTTAAACATTTGTCTTCTTTTTTATAAAAATGGCATTTCTGTAAATAAACAGTTTCACATATTATTATTTTTAGGTCCTTAATCCGTTAATCATTTCGGTCCTTAGTTAGATATATATTATACGAAAAGTCCCTATTCCGTCAAGCATTTTGGTCCTATTCCGTTTGATTAACCAAAAAATGGTTAAGAATTATGATTTTGGCTTGCTTGCAGTAAAGAGGGGGAGATAGCCGTACCCATTATTTTTATGTGTATGCAAGCAAGGATAACAAAGAGGATCTCATCTCCTCATATCTCCTCGTTCCACTACGTAGTACGTACAGCTGGAGGGCATGATCTACACGTGGTCATCGGGCTTTACGTCTTGCAGTTTCCTCATAATTTCATTGAAATGCTGCAGAGCTAGTTGACAACCCAAGTACCCAACTCCATGAATTTTAACTTTGTACAACTATCCCAAAGATCCTAACATTTCTATTATTTCTTCTCTGTACCTTTTTTGTACTTCATCTTTCAAAATAGAAAGAAATTTGAAAAAAAAAATATTGATCGGTAACGATCCAACTTTTCATTTCATGTTTTTTTGTACGTATTTTCTCATTTTATCAAACCCTTGATCCATTCAATTCTACTGTGTGATTTAGATAAGATGGCTCCACATACTCAATGGGTCTAGAAATTGTTGTGTGGTGGGATGCAAATGAAGGTAAGTATGTAATGATGGGTGTTCATTATAGATTAGCTACTCTTTCTTGAAAAGGTAGAATTGATTATTGGGAAGTTTGCAGTGTGTTACTGTTTATCAATGTCATGGATTGTGTTCTGATGGGGCTGCAAGTGATTAATTTCACAAGCTCCACTTGATGGAGCTCTACCAATGTCAATGGCTGATATTTGAGAAGGTGATTAGAGAATTGATGATTCAGCTCCAAGTGATTGCAAATTAATGTGAACCACTGGTATTGGAGAGAAGATGAGGTTGGCATGTTGGGTATGAATTGGTGTTACTTGAAAAAAATTGATAGGCAAGACATTTTCTAAAGACAATAGGCAAGACATTTTCTAAAGAAAAGTTTCTCTTTCCTCTCTTTCCTCTATTTGGTATTTGGCGACATTTTCTCCACCCAAAAAACACACCAGTAACCTCCTCAAACAACCACTTCCTAGCCAGTAAACACCACCGAGCCACCATGACCTAGCCAGTAACCACCGCCAACGACGGTGATGTTCACCGATAATCATTAATAATAGTCGATCTTGTCTGCAATTCAAAACCCAGTTCAGATCTGTTAACTCAAGTTTCTTTATCACGGATTCAAGACACTTCAGAGACCTAGCTACGGCTGTTTTATAAGTTCCGAAGACACCAAGTCACAAATTAATCAAGCTACAAAGACACGGAGACTCTTAAGACACAGAGATTCAAAGCAACCAGTTTTAAAGATTTCAACTTATCTAGACTCAAATTTGTCTTTCAAAGCTTCAAAGATCCGGGATTATTAAGCTACTCCGATTAATCCTCAATAACCTAATTATCTTTTTCTTTTTTTTGTTCTTTTGCTTCTGTATCCTTAGATTTCTCTAATCTTATTGAATTTCCTTAAATTGATCTCTCCACTAGGTTGCTTTATTTATTTATTTTTAGATTGATTTTGACTCAATTTTGGTTATTCTCCAGATTTTTCAACAACTAATTATCTTTCTTTTATTTTCGTTTTCCGGTGATTTTTAGTAGCAGAATTATGTTGTTCCTTAAACTTTGCAAAGGGAAATTATCAAATTTATCAAGGCTAATGCGTTCCCCGTTGAACTCAGGTACCGTTTGCTATAATTGGAAAAAAAAGGAAACTGTTGCGGAAACCAGGGATTCAGGGAAATACAAGGATCATACATCTGACCGTTTCTGAGGAAAATCCTGTGAGTATTGAGTTTATAGATCCATCCCCCAGCTGCCCTTCTTCAATTTATCTGGCTGATGCAGTCAATCAAATTTATGCCTTGAAAGCATTGTCTTGCGAAAATGAGGAAGCAAAAATAATATTTGGACCCATAAACATACCTCCCCACACAGCTCCTGAAGAGGTAAGTAGAAACTCAAACTCAATTATTAACCTCAAAATTGAATCTCTGCTCTTTTGTTTCCTCTCCATGACTAGTTACCAAAACAACAAAAAGCATGAAAACAATATAGGAGTACACTGTGGTATTTACATGAGTTTTGTGCTTTTTAAGTTTTGTTATCCTGTGATATCATTTTTTTGGCAATTCATAAGTGTGATAGCCTGGAACTGTCAGGGATTAGGAAAATTAGATACTAGGAATAGTTTATTGGACACTTTAAACAAAGAGAACCCAGACATTCTCTTCTTATCTGAAACTAAGCAACAAAACCATGAAATGCATATTATTCTTAAACAGGTTAATGTCTATAACTATCACCTAGTTCCACCTAGAGGTAGTGATGGTGGTCTCTGTCTAATATGGAAGAACAATGTAAACATTCAAATAATTGACTTTGCCCATAATCACATAAATGCAACAATTACAAACCATTTAAATGACAACAGTTGGATTCTTACTTGTTTTCATGGTAGCCCGTATAGACACTTAAAACTGAATTCCTGGAAAATCATAAAAGATATGGCTCAAATTATGGATAAACCATGGGTAATCATAGGGGACTTAAATGTTGTTCTACATGAAGAGGAGAAGAAGAGTAGATTCCCTTTTAAGAAAAATGAGGCTAAAAAGTTCAACAATCTTATAAATAAATGTGATCTTATGGATTTAGGATTCACAGGTTATACTTTTACTTGGAACAACCATAGAGCCAACACTGAAAACATAGAACAACGGCTAGACAGAGCCATAGTAAACTCAAAATGGAACAGAAAGTTCCCTAATTCCAACTTAATTCATCTTGGCCCCTTAGCTTCTGACCATGTCCCCATTAGGCTTAATACTTATAACCATTGGAATGATGGTGCAAAGCCCTTTAAATACTTTGGAGAATGGATGAAACATAAAGATTGTAAACCAATTATTCAGGAAAGCTGGACTACTCATGTCCAGGGTTCTCCAAGCTACACAGTGAATAAAAAATTATCCACTGTAAAACACATCTTAAGATTATGGAATAGAAACAGCTTTGGAGATATTCAAAATAATATAGAAAATATAAAGAAAAATCTTGAAATAACAAACAAAAGGATAAACTACCCGAACAAGACTACTGAAATAATAGAACTTAGGAAAGAGCTTGCTATTTGGTATGCAATAAAAGAAAAATTCTGGAAGGATAAAAGCAGAGATCAGAATATTGCTCTAGGTGACAGAAACACAAAGTATTTTCACAATAAAGCGAAAAAACGCTTTCGCAGAAACAGGATAGAAACTCTTCAAAATGATAAAAATGAATGGTTGAACACTAGAAAAGAGATCTCCGACTGCATAACAGACCACTTCCACAACATCACAACAACAGTGACACCTGACATTGATCATGACACCATAAATTTAATACCGCATTGTATAAATCAGATGGATAATGAGATGTTGTGTAGTATTCCCACTGAAACAGAGATTAGGAAAACTCTCTTTTCCATGGAGCCGGATAAAAGTCCAGGACCGGATGGCTTCCCACCTAATTTTTTCCAACAAAATTGGGAAACTGTTGGACCTGACTTAACTGACATGGTTCAAACCTTTTTCAAAACAGGGAATCTTTCAAAAGAAATGAATGCCTCATTCATTTCTCTTATCCCAAAAACCCTGAACCCTACTACTCCGGCAGAGTTCAGGCCAATAGCGTTGGCTAATACTACCTATAAAGTTATTTCTAAACTAATGGCAGGTAGATTAAAAGGTCTATTGGGAAAGATAATTTCCCCTTATCAATCTGCCTTCATTCTAGGAAGGCAGATTTCGGAAAATATCACTATTGCTCATGAAACTATCCATAAGATGAAAAATTCTAAATCTAAAAAGGGATTTATGGGTTTAAAAATTGACATGTCCAAAGCATTCGATAGAGTTGAATGGGATTTCCTGATGCAGATAATGAGAAAACTCGGTTTCAATGAAAAATGGTGTAAATTAGTTTACCAATGTATATCGACAACCACTCTTGCTGTTCTGATAAATGGGTCTCCAACTAAATTCTTTAAACCAACAAGAGGATTGCGTCAGGGAGACCCAATTTCCCCTTACCTCTTTTTGTTTTGTATGGAGGCGCTGTCTAGGAAAATTTCGGAAGCTGAAAACTTAGGACTGATAAAAGGCATAAAAATAGTGCACAAAGCGCCTACAATTAGTCACCTTCTTTTCGCAGACGATTGTCTGCTATTTTGTAAGATAAATGAAGCATCTTGTCACAATTTGGTTAAACTTTTCAGAGAGTTTGGTGCTTGCTCAGGTCAACTGATAAACCTTGCTAAATCGGGGGTCTTTTTTAGCCCAAAAACTGAAACACATATTAGACATAGAGTGAAACAAATTCTAGGTGTCACTGCTATCCCCATAAATGATAAATATTTAGGTTCTCCACTGTTCACTAATAGGTCAAAAATTGCATGTTTTGAACCTTTAGTGGAAAAAATGGCAAATAGAATGCTCACCTGGAAAGGTTCTCAGCACAATAATGCGGGGAAAACTGTAATGATAAAAAATGTAACTACTTCCCTTTATGTATATCAAATGAACTGTTTCAAGATACCGGTGAAAATCTGCAATAGTATATCTAAAATACAAAGAGATTATTGGTGGGGGAAAAATGAGAAAGGTTTAAATAGAGAAGGAAAAAGGGGAGTAAACCTTAAAAACTGGAAATCAATCTGTAAGGACCTTGAAGAAGGTGGATTGGGAATAAAAGATATGAAAAACTTTAACTTGGCAATGATAGCCAAGATGGGATGGAGATTAAAAGAGCAACCTGATTCTCTTTGTGGCACTATTCTGAAGGCTAAATACTACCCTGATAGTGATGTCTTACATGTAAACAGTGCAGCAAAGAGGACAGATAGCTGGATATGGAAAGGGTTGTTAACTGGTATAAATCAAATAAAGAAATACTGTTTTTGGGAAATTGGAAATGGGAAAAATGTGGATATTTGGGATGACTTTTGGATCCCAGACACATCCCCCCTTTGAATAAACCTCAAATTCATATCGATGTCTTAACAAAGGTTTCACATTTAATCACCTCTCAAAATACTTGGAACTTAGAAAGACTCAAAAAATGTTTTGATGACCAAACTATTGATAAAATAAGGAAACTTATCATCAAAGGAAATGATGAAGAGGACACTCCTCGCTGGTCACTAAATGAAAAAGGAAACTTCACTGTAAAGTCTTTGTATAAGACAATCAACACAAGTGGAAATGTAAACACACACTGGAAAAAGATTTGGAGAATGGATATTACACCATCTGTAAAGCACTTCATGTGGAAAGCTGCACATGCTATCCTACCTACACACATGAGGATGGCAGCTATCCTACCACACATAGACACAACCTGCAATCTGTGTGATGAGGGTCAAGAGACCCTAACTCATCTCTTCCTTGATTGTAACTTTGCTACTCAAGTGTGGATGCACTTCAATTTCGACAAACAATATGTTACAAATGGTACAACTACTTTCCATGAGTGGTTGAATGACTGTTTTGATCATAAAAATAGAGACAGATATGGAGTGAACTGGCAAGTTTTGTGTAGTGTTATTATTTGGTATATATGGAAAGCAAGGTGTGACATTACTTTTAGAAAGAAAAGTCAAAACAGTCAACACACGGCAGACAAAATAGCAAAATACATCAGTAATTACATGATTGTAAACAAAAAAGGCCACAACATAATGTCCTCCCTATACTACAACAGAATGGATGATGAAAATCTGAAAATAAACAAACAGCAAACAACGGACCAAGCAACAACTATGACTCTGAAAATGAACATAGTTCTGTCCATGATACATTCAGCAGCACCAACAGGAATTGGGCTAACGCTATGTGATTATACAGGTACAATAAGAGAAGCCAGAGGACTCAATGCAGACTGCACGACATGGGAACAACTAGAGATGAAGGGAGCGGAAGCGGCATTCCGATGGGCAGCAGAATGGAGTGGACACACCATCTCGTTTAGAAGCAACTCTGAACCTACTCTACTGCTGCTGATTGAAAAGTATGCAACTGCAAGGGAGCAGAGATATAGGATAAGCGCAGACTTTGGAAACAAGGCAAAATTTGATATAAACTTTATAGCTCTAGATTTCACTTTAATTAGGAAGTTTGATGTAATATGGGCAGCTAAACTATCATTTTTTTGTAACAAGTATGCAATACAACATACTTGGAAAGATACTAGCCTGAACGCTCTTTTAATTTATCCGAACATTCAAAGCTGGAATGATTATGTAACCGTAATCCGAAACTCTATTAACAGAGAACAAGGAAACTTTGATTTAATGATACGAGGGAAACCTCCTTTTTTCCAAAAAAAAAAAAAAAAAAAAAAAATTGATAGAAAAATTTTATCGACTCACTGTTCTTCATCTTTTTCTCTATTTATTTTTTTATCAGTTTCTAAAAATCTAAAAGATTTTATGGGAATTTTTCAAAATGGGTGAACGTGAATGATTGGTATTTGGAAGAAGTTGATATTGATTCAAAAAAAATTGATGAAAATTTTGTACGAATTTGCGCTGTTCATTTTTTTTTTAATGGGTCGAATATGAGCCACTGGGTCGGACCCAGTAAGGTCCGTGTTGGATTTGTTCATCTTCCTTACCCGTTTCGCAGCTTTACCCGTTTTTCTGCTACTGTTAGAATCCGGATCATCTGCTCGATTTAATGAATTTTTTGAAAAAAGTTTGAACTGGAGATATGTTTGTTAGGTTTTTTATGAAGTACTTTTGTGATCAATTTGTCTGATTATGTCTATTTGAATTTCGAATTCATGAAATTATAAACTGATTTTTTTTTTCATGGGACAAACTTTGTGACGGACAGAAATACAAATAATCATCGTATAGAAGGCCTCCTTAACAGTCGGCCAATAATCTCTCTACCCTGAATATTTTGGTATCCACCCATGAAGTCCATTTGAAGAGTTTGTAACAACACCACATGCAGAACGTGTAAACGGTTGCCACGTCTCCCTACCATCTTGTGCAACTCACGTGCAGCTCAATTCCCAGGTTCATTCTCTACCTCAAGCTCTCTTCTTGGAGCCAAATTCCTTTTCATCGAACCTCTCTTCCTTTTCCATTTCTCTGTAGCTTTTGTTGCTGCTCGAAGTTTCTCCCATCTCTTTGATGATAACAAACGAAATGTGTGGTATAAACTGTTCCTCTTTATAACTAGTGGGCCGGGCTTGAGTGGTGCTGATATATAAACATACGAGGCCACCACATATGAGGCTCTCTTATTGATCAGTTTTGTCGCAAACGTCATTTTGCCTCCCTTTAACCATTTATCGCTCTGGTGATTGGATTTACCTGTACTTTCTACAAAAGCACTAAAATAGTGTTGTTAGCCAAAATTTCGAGTCCTAGCTAATATAAATATGGGTATAAAATGTAGCATTTACGTGCTTGTCAGTGTTTGAGAATAAGAATTTTACTTATATAATGAGTAGCGATTAATCGCTTGGAAATCGGCCTTGGAGACCTTATTAAACTACTATGTCACTCACTAGCCAAGCAAGGGATTTCACAGTATTTGAGCCAAGCAATGCTCCATCGTGGTTGGGTTTTGCTATAATCTAGCTATAGCCAAGCCAAAACCCCAACCATGGTGCTTGGCCTTAAAACAAATCACTTGACTTAATATGGAAGCCCATTCAGTTTATTATAGAAACCCACCTGGCTTATTTTGGAATCCCAGTCTGCCTTGTTATGGAAGCACATTTGGTTTATTATTGTTAGTACCTAAAAATTACTTCCAGGTAAAATAAATGCACCGCTGTGGTACTTTCTTTTTATTTACAAAAATCAAAATCGAACATGACAAGCCTAAACCACGATAGTAGCCGTTCCGTCCTGCTTCGGCCACGATGGAGAGGAAGATGGGTTGATCTTAGGGGAAGGAAGTAGAAAAGTTTGAGAAATTGGAAATGGTATTGAATTGTGCGTGTTGGGTATTGAAAACTATGAAGAATACGGAGCTTTTGATACGAAAGTTTGTTCTGTTTTTTGAATAGGATAAGTGGCCTATTTATATTAGTTAGAATACGCAATGCCAATCTCGTAAGTAGTGGAAGTCGTGAGTTATGGAGAGACGGAGATGATGGGTTAGTGCGAGATAATTTAGGGAAGTTTCTGGAAACCCCTTTATGTTACGCCTGCTATTTCTCCAATTGTTGTAACTGCCACACTACTTTAACTTTTCACATAGGGTGTTGCCACGTCGCATGTTGTCGTAGACCACCAGACCAATACCCCATGACGAATCCCCCCATGTGATGTATTTTGATGTTTTTTAGATGCTTTTGATGAATGTAGATCTCATCTTACTTAGGCTAAATCGTAACAATTGGTATGCCATATGTTTAGGGCATAACAGTGCTTTGTTGTGGCATAAGCTATCATGGTAGAAAATAGTGCACGGAGTCTCGCTATGGCTTTGACCTCGCCTATGATGGCCGAGAATGGCGCGCAACGTGGTGCCATAGCCTTTTCCTAAGATGTGATGGCCGAGAATGGCGCACAACTAGGTACCACGGCCTTGGCCTAAGATGCCAAGGCCGGGAATGACGCACGACTACATGCCTTGGCCTTGGCCTAGGCTGCCAAGGCCGGTAATGACGCACAGATAGGTGCCACAACCTTGGCCTAAGCTTCCAAGGTCGGTAATGACGCATGGCTGCGTGCCATGGCATTGGCCTAAGCTGCCAAGGCCGGTAATGACGCACAACTAGGTGCCACGACCTTGGCCTAAGATGCCAAGGCCGGTAATGACGCACGACTACGAGTCATGGCCCTAGCCTAAGCCGCCAAGGCCGAGAATGACGCATGGCTACGTGCTATGGCCTTGGCCTAAGCTCCCAAGGCTGACAATGCCGCACGGCTACGTGTTATGGCCTTGACCTAAGCTTCCAAGGCCGAGAATGTCGCACGACTACGTGTTATGGCCTTGGCCTAAGCCGCCAAGGCCGAGAATGATGCACGACTACGTGCTATGGCCTTGGCCTAAATGCCATGGCCAAAAATGATGCAAGGCTACGTGCTATGGCCTTGGCCTAAGCTGCCAAGGCCGAGAATATCACCCGACTACGTGTTATGGCCTAAGCCGCCAATGCCGAGAATGTCGCACGGATACGTGTTATGGCCTTGGCCTAAGGCGCCAAGGCGAGAATGTCGCACGACTACGTGCTATGACCTTGGCCTAAGCTGCCAAGGCGGAGAATGTCGCACAGCTAAGTGCCACAGCCTTGGCCTAAGCTGCCAAGGCCGAGAATGTCGCACATCTAGGTGCCACGGCCTTGGCCTAAGCTGCCAAGGCCGAGAATAACGCACGACTACGTGCTATGGCCTTTGCCTAAGCTGCCAAGGCCGGTAATATCGCGTGGCATGGTGCCATGGCCTTGGCCTAAGCTGTCATCGCTTATGATGTGGCGCAACGGTGGATATGCCACATGCCATATTTTTCCAAATTGTGTTATGGAATTAGTCAATTATTTTGAGATGATTTCCTCCGAGCTATTAGTCTATTTTTCTTAGCCAAAGCGTTGTAAGCTACAATGGCTATTATATGGCCTTAACCATGTTTGGCTAAGGTACGTTATGAGATATGCAGTGTATGCCAGTGGATTGGCCATGCCTAGCCAATATGCCGCGATGCTCATGATGTGATCATCATATATCTGCAATTTAGGGTTTGAGTTCAAGGCAACATGCCATGTTTAGATTTGGAAACAGAATGTCGTTTTAGTACAAACTTCGAATACAATAGTGTCGCTATAGTATGTTCAAGGAACTTGGGTGTGGGAATTTTGCGACTTGAAGCGTCTGCGATATGACTATGTATTAGGCATAATATTCTTAATAATTTATTAATCAAGAATGGCGTTTTATATTATTCTGAATATGAATAATGCCATGTATATGACATAAAAGACATGTATATTGGCGTACATGAAATAACAAGGTTTCTGCTGGGGAAAGCCCTGAATTTTGGCATACGTATACACTTTCAAAATAAATTTAGGATCGTTGAGCCCGTTGGCTAAATACAGTTTCTTGATTCTCTTGCGGAATACAAATTATGTTTATGCAGATTCAATAATCCTGATGCCGGACCATGGATTATTTATACAACCAAATCAAAGCTAATTTACTACAAATGCCCCTGTCAAAAACTCACCATCAACAATTATTAAAAAACCCACTTGGCTTGATATAGAAGCTCATTTGGCTTATTATAGAAACTCACTTAGCTTAATATGGAACGCCATTTAGTTTATTAAACAAACCCGCTTAACTTAATATGGAACCCGGTTCGGTTTATTATACAAATCCACTTGGCTTATTTTGGAATCCAAGTCTAGTTTATTGTAGAGGCCCGTTTGGTTTATTGTAGAAGCCTAATTTGTATAATTTTATAAGTCATTTTGAGATAGATATAAATCTTGAGAAAATATACATAGATCTTCCAAGATAAACACAAGTTGTGAGAAGATGGATGTGGATTTTTCAAGATAAACATAAATCTTGAGAACATAGACGGGGATCTTTCAAGATAGATATAAACCTGGTGAAGATAGACATGGATCTTCCAAGATAAACACAAATCCGGAAAAGATAGACAGAGATTTTTCAAGATACATACAAATATGAAAAAAATACACGTGAACCTTTTATTTGGGATATGTACAAGATAAATACAAATATTAAAGGATAAATACAAGGATAACTACAAACCTAGATTTTTATTTGGGATAGGTACAAGTATATTTAATTTACGCCTATAGATATAGGCGGAATTCCAACTCAAAAGTGACACAATTTATGTGCATTTTCTCGCAACTCACATGCGTAGAGCTCTTTCTAACTTTATCATCGAAGTGCCTTTACAAGTACCCCATATTTTTAGCACCAATCAAAACTAAAAATCACGAAGATTCAATCCATTTATGCATATCTCAAGAAGTGTTGGGTAAACATTTATACGAATTACCTTGGACTTCATCACATAGGGCGAAGTAAGGAATATTTTTGATTTTTATACCTGAATATTATCACCTAACAGTTAGTTGCATGTTCCTAGGTACAAAATAAAAGCAATAGCTCAATACCGACTATTATATGAGATATAAATTACAGTATATTTCATCTCGAGAGATTTTTGCCTTCGTAGAGATTACATGGACAACTCCAACAAAGAGAAGTCGCTATTTGTTTTCCATTTTGTCCCATTCTCATTACATGATAAAAAATGTAGAAACCAACAAAGATAACAGACCACCTGCCGTAACACAATTTCCAACCGTATGAGCTGAAGACTTAGATTCCGTAGGTGCGCTGGCAGCGGCAAGTGTTTCGAATTCTGGACCAGCGGAGCCTGTGGCATTGACAACGTTGATGCTTAGCTTCTGGCCTAATTCACAATGTGTTCCAACACCACAGTAATAGTAATGCTCGCCAAGTTCATTAAGCTCCAAAACTATTGGGCCTTTGAAAAGCATTTGAACCACCTTTTTCTGAGCACATGCATCGAAATCTTCTTTGCTAACTTCCATTAAATTGTGTACTCCAGTCCTGAACGGAAACACTGTAATTTCCGGCATTGATTTAAACACAACTAAGTTAGTGAAGGTTTTAAACTTCGACCCCTCGTCAAATGTATAAAAATATATTTGCTGAAGTTTTTTTGTTGTATTTTGCATTTGAACCATCTAGACGTAGATTGTCAAAAATGTACATTTAAGGCGTGGCTACCGGAAAAAATAATTCCAGAGCCGAACCAGGAATGGATGTTAGTGGACACCAGGCGTAAAACCTGTCGTAATGCGATACATGATTTTGATCTTTTTGGATATAAATACAAGCACATTTAACATATGATAACAATTAGCAAAATTTTGATATATGGATATAACAATTCAATAGTAAAACAAATTATAGCGAGAATCCTTTATGCAAATTTATGAATTTATCTGACATTAACCATAGGGATTCGTAGCTAAAGAAACATATCGACAGATGATGACTAAATTAATTCGCAGTCATATTTATGAAAAATAATTGAAGAACTTTACCGATGAAGGGGGGCATCTTGTGAGAAGTTTAAAATCAATGAAGGAGGGCATCTTGTGAAATACTTCTACAACAATCTTTAGTATGTCTAAATTTATATCATGCAATGTAATTCTGCTCTTATCAAAAGAATTGTTGAATGCTTCAAAAAGAATAGAACGAATAAATAAAGAATTGTTGATGAACGGTTCTTTTTGTAGAGCGCAATAGCGCATAATAAATAAGAAAAGCTCAAAAAATTGGAGCATACCTAATTTATCACCAAGACCAAAGGTTCTTGGTTTGGCCCACTCTTGATAGTAAGTCACATTTGGGGGAACGCGCCAGCCTAGACTTCGTCCGACAATATGATCTATACCGGCGAAAGCTGGTGCCATTTGAGCGAAACCCATAACTGCGAAAAGGATAAAAGAAATAAATAATTTCTCCATGTTTTTTCTCCTGTTATTTTTCTTAACCTTTTCTCAGCCTGGTGAATCTTCCGTGTTGAAGGAAATGGAGTTTTGTTTTTTAACTTTTCTCCAACACAAAATAGAAAGACAACAAACAGAATGGTTTTGATCTTTGCTGTTTTTTTATTGTCTAGTTTACTATAATTAGCATCAGTTAGAGTACATATATACCATAGATTATTATGTATATAAATAGTATAAAAGTTTTAACCTAAAAATACCCTGGTCGTGTTTTGTTGACCTTAGAATACCAGGTTTAAAGGGGTCATGTTTTTAATCTATCTACGTTTTGTGTCGCTTGGGGCGATGATCCTTCAAACCATCTAAAAATCATATTCCTGAAAACATGAGCAATCCTCACAGAAATCCAAAGATTTCTACTTTGGATGGCAGACAGACAAGGTTTGGTTTTGGCTAAAGAAACGGACAGAGTCAAATCAGTGGAGTTGAATCGGTGTAAAATAACCTTATAATCCCTCGAGTTTTTAACTTAACCAAACCTGTTGTGGTTGAAAGTTAATAAACCCATATTCATAAACTGAACCCGCACCAACTTCCCTGCCCCTATTTTATATTTTTCTTCTTCGTTCACCCTCATTTTTCTTCGTCTTCTTCTTTGATTCAATCTTCTACGATGGAAGGAAATCGGATTTCGGTAACCTAGATATAATTGAGATATAATTAACGTTCAAAATCTATGATGTCATTATGCTAATATGAAGTGTGTTCGATATTTCAAAGTATTTTTTATTAAACCCTAATTTAGGGTTTTTATTTGAGATATAGGTAAGTTGAAACATGTAGTATCTCCTAGTCTTCTATTCTCTATAGTAAATATTCTACCTCTCCGGTTCCATCTAGATTTTTCAGCTCCATTGAACCAGTATTTTTGTGGGTTTTTCATAACTAGGTATTCGCGTGAGAAAGAACTAACTAATCTTTACAGGATTTATGAACATATACTACAGGTCTATATATTTCTTCATTTTCGCTTTTTGTTTTCCCAATTCCGATTTTATTCTCTCAAAGTTTTAATTTTAAATAGAGCTCTACTTATACTTCTTGCAACGCGTTGTAACTGTTTGTGGAAATGCCAAGCAGAAAATCCGTCACAAACGACATTTAGGCTATCTAATGCAACCTTCAGCTCCTATCCCCAGGTTCTTTCCTTGCCATTTCTGGTACTCTCAGTGATTCTGGACCATTTCTTTGTGAATTTGACTCTTCAAATGTGGGGATTCATTCGTTTTTGTGTCAGTATTTTTGTTTTATGATTAGAGTTTGGGAAGCTGATTACATGGGGTTCAACTGATGATATGGGACATAGTTGTGTATCTTATGGATAACATGGGGTAATTACTGGACTACTACTGTCTATTCAAATGCTCATTATGATGTTCAAAATTGGAGCTCTTTCTTTTACTTAATTTTGGTTACTCTTTAGATATCATTTAAGGAAATTCCAGCATCATTTCTCTTCCAAATGAGGCTTCTTTGATCGTGGGCTGCGGTTTGGATGGGCACAATGTATTGCATGCCTAGGTAATAATTGAAATTGAATTTGCGTTGGTTGTAGCTATTGAATTTGATTGTTTGTTGAGTATCAAGGATTTACCAGTAGGTACTAATTTCAGTTTAGTTCATGTGTAGTGAATGCAGAAAGGATATGGCTGAAAATAGTGAGTTCATTGATAAACAGACTTTGTTGATGCCGAACAAGGTAAAGACTACTAAATATGCCAGTTTCCATTTTGGATCTTTTGTGCAGTCTACCAAAGGGTGCTACTCAATGGCTTGACAAACAAATTTCAATTTTTGTGGGACATTTAAACATGGTCTTATGGCGAATTTGATGACACTTTGTCTTTCTCGAATCATCACATTTTGATCTTAAGTTGTCGCATTCTGTTCTGCATAAATGTGAAAGTGAGATTGTTAAGGTCTATGAAGTGAAACCTCAGCTGATACAACTGTTGGTTTTGCAGCAGGACTTTAAGGCTGTTCATTTTGGAATTATTCTGCTCGAAGGTGTCTTAAAAACCATCACTAATGTCCAGCAGCTTCATAAATTCGGTGACCAAGCCTGCCTCATACGTGAAGTAACTCTTGAGAATCCCAGGTATAACTTAGATCTTGTGCCTAACATAGAGGTTTCATACATTGTGCATTTCAATACACTGCCTACATTCTATCGTTGTAGGTTTCTTTTGTTTTTAATATCATGTGTGCATTCACTTCCGTATTTGGGCAGTGTTGTTATTTTGGTACTAAGAACTTATGCTCATCTATTTGCTCCCCATTAATTGCTCAATTTGTTGGACCAACAAATGATTATGACGAATGTTCCTCAACACCGAAACCAGCTAATTGGTGGGCGACAATGAAAAGGGTACATTAATTATATACCCCTAGTTTTCATACCCTACAAATATACCCCTACTAGAAAATAAATATACCCCTCATCTTATCCACTAAAAGATACATTACATTAATACCCTCTATCATATAATTTTTTTCTTCTTTTATCACACAAACATATTTCTTCATTTAAAACAAGTAAATTTCTCCTGTTTCACCACCAGTCTACCACCACCGCCGCCACCAGTCCACCACCGCCACCAGTCCACCACCACCGCCACAAGTCCACCACCAGTCCACCGCCGCCGCCACAAGTCCACCACCGCCGCCACAAGTCCGCCGCCGCCGCCACCACCACCACCGCCGGCAGCGGCATCAACTAGGGAAGTTGATCCCCAACAATAAAAATCAGAAAATAATAACACTGATATGGTATCAACAACCGTAGTTGATCCAAAATCGAAAGTCTGAAAAATAAGAAGGAAAAAAAATAATATGGTGTCAACAACCTAAGTTGATCCCTAAAATTAAATATTCAGATTATGATGGCGTCAACAACCAAAGTTGATCCCAAAAAATTGTATCAACAACTAAAGTTGATATCAAAATTAAAACTTCACAAAATGTCCAATTATGTATGGTGGTGACAACCAAAGTTGACCCCAAAATCTAATGTCAACAACCAAAGTTAATCCCCAAAATTAAAATTTAGAAAATGTTCAGATTATGTGCGGCGTCAACAACCAAAGTTGATTCCTAAATATGTATCAACAACTAAAGTTGATCCCTAAATCTAGTATCAACAACCAAAGTTGATCCCTAAATCTAGTGTCAACAACCAAAGTTGATCCCAAAAATTGATGTACTAAAATTAGTGAACCAGACGTGAATCGAACACGCATCTTCTGACGTGGAGTCAGGTGTGCTACCATTACACCACAAGTTCAAGTTTGTCTAATATAGCTACTTCGTTGTTTCTACAATTTAATTTCATACTATTCATGCAAATTTAAGTTGCTGAATGAATAAATGCGTCAAAAGGATGCAAAGAATACATAAGAGAATCCAACCAGGAAGTTCAACTCACTGCATAATATTATCACTCTCTCATATAAATTTTATATGCAATGGACTGTTAATAAAAGATATATAACCAACCGTAGAAGCTCAGAGGAAAATGATTAATATATATCATGGATTCCATAGTTAATGGGTACAAAATAAAAACTACACTTTGTATGAGAATGCAGAAATGTCTAACCTCTTTTGGGAAGCTTTAAAGATTCTAGCTTATCAAGTCAGTTCAATGGAGACAAGTCATGGTATGGTTCATGTACATAAAAATTGAGTTAGTTCATTACAGATTTCAATACAATAAGTACAAAATGTAATAAATGACCGAATTATGAGATTAGTCATGTACATATCCAGCATAAATTTTCCATAATGAATATTAAAAATATACTTACGGAAGTATGGTGAGCAAAGGTCATAAGAGCTTGCATCCTCTTTCCTGCCTCGTCTTCATGTTGTCTGTGTACATCAAAATTTGTATCTAAACTGAAACGATAAACAAGCCTTTCCAGAAAATAAAATTTCATCATCTATAAAATGCCAGCTTATGAGTTGCTGGTACTACTATTGGGGGGGGGGGTCTTTGCAGAGGTCTCCAAATCTAATGACTTCACAAAAAAAAAGATTGAATTCCTCCCTAAAAATTGCACGAAACAGCCACGAGTTAGAGCTATGAGAATTCCAAATAAACAATTCTATTGTTACAAAAACAATTCAACGCAACAAGGTTGGTCCTTGATACTTCAAAGGATCACCTTTCGTCTGAAGCATCAAGCCTCAACAACTTGCATGACTGTAAGCGTCGACAATTCAAGGTTTTTGAGCTTTAATCAGAACGTATATATATGCACTACAAGAACTAACATTAAAGTACATCATTTTATTTATTCAATCAACTATATAATATGGCAAGAACTGATCACATTGGGTATAGTGGTTACTTAAATAACTATATGAAAAATCTTATATATGAATGCCGGCTCGCGAGGATCTAACTGTATTGATTCAAGTTTTCTAATTGAAAAACTAAACTTCAAATATCAATAATAATATAGTAACTTGCAATTCATATATGAACAAAATGAAAATATCCATGAATGCATCCATCCACACATACAACTTATAGTAACCTGCAATTCATATTTGCAATATAGTAACCTACAATTCAAATTTGCAATTTACAACACCTCCACTTCAACAGCTACAACTCCACCACTTCAATACCAGCACACAACTACTAAACCCTATATTTCCACCAACAAACACCATCACTACCGCCCATTAAACAACCCGTTGCATTAATATTTGGAGGTTAAGAATATACACTAAAAATCAAAATCATAAAAAATGTAAACACCTAATCGATTGTTTACCTTCCAATCTAATCATCATGTTGATTGGTATTATAGATTACATCTATCTATCTTTAAAATCGATTTTCAAACCATTTCATCAATTTTCCAGATCTGAAAATTGAAAATGTAATCATTAGTATAAATGTTCAACTCGAAATTATAAAATCGAGAACCAAAAAAACAGATCGACGTCTGATTCTGGATTTGGAAATCAATCTCCAACCTAAGAAAATGAAGAACAATTAATAAGAAGTTGAAATCAATAATAGAAAATCAATCTTTAACCTGTTGATAGTAGTGTCAGGCGTGATGGAGGTGGTGGTGCTGGTTGTGGTGTCAGGAATAAAGATTGTGAAGGTGGTGGAGCGACGGATTTGTGTCTGAGTTTGTTCGATAGAAATAAAGAAGAAGTAAAACGAAGAAGAAGAGATGGAAGGTTAAAAATGGGTTTACCCAAATTATGTTTTTAATTAAAATTTCGAAAATGCCATCTGGGGTATTTATAAAGACTCTAAACGATATTTGTGAAGGCTCATTAAAAATAGGGTTATTTATATAATTTCCACCAATGAAAACAACTGGACATTTTGAATTCACATACATTTGAATGTATGATTCATTATACTTATGAAGGTTCTATGTTTTGGTATCATTTTGGAGGAAATTACAGTCTAGAATTCATTTCTAGGAAGCATCCAACTATAAGATATTTTTTTGCCTTTTCGGCATAGTTTTGATTCATTGGTGCGCACAAGTACTGCAATGTATTCCATTATAGGGCCAAGCTTGGCTATGTCTAACTGAGATTTGACATTTAATAGCAATTTTACTAAATAAGACTCCCAAGGATGGCAGCCTTAACATGTATAGTGAGCTCAAAAAACTGCAATCCCTAACCTTAGACCCAAACTTTCTGCAGGCTCCAAAGAGGTCATTATTGGTTTTTGACTATTTTGCTAAACCAACTTGAAGAAGACTGGGGAGAAGCATATTCAAATAGAAACACCCCCCTGAATACTGCGGAAGTTACACATGCATGCAACGGATGAGCAGTATCCGGAAGTCCATCAGTCAAGCTATACGGAAAAGGAATTTCATGCGCAATCTTTAAAGCAGTTGAGTTTTGTCATATACTGCAGGTTCCACCAGTTAACAGGATTATGTTGATCATGTAAGTTCGATTTTTCTCTGGATTTCTTTGGGGTGGTTATAACAGTAAAAAAGGAGTGTAATTAGTTTTTTTTTTTGTTTCTTTGCATCTTATTTCCTGTGCACATGTAGTGGCAATTGGAGTACACTGATATGTTGGCTTGCTGTGCAGTTTGTATGTGCAACCTTTTCTAATTTTTTTATTTAAATGCTTACACAACTGCTTTGAGTTCTGAAACATCTAATTTGGAAAATGGGATTCGACTTATTTGATATCTCGAAATCTCATAGATCCTTTAATAACACGTGCAGCGCATGTGTCTTATACTAGTAATCATATTCATAAACTGAACCCCTACCCAACTTCCCTGACCCTATACCTTTCTTCTTCGTTTCCCTCATTTTTCTTCGTCTTCTTCTTTTGATTCAATCTTCTGCAATGGAAGGAAATCGAATTATGGTAACCTAGATTTTCTGAGGAATGATTGGTTTCTCTGTACAACGCCATGTTCCATTACAATCATAGATACCAAATTTGGATATACACATAAAAAAGAAAGATCAGATAGAAAGAAAGAAACCTTAAATCAGGAAAGCCATAAACTCTGAAATGATAATAACTTGCTTGGAAGACAAAAACTTAGGAGAATCATATTGAGGATCTCCCCCTCTGATTCTCTGATTTTTTTTCCTCAGGGTCAAAGCTTGGTTGAAGTGTAGTGCAATCTACAAATCAAATCCATTCATAGTTTTATTAATCTCTGATTTATGCACACTTGCATACTATAAACAGATTGCCATACCAAGTTGTAAGATTCACGTACAAAAATAAAAAGGCTCAAGATTCACGATAAACTAAGATGCTCTTTCAAAGATCAACAATGTCATGGAAAACATCAATCAAAAGAAGTTTTATACAACCGGGGGTGAATATGTTATCATTAAATGTTGTTTTCAGGATAGGGTGCATAAATATTAGCTCTAGCAAAGGAAACCATGCAACCTAAATTACTTAATCCAGATGTTGTGTTTGACATACGTAGTTTGGAAGGGGCCGACCCTCTTAGAAGATCACAGAAATACGCAGGACAACACGCAATGCTGTGCCGTTGGACATGTTTCGTACTTGATAAGCAGTAGGACATCTGGTGTACATATTGAGCAATTAATTAAATTTCACTACGACAATCAAGTTTTGAGTCTCAACCACACTGAAAAATCACAGATGAAACCAATTGGTATCAAACCGTAATCAGTGTTAATTCTCGTGTTCATTACTGCATTGATCCTCCATGACAATAAAAGTTGCATATCTCACATTTTAGCCTGTATCTAAGATAAAAATAATAATGCACTATTTTATCAAACAGATGGGAAAAAAATGTTTTTGATCCAAAGATTTCGAAGGCCACACAATATTCAAATTGATCCCTCCAATTTTACTATCATTTTCCAAATTTGTGCCTTTAAACCAGAGCATCCATGATACAGGACGAGAAAAATTGTATGAAACTAGAACAGGTGAGTCCCACAAAGTCAGCAAATAAACTTCAAACCATTTGAACTTCTCAGAAAATACAAGTACCCGTGCACCACCAACAATATTAAGCCTCCACTCCTTGTTGTTATACGATCTCTCATGTTGATAGTGTTAAGATTCAGGCACTTTTACTGGAGAGAAATGTTAACGAAAAAGTGAAGCAACAACCAAGGTATTAACTCCGAAGATTACTCCTTTTCATTGCATTTCAACCTATGATCTTCGGACAAAGAATATATATAGTTACTTCTATTATGCAACGAGAATCACCAATGGAGATCATCGTTACCACATACGTGCCTATTATTACAAAGGTGACAGTTGTTGCCGACGTTCTTGCTTGAAAATTTAAGCACTTTGTTAGATTACACGAGGTCGACTTAACCACAAGAAAACAAAAGAAGATGCTAGGCAAAAAACCAGTGTACCACAGATAATTAAGGCAAGAAGGACTACCACGGGACCTTTATCTTGTAAATCTTTGTCTGTTTCCGCAAACTTTGCCACTGAAGCTCTTGGCAATGCTGCCAACCACTCATCTCTACTCATATTTACACCTTACACCATTTTATTCTTAGGAGTTGGGAGCAACTAAGAAATTTATGAATGACAGGGTGAACCAAGATATAGTGCATTTAAGTTCGGAGATGATCCGTATATGAAAACATTTAATTTTAACAGTCTAAAACAGGTTTCACGCATGATTCATCTTTGACAGAGCTCCATAAATTACAAATGAGCACAAATCATCTGCAAGAAAAAAATGCAAATAAGTTAATACGCCTATAGACCAGTTGACCCAATTTATTTTAGACGATCCTTCTATTGTCTACCCGATTTATTTTATACGACATTGAGAAAATCTACCCAATTTCTTTTATACGACTTTCAGGGAAGTGTACCCATTTTATTTTGTTGGATACTATTGGGAATGATATATGTTTCATTTTTCGTGACATAAAATCTGTTACGATGTCACTAATTGTGTTAAGAAGATGGTGGTGAGGATTTTCAATTAATACAACACGATCATCTGGATTAGTAGGCGACATATTAACAAAAAGATTTTTCAATCAATACATCATGATCATCAGAATAAGATAAGCTATTTTAAGTTGTTTACGAACCGATAACATATCCAACTTTAAGTCTTAGAATATAATCTTGGGTTCAAGATCAGAAGATAAAAAAATATAGCACACCACTTATCAGCTCAGACAATAGAATTACAAAGTACCTTTAGTTCATAAGAAACAAACCACCCAAAATCAATCAGCAAACCCATACACAAGATCACATTAAGGAGGAATCGAATTAGAGAGTTTCTCAATTAATTGCCAACAATCGCATCACAATAACAAATAGTTGAATTTGAGTGGTGCGCAGATCGGTAATTTGCTGCTATTCAAAACATGCTTTTGTTATAGAAAAATTTTAATCTTCCATATCAGTTTAGTGCCCATATTAGATCCGGATCTTAGGATTATCCATATTCCAAACTGGTTTAAGAATTAACTTCAGTCAGCTCCCATTAACCATGATTGAGGGGCAAAAATGGAAAAAAAAATGAAACTTAAGAAATTTGGACGGACAACCGATTTTGTCTGTCAACTTAGGTTGACTCAAAAGTCGTCCGTATGTGAGGCAAAACAGAATTCTTAGGATTTCTGTGAGGATTTCTCTAAAAACATCCGGTCGGCACTATTTTTATTGTAATTGTCAAATATATATTCTTAGGTATGACTAGTAATGGTAGTCGTCATTTAATAATGGTTAAACATACACCTCTAGTAATGGTACACATATCTGTAATGAGTTGCATTTTTTCTTAGTAGGGTCATGTTGGCGCTTTTGGCGCATCTACATTCATGTGTTTCATCCAACGATTTATACCTGATATAAAGAATGAATACTGCCAGTGGCGGAGCCATAAATTTTTATGAAAATGGCTCAAAAAAACGTATATAAATACGGGGCTAAATACTAAATAGAGGATAAAATAGAGGATGTTTACATGGTTAATATGATTTTTGGGGGCTAAAGCCAGGGTTAGTCAACCCCTGGCTCCGCCACTGAATACTGCCTAAGCATAAACGATAATTATACGAGGAATTTATTTTAATAATCCTGTAAATTATGGGTTGTGCAGATATGACCCCAGGGTTATTTAATGGGTGATTCTAGGTACACCGAAGGGTTGCACCAAGAAGTGTACCGACAAGGGATCGCATGGTCTCAAATGTCCCTTCTCTACATTGGGATAAGGGTGGGGCAGGAGTGGGCCCCACCACCCCTGTCACACGGTACGCTCACGGTGCTTTTTTTTCGGTGACTCTATCATTTTCGTTATTTAATAGGTTTTGTAAATTATTATAGTGGCCCTATAATAATATTAAATGTTGGATTACGAAAATAACCTTTAATAAGATCAGAACCAACAGTTAGCTCCTCCTTTTTTCCTCCCACCGGTCCACAATAGCTCCTCTATTTCTCTCACTGCTAAAATAATCAATTCCTCCATTTTCTGCTTCTGCAAATCGTCTCCTTCACCATCTCGATTTTCTGCTTCTGCTTCGTTATCTTCATCAAAATCTAAACATCGTAGGTTTCATTGAAACAATTCCGTCATCATCTTCAAAAAATCAAGATGAGAAAGAGGAAAATCGAAGATCAGGTTGAAATTGAAGCAGATTAAGAGAGAAATGAATCACAAAAAGAAACAATGATTCAAGTAAAAAAAAACAAAGAACGGTATAAATTATGTTGATTTCTCTTTCTATTTGATTAAGTGAATGTTACATGCACACACTAATTTTTATTTTTATTTTTTTTGTAGGAGCATAGAACAAGAATATCAAATCTACATATAAGAAACGTAACAATACAGAAAACATGTTGAGAAAGAGGAAAATTGAAGAACAGGTTCAAATTGAAGCAGATTCAGAAAGAAATGAATCAGAAAAAGAAACAATGATTCAAGTAAAATAAACAAAGAAAGGTATAAATTTTGTTGACTTATCTTTCTATTTGACTAGTAAGGCCACATGTGCGATGCACATGCTTGAATTGGATTCTTTTAACAACACCAAATTTGATAATAATGGAAAATAAAGATCTTAAAATAAAAATTTAATAGGTCTCCCATCTCTCTCTGTCACTAACTCTCTCTATCCACCAAAAAATTTATACCGTTCTTGTTTTTCTTAATATATAAGTCCATAAGTCCATCTACTATTTTCTTTTCCATTGTTTAATTCGGCTAATATGATGTTTCCACCAAATCTTTATCTGTTTTTCATTACTGAGATGGTGGATTAAGCTGGAATAACAATACAATGAGGATAGTGGCTTTAGGATACTGAAACAACAAAGGAACATTTTCCATATATGCTATGATCAAGCTACTTTGTTGAAGAGGAAGAACTATCCACCTCTGATTTCACTTTTTCATTTAAATGCTTCCCGATACAAAGTTTCGTTGCTTTTTTAATTAAGAATCAGTTAAAGTTCTTTGTAAACCTACATTATTTACAAGTCCTCTTTTTTTTTTGGTTTTCGATTTAGGTATATTAAATGTGTTGGATATATATCTTCGTTACCGATTCTCCAATAATACAACTTGTGTATTATCCACCGATTCATTACAACTTTTTGTAACACGGTTTTCACTTATGTATTACATCTCGTAATACCAACAACAAAACAAGAAAAGAATGATAGAAAAGAGATGATCAATCACAAAACTTAAACAAACTTACTTGGGTGTATTGAGGCGAGTAATTTCTTTGCTTAAGACATTTGATGCCCTGTATATAATGTTGTTACAGATTTAGTGGTATATGTCTCCAACATTCAACAATACCTTGATGTTTTTCGCAGCACTTCGATAACACCGAACAGCGAACGCGAATGGATGTAGCACAAACTCTTCTTTAACTCTTGAAGACACATGCAAACTCTTAAATTTCTAGTACTAGTTTTATGACTCTGAAAACACACACATGCAAAAGAGAGTGAGTGGGGTTTATATAGATGCAAGGTGACTCTTGGAGAAATCTCTTCGTGAAGAGTCGCATCCTTTCGTTGAAAGACACATCCCTTGAAAGGGTTTATATGAATAGACACAACCATTGAGTTGTAACTAACTTAATTTCTATTCAAATTTCCAACAATCCCCCACATTGAATTGAAATTCATTTAAATCTAATGCAGACACTAGAAAGAGTTTGTGCGCGGAACATCACTGCATCGGGAGAGATAGCTTTTGGCTTTGAATCTTCCGTAGTGAATACCTACCGGGTTTACTAGTTGTTCGGTGAACGCGATGTCTTGAACCGCCCAACTTTATGATGTAAACCGATGCAATAGATATCACACAGTTTATTTCCTTATATATCCGGTTCTCGGTTGTGTTCATTTCGGCCCTGAACGATGTTGGTTTTTCATGAGTGCTCTAGATTAACTTAGCCTTATATTTATCATAGAAGCGGCACCACTTCACACTCATATAGGTGATCTCCTATTTGAAAGTATCCTGCCATACTTTTCTTAGTCAAACTAAGCCATAGGAATCATTAAGAGAAAATCTCAACCTCTCACTTGACAGGCAACACTGTTTCATCATAGAAATGGGAAGAGAGTAAACTCTCACAGTGTTTCTCACAGTGTTTCCGGTGAGTATAAATTTATAACTTGGTTGTCCCTTTTGAACCTAGATAACCATGGGATCTCCAATCGCTAGGTTGGGTGTCCGCTATAAATACTACTCTATATAGGCTATCCCATTTCCCTCGATGACGCAATTATACGCTCTCTAGAATTCGTATCATTTGCCGGCTTGATACAATTCACAAACACTATTTCTTTTTGATGTGCGCATTTGAGAGCAATTGCTTTATGGTTCTATGTCGTCGATTTATTTATCAAGATGTACCATAATCTCAAACTATGTGTATATTTCAAATACTTATATTGTTTGATCAGAACAAATATATTTATTTCGTCTATGCGTATACATTGTCCACAAGTATATATTCAAGGAAATTCTGGAGTCACTCTCACTTCTTCTCTGACTTTGCGTCCAAAGCTTCAGAGTCCACGATTGATCTCACTATCAATCTTTGTTCGGATGATTTCCTTACTAACGCATTATTTCAACTAGAAGCACATAGTTTCTATTGATGATTTTAAATCATCTACGTCTAAGATTCAGTTTACCCTGAGCATGTATAAACTAATAATATCTTCTTGAATCTTAGAACACTATATATAACCATTGGTTATCCGGTGACTTATAATAGCGCAGTCACTTACACTTCATTAGACACAAAAAATCTAGTTGTGTCTCTCAAGAACACTTTCTTGATTAAGAGTGACTCGTATTATATGACTGGTTTACATTTCAAACCATCTGTTGTACAATATAAACCATAGTTTTGAACCAGCTTGACCCCCACAATTCTTGGGTATATTCTTTGATTTAGAAAACCATTCTTCGTCCTTAATAAGTCTTATTTCAACTTAGCAACAATTAGTCACCCTTTGTAGAAGAGACGTGCATCTTTTGTTAGTCACGCACAACAATTCTGGAATGGTTGTATCTTTCTCATCTTGACTCCAAATGATCAGGGTGTGTAATCAAGACAAAATCCTGGTCTATAACTTTATTTCTTACCCAAATTCAAAAGAGCAATAGCATGTATTGGAAAATCATTCTGGGCAAGAACTGATTTCCTGCTCTTCAGAAAATTCGAAGAAACGAGACATTGTTTTCTTCAAAAACAAAATTTTAAAAAAATACTTCCACTGCTCCAAAAACTCTGAAATTTGGTGTGGACAGTTATCAGAATGTCTTGTATACACGGTTAAAAGGATTTATCCAAATTCGTCTCCAGTTGGGAGATGGGCCAGAATCTCCACAGCGTTGTCAAACACCAAATAAAGAGAGCGGGAGATTCATACTCATCTTCAAACACCCAACATGAGTAGTCATTTATAAATCCTACATGTCCCCTCAAAGAGTTGCTACTCAAATTTCTAAGAGACTCCATTCATGCCCGTCAGAGAGACTCTATTCATGTCTTCCTACAGACATGAAATTCACATTTCTTTCAGTGGTCCGACGCATACATCTCCATCATCAGTAGTTTATAATAAGTAACTAACAAAGAGAGAATATTACTCCAACCGGAATAATTTTGAATGTAAAGGAACCACTGAGTGACCTTTGCCAACACTGAAATTGCCTATATACTTTGTTTTTCTCGTATGAAGTGGTGCAATTCCATTTGGCCCACTGTCACAACCGTTCCAGCGATTAAGACTTCATTTTGATCGAACAACGAGGGTAGTCAAAACCCCCACATTTTGGAGAGATTGTATGTACCGAGTCTACGACTCTTCCAACAGTCTGACCTACTGTAAAAGCATACTTTCATATCCGAGAGGATACATCCCAAGTCTGCACAACCAAACTTGAATTAATAACCCCTGAACCCAAACCAAGATTGAATTTTTGACAATTAGAAAGTCCAAAATCCAGTCCATTAAAGAGTGCAACTATGCTCGTCATTTAGTTTGAGTATATCCCCTTCATACTTGGCAACAAGAAAGTAATTAACTAACTATTTTCTATCCGCTGAGAAAATTCATGTTAGATCCACATCCTATTATGAATTCTTCTCATAAGTTACACACTGTATCATATATTTGGTGTTGACTGCTGCGTACACAGTATAGAAATGACACAAGGCTCGACTTATGCCCCAACGAAACAGGCCAGAAATACACTTTCATTTATTTGGTTTTTCTATCGTTGATCGCAACAATTTCCCAAGATGTTGAAACCAAATTTAGTAGAGATATGAATTCTCTCCACTTCTGCTTCTCACTCAGAAACTTCAATAGTTACTGGCTATAAGAGACAGGTATCTCTTCACAGCAGGTTGCCGTGACCTTTTCTCAAGGGGTGCCTAAGCACAATTCAAGTTTGAATCAAACTTTTGAACGGCCATGGTGCATCATGTTTACCAACGGACATAGGTTCATATTTGAATTTAAAAATTAAATTCTGCCGACTGTTGATTACCACCACGTTTGGAGAAAACTTCCTTGCAACTTTTCCGTGATCCTGGTTTATAATTCAAATACTACTCAATTTGAACCGGACGGTTACTAACCACCACCATCTGTTGTTTACTTATGAAGAGACACAATGAGACATCCGTTAATGGTTCAGTTTACACCAAACCTTTTAAGTAATCAACGTTAAAAGAAATAACCACACCGAAGTCGTCATTGGAATTCAAGGAACAACAGCCTTTGTTCATAATTGCACTCAAGATGATTACAGCACCATCGTTAATTGACAACAAAAATGAAGGATCTCCATCCTAGTATATTTGTTATTCTCTATCTATCACTGTAGAGAATAACCGTCGACATGTTGAGTACATTACAGAAGCCCCAATGAGTATACTACCAGTACCGTTGAATTGCACTAGAATTTAGAAACTAATCATTTCTTTCAAATGATTTATATTTCTACTTGGTTGCAATACCTCGCAGTACAACCAAAATTTATGGGCGTGGCGCCAATACAATTAATGTTCAAACTAAATTTGAACAACAACGAAAATCCATCTGTACGTATGGTTCCGTTGCACAGGACATGTGTATACACCATTTTCTATAAGTGCAGTTTTCCAAGTTTTGTATAGTTGCATAACCATCCACTCAAGAGGACATCCATGTTTGGAGTCACTCAAAACTTACAAGGTAACCAGATGTCTACGTTGTACTTTCAGATTTCGTTTTTCAATTTGAAAATGTTGAAAATATCAAGACCACTGTCCGTTCCCAGCAATATTATTCCAACACTTTAATGGAATAATTGAGAGGTGTGTTATAATGTAAGTCCACACCACCAAATCGGTAAAAAAGATGATAAAAGAGAATCAGGTGTCTTAAGATTGTTGGATATATATCTTCGTTAACTATTCTCCAATAATACAACTCGTGTATTATCCACCGATTCATTACAACTTTTTGTAACACGGTTTTCACTTATGTATTACATCTCGTAATACCAACAACAAAACAAGAAAAGAATGATAGAAAAGAGATGATCAATCACAAAACTTAAACAAACTTACTTGGGTGTATTGAGGCGAGTAATCTCTTTGCTTAAGACATTTGATGCCCTGTATATAATCTTCATTCTGATTTAGCGGCATATGTCTCCAACATTCAACAATACCTCGATGATTTTCGCAAAGACTTCGATAACACCGAACAACGAACGCGAATGGATGTAGCACAAACTCTTCTTTAACTCTTGAAGACACATGCAAACTCTTAAATTTCTAGTACTAGTTTTATGACTCTGAAAACACACACATGCAAAAGAGAGTGAGTGGGGTTTATATAGATGCAAGGTGACTCTTGGAGAAATCTCTTCGTGAAGAGTCGCATCCTTTCGTTGAAAGACACATCCCTTGAAAGGGTTTATATGAATAGACACAACCATTGAGTTGTAACTAACTTAATTTCTATTCAAATTTCCAATAAAATGTTAATTACATGTGGATATAGTGGACTAAATAGAGACTAGTTTCATCTTTTATTTTATCAAATGTCTTGCCGATTTTTGTTCAGAAAATTATATCCATGGTGATCTTAATGTCAGCTCTTACCAGATCTATCAATTGATTTCACAAACTCGTCATATCTTGGAGAAGATGTTCCTTCAACAGTCTGCTTCCTCTATGTTTGGTCTTTCTCAGTATCAAAAATCTTATTATTAACTTTTTCTTTTTTTGGTTTTTTATTTTATCTTCCTCTTCCCTTTCGTTTTTAATTTGTTTTGTGCATCAATTCTCTAATGGTTTGTTAAAATTTCTTTGCAGGGCCTTATACCTACCATGATTGGCATCCGGTATTGGACTTTTGTCCAATATTATCTCCTTCTGTCAATGGTTTTGTTGCAGTCTCATGTTGTCTCAATGGCTTCTTTTTTAGCAGTATTGCAAACTACCAATATGGTAGCTCTCAACAGTATGATCCAGTATTATGATTCAGATCATGTGTATGTTCGCTATGCTGATTATGAGTTCGCTAGTCAAGTCTCAGAAGAACCGATTCAGTGCAGTAAAGCTACAAATTCAAAATTCAAAAATTCAATTATTCCCCCTAGATTGAAGCATAATTGGTGGACATGCAGTCTTTTTTTGGTTACACCCCAGTTGACCATGCAGCTTTTTTCTCACAATAATAATTCTCCTAATTATCGAATTATCTCTTTTCCACATATCCCGAATCACATTTATATTGGGATAACTAATTATAGTTACAACATATTCTCTATTCACTACTATAATAACCTAAACTTGAAGTTTTTAGAGATATCTTTTTCAGTTTTATCCTTGCTTTATCCAAACCCTAATACAATGGCATCATCCTCAAACAATCAAGTTTCTGAAATCACTTCTCAGCTCAATAATGCTAGGATTCGTGACTTTAGTGCTAGGAAGATTCGGCGTTCAGTTGGTACTCCAAGAGTTATCTTAGCAGCCACAGATGAATGGAAAAACACTTTGATTGGTAAACTATTGTGTAAAGATCCAGTCGAAACTGATGTTGTGAGGAAGGGAGTTTCTCTTTTGTGGAAGCAATACAAAGCTAATGAAATTCGAGCCCAAGATAAAACATTTTTATCTTCAAGTTCAACTCAATGGAGGTAGTTGAAGCCATCTTAAGAAAAGGCCCATGAAATGTCAATAAATGCCTTCTCAATCTGAAGAAATACGATGCTACTATAGCTGTTAAAGATCAGAATTTTTCTCACCAAGATTAGAATGTGCAGTTTAAGAATCTCCTTCTTGAACATCACTCGATTCAAGTCATTGATGAAGCATTAATTGAGTTGGGCTCAAAAATCTCTACAAATCCTGAAAACTGTAGACCTAGAGGAAGTAATATGATTTCAGCAAGAGTCAAAATTGATCTGAAGAAACCTCTTCATAGAGGAGGATGGTGGAACACTGTAGTTGGTGGTGTTACTTGGGTACGCTATCATTGGGAGAAACAACCACACAGCCTTTGTACTAAGTGTTTTACTATAGATCATAACGAAGAGGAATGTGACAATGTTGCGGAAGACTTCAAAATAAGGAGATATACCAATGATGAATATATTGCTTATATTCATGAACTAGCAACAACATACGGGTTTGAAATCTCTAATGACATTGATCTTATGCTGAAACAAATCTGTGAAGCCAGTCAAAGGAGAATCATGGAACAAAGTGAGCAGCAAGAGGAATTACGTAAAGCTAAAAGATCAAGAAGTAGTGGAGAAGAGGGAACTCATAACTCAAGCATGAATCATAATACTGAATCTGCAAACCTTGGAGCCGATGACATGGAACATGATTTGGCTGAAGAAGGAGAGATTATTGCAGGAGAGAACCTTCATGGAAGGGATGAGGTTGCTGCTATTGTGGTAATTTATTCTAAAACCTTCTCTTTGTTTATTTACAATCTTAAATCTCACTGCTTTCAACAATATTTTTTACTTGTGTTCATATCTGATTTTCCTAGTTATTTTCATTTCAGCCCTGTTGTTGAGTTTTCAACAATGAAAATTTTAAGTTGGAACTGTCAAGGTTTTTTGGGTAAGGAAACTAGAGACCATCTTAATCACCTAAATGCTTTTTACACTCCTGATATCATCTTTATTTCAGAGACCAAAATAAATGACAATAGAATTATAAAGCTCACAAACTATCTCTCCATGCCAAATAAATGTTTTGTTCCTTCTGTGGGACTAGCTGGTGGGCTTATTCTTTTGTGGAAAGATGGTTTTTCTTTAACCATTCTTAATAAATCCGATAAGATGATTCATGCTCTAGTCACTAATGATGCTAGTAAGGGGGAATGGTTCTTGTCTTGCATTTATGGGACTCCATATAGGAATGAACAAGCTAGTCAATGGGAATACATTAATAGTTTGAGTAAATCTGTAAATGTTCCTTGGGTATTGATTGGGGATTTAAACATCACTACTTCTCCTGATGAGAGAAATACTTCTAGTCAAAGTACTTCTTCTGAAATCATAAAATTAATTATAGACTCTGGCTTAGCAGACATAGGCTTTAGTGGTAATCCTTTCACCTGGACTAGCAATAAGCATGGTACAGGAAAAACTAAATCTAGACTAGATAGAGCCATGGTCAATAGTGAGTGGCCTTTAGCTTTCCCTGATTCTATCCTTTCTCATCTCCCTCAAAATGGTTATGACCACACTCCTATAATGTTAGATCTTTACAAAGTTAATAGGATAACTGGTAGAACTTGGAAATTTTTTGAGCACTGGTTAATGCATGATAAATGTAGTGATGAAATTAAGCATGCTTGGTCTACTAATTTCTCCGGCTCAAATGCTTTTATTCTGGCTAATAAGTTGTCTTATACTAGAACCATTCTTTCAAAATGGAGCAAGTCCACTTTTGGCAATGTAAAAAACAGAATTCTTCAACTTCAGGGGGATATGTCTCAGCTTCAGTCTACAGATGTTAATGGCTGCAATACAAATGCTGTCATTATTCTTGAGAAATAAATCAGTGCACTTAATGAGATTTTAGCAAGTTCTTACAGGCAGAAATCAAGGGACCATTTCTACAATGATATGGACAAAAATGCAAAATATTTTCATGTCAGAGCAAATAGAAGAAGAGCTAGAAATAAAATTGACTCTCTTCTTGCACCAGATGGCTCATGGTGTTCAGATAGGGAATCTCTAGAGAAACTCCTCAAGTCTCATTTCCAGAGTATCATGACAACCTCTTCTCCAACATACAACTACCACTTCATGCAGCATATCTCTCCTTGCATCAAAATTGAAGATAATAATGAACTTGAAGCTATTCCTTCAGAACAAGAAATTTATCAATCTCTAATGACCATGGATCCATGGACTTCTCCTGGCCCGGATGGTTTTCCTCCGGGTTTTTATCAATCGCAATGGGTTACTGTTAAAGATGACGTGTGCAACATGGTCAAGTCCTTCTTTCACTCTGGTTACCTACTCAAACAGCTGAACCACACAAGAGTCTCTCTAATCCCAAAAACTCAGAATCCACACAAACCCGAAGATTATAGACCTATTGCATTATGCAACACGGCTTATAAGATTATCTCCAAGATTTTGGCTTTAAGAATGAAAATGCACATAAGCAGTATAATCTCCCCTTTTCAAGCAGCATATGTACCTGGTAGGCTTATATCTGAAAATATTTGTCTTGTTCAAGAGCTAGTTCAAGCTATGAAACGCAAGGAAGGTAGAGTAGGTCACTTAGCTTTAAAGATGGATATGTCCAAAGCTTTCGACAGGCTTGAATGGAGCTTCTTGCTTGATGTAATGGATCACTTTGGGTTCAGCCAGAAATTTCGTCAGCTAATATCTCAGTGCATTAGCACTACTCAGATAGAAATCCAATTTAATGGTTCTCCTACAAAAGCTTTCTCTCCATCAAGAGGTATACGCCGGGGCGATCCATTATCGCCTTATTTGTTTATTCTAGCCATGGAGTCCTTTTCGAGATATCTTGCACATTGTGAAACAACAAAACAGCTTACAGGCATGAAGATTTCGAGATCAGCTCCTAAAATAAATCATCTCCTTTTCGCTGATGACTGCTTACTTTTCTGTAAAGCAAACCTCACACAGGTAAACAAGTTACTTGAAGTTATTGATAAATTTAGTGCCTGCTCTGGACAACTTATAAATTTCAATAAATCTGCTGTCTTTTTTAGCTCAAATATGAACCCTAGAAGCTGTCAAGACTTGAGTGGTATTCTAAGGGTCAGAGAACTAAACATCAGGAACAGTATTTGGGTCTTCCATTCTATGTTGGTAGAAATAAGAAAGTCCCATTTTCAGTTCTTGTGAATAAAATGGATAACAGACTTTCTAGATGGAATGGTGGTAATATGTCAGAAGCTGTGATGATCAAACATGTGACCAATGCGATTCCAATTCATCACATGTCCAGTTTTAAATTACCAGAAGTTACAATCAACAAGATGAATTCTTCTCAACAAGCGTTCTGGAGAAACAAGAAAAGCAATAAGGGTAAACAGATTATTACTTGGCAAAGGGTTCAAAAACCAAAAGAAGAAGGAGGACTCGGTTTAAGAGATATGCACACTTTTAATAGGGCTCTTCTAGCTAAATCAGCATGGAAGCTGTGCTCGGAAACTGAATCCGTGATGGCAAAGTCTCTCAAAGCTAAGTACTACCCAGATGGTGATCTCTTTAACTTGAAGGAAAAAACTAATACCACCTGGTCTTGGAGAAGCATCAGTTCAGATCTTCAGTTTATCAAAGATCATAGTTGTTGGGCACTAGGTAATTGTAAAAAAATCCTCATCTGGAAACATCAATGGATTCCAAGCCTTCATTCTCCTCCTCAACAAAGACAAGGCTGTAATTCTGGGCATTTATATAAGCATGTTCACCAACTCTTCACAGCTGATTCTTTCTCATGGGATATAACTATTCTTGAAGACTTGTTTGAGCAACCAACGATAATAGAAATCATGAATATCTCTATTCATATAAATCATGAAGACAGACTAATCTGGTTATTAGAGAAAAACGGTAAATTCTCTGTCAAGTCCTGTTATCGTCAGATGTTTGCAGAGAGTCAGCTATCCAATTCAGTAGGACCAAGAATGCAGAAAATCTACAAGTCATTATGGAAAATTCCAATGCTGCCAAGAATTCGACAATTTATCTGGAAATGCCTCTCTGAACTTCTTCCTACAAGGAATATTCTCAACTCAGTTTTAACAGGCGAAGACAAAACTTGTCCTTTATGCTCTCAATATTTAGAAACACCAGATCATGTCATCATTAATTGCAGTCTTTCAAGAGCAGTTTGGTTCTCAACTCTTGGAGGAAACTCTAACAGCATACCAAGCCTAGCAGAATGGGTCTGTAGCTGGTTTGAAGATCTCCACAGTAAACGTATCAGTGAGAAAGACCTAATCAACAGATGCATTGTTGCTTGGTGCATCTGGAGGGAAAGGTATGATAAAATCTTCCAGAATAGTAATCCCACTCCTGATAAGATTGCTAGAAGATGCGCACTGTTTTTTGAAGAGCATGCTAAGCAGAAATCTCCCATATCTAATAATTCTCTTCGAGTGAATCGTGTTAATATTCACTGGATACCCCCTCCATCTGACATGCTTACTATGAATTGTGATGGTTCTTACAAAATTATGGATAAAACTGGTGGAATTGGACTAATACTCAGGGATTTTGTAGGTACACAATATGCAGCAAGGTGCATCCATCTAAGAGCCGTTGAAAGCGCAGAACAAGCAGAATGCTGGGGACTTTGGGAGGCAGTCAAATGGGATAAAGATCTAAAGCTGGAGAAGGTGCTGTTTGAACTGGATTGCAAAGTTGTTGCTGATGCTGTTAATAATGAAGATCACCCCATAGATTGGAGTCTCCTGAACTTAGTTAAAGATATTAGATTGTTTTTTAAAGACAAGTCCTCTTGGCGATGTTACTATGTGCCAAAGGAAAGAAATAAAGTGGCTGATGCACTGTCTAAGCTAGCTAGAGTAAACAAACTCAATCAGTCTTGGAATGATTATCTTCCACCTGAAGTAATACCTCTTCTACAGGAGGATGCTCATTATGTATCAGTCTCCTAATCAGTCTTAATAAAAAATTTCTTGTTCCAAAAAAAAAAATAAAAAAATAAAAAAAAAATAAAAATTTAATATCCTTGTTTGTACTCATTACGTAGATAATTTAAAGTGCTTTCAAAATTTATTAATTTTGCAAAAATACGATGTGTATTTTTAAAGATATCTAAGTTTTTTATTTTTTTTTTGATCTATTTTTAACTATACAAATATTTTTTTGATCTATTTTGATCTATTTTTAACTATACAAATATTTCCAACAATGGCATTCCTGTAAATATACAAATATTAACTAAAAGCTTAGTTAGTGGGGGTATTATTGTCATGTGAAAAGGCTTCACCAAAATAAGGCGTCACCAAACAATTACCTCTTTTATTTATATTAGTATAAGATAAGATTAAGTGAATGTTATATGCACACATTATTTATTTTTATTGTTTTTGTAGGAGCATCGAACAAGAAAATCAAATCTACATATAAGAAACGTAATACTACAGAAATCGACCGTTATGAAGAAGAAGGTATTAAACCCTAATTAACAGCATAAATGCTTTCAAAAAATTCAATTTGATGTAAATGACCAGTTAGTGAATGTTAATTGCACACACTAAAATTTTCACTATTTTTGTAGTAGGATCAAGCCAGAATAATAAATCTACATCGGAGAAACTTACTACCACGGAGATCGATAGAAATGAAGAAGAAGGTACTAACTTAATGAATCGAAACACAATTCTCTTGAATCAATATCAATTTTTCATCAAAATCAAAATCCACTTGCGAAATGAAAGACATACCTAAAAACTTTGATGAAAAACATTCTAAACATTCTAAATAGAAAGCGGATTAAAAAACGAAACAAAAGAAGATGAAACATACCTAAGAACTTCGATGAAATCTCCTGTCAATCGAATTGTATTAGTAAATCGTATCTCAATATGAAAATCTTCTCTCGATCAAATTGAATCACTAATATTCGCAAAAAAACTTCTCTAAATCGAAATTGAATCACTAATCTTCAATGTCTGATTTGTCGAATCAATTTCATATATCATCATCATCAACATCATCAGGATCGATCTGCTGCTGTGATTACAACGAGTATCATCGTCGTTTGAATTTGCAGAGGTAAATTCTCAGCGTCTGGTGGTGGATCGAAAAAACAAAAACAACTGAAGAAAAAAAGAAATAGTCTTCTCGATTTAACTGGAGGCTATTTTCTGAATATTTTTTGTATTAACGCTGACGTCAGCAAAGACATTTAATTAAATAACCCTACACGTTATTGTTTTGGCCCACTCTTCCAGTTGGGGTTAAAAAACCCGAATCCATCTCAAGCCCAATGCCAAGAGAGTAAGAAAGAGTAAGGAGAGTGCCAAACACGTAATTCCCTCTAATTATAAACACAATATAGAATAATGAACATAAATATTACAACTAACCTTTTTATTCCTTTGAACATCCAGTTGAATTCGGAGGCCGATCAGGATATCTTTTTGTTGACACCAAAGTGTGAACCGCGGAGCTGCGCCTAGCAAATGTGCCATAAAATTTTCGGAGTAGATGCGCATCATAAGGATATCTTAATGACCGTTATGCCACGCTACTTTGAAAATGATAGTGCCTTTTGCAAAATCACCATTGAAGGTACCTTAATCGACCTATGTTACCAATCAATGCTCAGGAAATGCTCATAAATCAAGGCCTAATAAATAGTGTCGGAGCCTAGTTGATCATTGTAACTTAAAACCACTAAGTTGTAAAATAATAAAAGAATGAAAAATTAACACATACCGGCAAAAAAGTTTAGCACCCAGCAAGTAGGCGTTTTAGCTACCATGGGACAACATACCAAAGCACATAGCATGATGGGCAAGAACCTCATGCATATCCATAATACCTTTATACAATTCTTTTATAACCAATAACCAAACCTTGTACAATCTAATATGTGAAAGGCTTTTGTCCAAAATCTTTTGTACTCTAAAACATTTTGGACATCTCACCATTTTCACCATTGAACTTAATTGTTTGTATGGGTTTTCTTCTAAACTCAAATGGTTTGAAGAATCCAGGAAGCAAAAATTCTCATCACATTGCTTCATGAGATCTTTTTCTATGTACATATCATTTGTCCATTCGCATCACTATTGGGCGATTGCACGCATGATCGGTTGTCAGCCGACACAAATATAAATTACACTTTCTTACTACTCAAAATATAAATATAGCAAGGGCAAGAAAGGATCGATCCCACAGAGAGGTCTAGGTTGTCAAATTGTTATGGTTTCCTATATAAAACACCGGGAGTTTTCTGATTTTTATGAAAGTAAAATACACTAAAAGCAAATAAAGCAAAGCAAACAAATCAAATCAAGGATTAAAAGATATTGGTCATGGATTTCGTTTTCAACACAATAACTAGAATTGATATTTTAATCTCAACTTTTATCAAAGACCCTAGAATACCTTGATCGCAAGTATATCCCGCAAATCTCCTCATGCCATCAACAAACACATTAAAAGATGCGAATATGAATTCTACCTAAAGGAACAACCTAACGTGTAAAAGCACTAATCAAGTTTAATTCCCTAGATGCATTAGGTTCTATGAAATCAGGCCAATCAAAGCAATCGAACGTGGAAAGCGCACTAATCCGATTTAACAAAGGTTATGGTTCACATATGATCATAAGAATATATCACTACAAACTATAATCATACTTATGCTACTTGCAATCCGGAATTATCACTTTTGCGTATAATAACCCTAATCTAGCAAGAGAGATGAAAGCAAACTCAATCGATTCGCGACTCGACTAACAAGCATTCAAATCATGTAACAATATTGATGGTGAATCATAAACGAAAATATGAGAGAAAACTAATTTATTGCACAAAAACTCATGTTTGGAAATCCAACTTATTCCATAACCAATAATAAAACTCTAGCTCATATTCATGGAGTTCATAACAAGAAGAAAGAGAAGTCTCATGTTTCTAAACCCTAGAACAAAGTAGAGGCAAAAAGATTAATAAAAAGATATCCTCAATTAGGTAAAAGTCCTCTCTTTTATATGTTTCTCTATTTCCAAAAAGGATACTCCTTCCAATATTAGGTCTTCTCAAAACCCATCTCCAAGTGGTCCACCAAGCCCATGTGTGAGAAAAACCCATGTAGAAAATATGTCCAAAAATACGTCGCCGGAAAACTGGGATTGTGGCCGGAAATCGGCCGGAATAGTCGTCGGAAACTGTCCCAGGTGACCGGCAAAGTCAAACCGGTCACCGGTCAACGGTTCGAATCGGACGGGTCAACTGGGTCAGCTCACTGAGTCAACCCGGGTCAATCACTGACCCAGTCAAGTGAGTCAGGGTCTGGATCATCATCTTACTCAGTGGATGGGTGAGTGGCTTTGGCCTAGTTCATTGCATGTGCCTAAGTCTGTTGCACCAAGATGGTGCATCACTGTTCCAGCCAAGATGGCTAAGCATCTTACAACTCTGGCCTGCAATCTGAGCTTACTGGCATCATCAACTGAAACTTCTCATCCATCTTGGCAGCAGCACAACAACAGTGCCATTCTCCGCCTGCACCATCTCAATCTCAATCTCAGCTGCTTCTTGCATTGTCATTCCATGACGCATGTTTCTCGAGCTTTCCTCCATCTCTGTCGTTGTACCAACCTCGGCATCAAACTGCATCTCACACAGCCATTTCAGGTCTTCTAAGGCAGCTCACATGTATAGACTTGCAACCTCACTCATCACCTGCACTGCCACAGCCTGCTCTTCCATGACACTCACCAGCTCCACCTCTGTATTACCAGCACTCCACCAGAACCTTTGTCATTTCAACATCCAGTGCCAAACCTGCAAACCTATAGCTCCCGTGTATAGCTCAACTGCAACAAGTCAGCTACACCAATTCTTCTCGGACGCTTTCGACTGTACCAGATCCCGCAATCACTACAACTCCATTTGCAGACCACTAATAACCTGTAGCCTGTTGCAATACACCCCATAACAGCACCAGCATCTTCAGTACTTCCGGAGACTCAATCGAAACCCATTCATCACCTGAGTTCAAACACCACATTCACTGAAGCACCATTCATACTCAGGCTTCAGTTTCACAGTCCATCTCCATCTCCCTGTTCTTCTCAATTGCACTTCTCTGTAACTCCTTCACATGAAACCCACAACACCAACATTCACACACATTCAATCACAGAAACATCCATTAATCTTCACAGTCAAGTGCCAAAATTCAATGGCAGCCACCTCCAATTCCCAACATCTCGATCTCTGTACTTCAATTCCAAACGAACCCTAAACCCAAATCGAATCCCAAATTACGGCAGCTCAGTCATTTCCACCTCCAACTCACAACACCAACATCAGCTATTCTTTCCCTGGTGTCACGATCGAACCAACACACAGCACAAACTTGACTTCAAATTTAGATTCTTCCTATTCTGCCAAATACAAATCTGATTCAAACCCTAATTCAGAACCCTTTTTTTTCTAATTGAATCAAACTCTAGCTTCTAAATCCTGAGCAACACAACACAGAGAGATGAACTTGAGCTTAATCCTCCATCTTGAACTCCAACAAACCCGTTAATAGTTCTTCCTCAAAATCGACAAGAACTTCAGCCATTAATCCTCTGAATTCCATTCAAACCGTACTTCCTCTCAAACCCTACTCTGTGATTCATTATATAACTTCAGTTTGTCTTCCAATCCACCATCTTAGCTCGAATGTCACTTCTCAGCTTCAGATCCATACTCAAATTTCTGCTCGATCGTCTCTTGATTTAGCAGCAGGAATCGCTGCTTTTCTCTCTTATTTTCAGGCGGAACAAAATGAGGTAAATGGAAGAAACATCTCCCGATTTAGGGTAGAAGAGGATTAGGGTGCTAACAGCACACCCACCTTCTGGATAAGGGCCACCCATCTGGCAACCCCTTAACATGTGGATGGGCTCCCATTAGTAGTCCCTTTGGAACAGTTCACCCCTTAACAGAATGGCTACCCCTTAACGTACAGTGGGGTTACCAATAGCACTTGTCCGACCATTTTGCTCTTTTCGCCTCAATTTGGGTGATTTAAAGCTTCTTTTCTTCCGTGCGACTCCAGAATACCTAATAACTCAAAAGCGCGCGTAAAGTACATAATTCACAAGAAAAATAGCAAAGAAAGCATAACTACTAGATAGTAAATCAGGTGCATTCTACACCTATCAACGCACCGAAAGTTGTGGTCTATGACGTATATGTTGATTACCAAAAAGATACCACCCAATCACACAGTATACATAACTAAGCCTGTGATCGCCATAACTATGCCATTACACAATATACATGGATGTACCGGATCTTCGGAACACTTCTCAAATAAACCTGTCGCTTTAACCTACAACAACCAATTAGTAAGGGAGACATGAAAAGAACGATGTTGAACTTTTGTTGCTAAGCCAATACGGTACTAATGGTTGTTTGTTAAAGTATTTTGCAAGGGGAACTATTAATAGGTTCTTAACTTATATCGCGGGTTCAAACTATAATGAAGGACATTGTTCGTCTATTGCACAAACTCTCGAAGTAAAATTCAGGGTTTACTAGTTTCACTGAAGAATTAATACACTATAGATTCTGTACAATGTTCCATGTATTTGTTTTACTCTGAGTAAATAGAAGAAAAAAACAATCCATGGAAAGAAGCATAAATGAAGGTTGAGTCAATAATCTTGACTCAACCTAACAGCATGACGACCCACAAATATCCATATGATAAGCAAATAAATGTTCAAATAATATTACATGTTGACCAAGATTCCTTTCCTATTGTCATCACATATCTGATAATTTGGATGCTTCTACCACCTGCTCTTGGTCGGTTGTCACCCGGTCAAAAATAATTTCACTTTCTTGCTTCACTAAAATAGAGTAGTATGCAATAAGAAAGAGTTCGTATCCACAGAGAGGCTTATGTTGTTATGCAAATTTTCAGTTTCTTAGTAACCAAGGGGGGATGTTGATATTTCAAAGCAATAAAAATAAATTGAAAGCAAAGTAATAATAAAATTTATCAATAAGGAGAAAGTATTGGTTACGGGATAGTTTCATTCACAAATATGTATTCTCAACAATGACTAGAATTGAAATTTTAATCTCTCATTTACTAAAAGTCTAGGATACCTTGATCGCAAGAGTATCCCGCTAATTCCTGATTTCATCACAACCACATTAAAAGATGCATATGTGAATTCTTCCTGAAAGCAACCTAAAGTGTAAAAGCACAATTAGATTTAACTCCCTAAAAGCAATGAGTTCTATGGAATAAGACTAATCAAGGCAACCAAAATGTGTAAAAGCACTAAATCGATTTAACCCAAGTTATGATTCAAATGTGACTAGTAGGATATATCACTACAAGCACTACCCACATTTATGCTACTCAAAATCAGGGATAGACAACGTTTTCGTATTGAAAACCCTAATATAGCTCTAGATATGAAAGTAGATCGGATTGATTAGGACTCAACCAAACAAACTATCAAATCAAAAACATTATAAACCATGAATCATAATCAATAAATTACTGAGACAAAACTAATACATTGAATCAAATCTTATTTGTGAAATCCACTTATTATCCCATAACCAATAATAGGTATTTAGTTACTCATAGTATTTTGATTCAACATAATTATTATCAAAAATAAGATGAAGAACATGTAAAATAAAATGGAAGCAAACCCTAGTAGAATCGCTCTCCTCCAAAACTCCAGTAGAAAATACGTGATACCCAAAAAGAATAGAAACTTTTCTTTTTATATCCTTCCAACTTTCCATAATTAGGTCTTCAAAGCCCAAAGTCCAATACTAAGAAGTCCACCAAAACTCATGTGTGTGAAGAACCCATGTGAGAATATGACTCAAAAATTGTTCGCCGGAAAACTGGGATTGTGGCCGGAAATCGGCCGGAGAAGTCGCCGGAAATCAGTTCAGGTGACCGACAAAGTCGCCCGGTCACCGGTCAATCGGATCGGATCGGGTCAAGTCAACGGGTGAGTCGGATCGGGTCAAAACTGGATCAGCTGAGTTAAACCGGGTCTATCAGGGCTAGTCACCTTGGCCTAGGCTAGTTCTGAGTTTGGACTGGGCTAGTTGCACTTGGACAGACTTGTAGCACGATCATTGTGCTTCACTGCAACCATTAGGCCTGGACTACACCAACCATGATGGCTATGCTACTACTCCTCATTTGTAATGAGTATGCGTTCTCAAACGGCACCTTTGCCTTGACACTTCACGGCTTCTATTCAATCACATTTCATCTCATAATCACCAAAGCATCCAAAACTCGGTCTACGGTTCACTTGTCCTTCAAACTCCCAGGCCAAAGCAACCAATCTCCACCGAGACTTCCGCGCAACAATGCCACCAACAATTCTTCCCCGAGTTCAAACCCCTGCTTTGCAACAACAAGGCTAATCATCATACTCTTCAAACACCACCAGTTCTAAGTATCAACAATGACCACGTCTCAACCTTGCGGTGCCAAAGCCGGCGACAAACACCACTCGCAATGCGGCCTTCACTCTGCCTAACCAGACCAACATTGCGGCTCCACACGAGTGCAGTTTATCATTGCCATCACTAGTCTAGACTGCAGCTGTAATTCAGTAGTTCCATTCTTGCGCCAGAACTGCACCTGCAACAAATCACTTCCACCTGACCCTGCAACTCAAGAGCCACTAGCTCAGGCTAGAACCTGCAATCTGCCTGCAATTACACCACACAAATCTCCCAGCACCAGCTTCCAATTAATAAACCAGGCAATACCTCCTACAGCTGCACTGCCACATTCCCAGTGTACCCTGGCTAAGTTACAAACCCAGCTGTAACATCACAAGCCTTCAGCTCCAACTTCACCTGCAATTGCTCAAAGCCCAGAAGCTTCTAGCTTGCCCTGCATTGTGCCAGGCCTGTCACCGGTGCCACCAGCTGCAATCCCAGAAGCAACACAACTCAACCAGCTATCCTAACTGTATCAGCTCTTGCAGCTTCTACACCTGAGTCTCCACTACTTCCTGTGACAACACCCATTTCAATGCTCAAAACCCAGCCATAGCATCTGGCCTCAGCTGCACAACATCATAAAACACCTGCAATTCCTCCTGAGCCAAAACCATTTCCCATAACCTCCTTTACCCAACACCAAAATCATTGTATTCCACAATGAAACCCATATTCATCAACCACTGCTCCAAGAACAAACCCATTCCTTCCAATTTCACAGGCATTACCACCACAAGCACCACAGCCAACACCATCAGAAGTACCTTGAATCAAAATCCCCTGGATTAACCTTAAGAGCTCAAAACCACCTCCATGTCTCACCACTGGACAACATCAATTGCCTGGCAATCCGACATGACAAAACCCATTTCGGCATACTCAAACTCCCTTTGCTTGAGCTTTAGTTACCAACAAAGCTGCATCTCCATCACTAATTCACTGTAACATCAGCTCCAGCCACAATCTCCAAACTCATTCCATTTCTTGTCCACCACCTCAGAACCCATCAAACTCAATCACCATTCACAGCACTCAATCGATCTGCATCTGTTCTTCAGTGAAAACCGTTGCAGCTTCCTCCTCCTTCTCTATGAATTCAATCCAGAACATCCACTATCTCCCTGTTTCGATTCATCAAGACCCTAGCGTAAATGAGAATCCAAAACCCATTCTGAGATCCGGTCTCAAATCTCTACTTCACTGAAACTTCACAACTTCTTCCATTTCCCTAATTCAACCCATTCAACCCATCTCCATTCTTTTATCCAGCTCCTTAATCTCTCCTTCAGTTCCTCATTCCCATGAGCATCATCGATCTCTGCCATGACAGCAGCCCTCATTAAGTCCTCTCTTTCTCTCTCGATCTGGTTTGGTGAGAAATAATAATTGAGAAATAAATTTTCTCAATTTTTGGACGATGTAAGAAGGCCATTATCTCTAAGCGCCCGAGGTGGATAAGGGCCACCTCGATTACTTTGGCTGTCGGTTCGTGTAACCGCTTGACCTAATTCTCTTCCGCTCCCTCGTAGCGTTTCAGCCTGCTCCACATATAGCTCACTGTGAGATGACAATTTCGCCCTTTGGCTCAATTTGGATAATTTCTTCTTCTTTTCCTCCGTGCGACTCCATTGCATCTATAAAACTCAAAAGCACGCGTAAAGTACATAATTCACAAGAAAAAATAGCAAAGAAAGCATAAACTCTATAAAGTAAATACGGTGTATTCTACACCTATCAGATTCCCCCACACTTAGACTTTGCTAGTCCTCGAGCAAATCAAACAAAACAATAAAATACAACAACTCCGTGTCGTCGAGGCTACGGTCACTTTTAGCATAAATAACAAGCCTTTAAACCCCTAGGTGTCCCTAGTGGACGAGTTATAGTCTCGTGAAGGTTTACTAGAGATATACCCACAAAACCTAAATTTCCAACTTACTAGTTCTCCCTAATGATAGTATCCAACGCGCTAAGAAGACATAGAGATTCTGCACACTAGTCATAAGAAATTAGACACATAAATGAACATAATCTCATTCTTAAAAGTTGAGAGAGAAGTAACCATCCCTTCTCGACTAAAATTCGGGTTCGGAGTGATCAAAAGTCTCGACTCGCACTCACAAGAAAGGGTTTTATGATATTGCTCTCAATAATAAACAGCTCTTTATGGGTCACACATGTGTCCAGGTTGGAATGAAGAGAGAATCTGCGACACGTTGAATGGTAGGAAGGCTTAACCCTCAGAAAGTTTTGAAAACCCACATCTTTTATATATTTTTGAAAACCCATTTTTCGACGATCTCTTCGAAAGGAAATCAACCATTTAATGAAGGTGGGAATATGCTTACTTACCTCGTTATCCGTTCAACGTGCAGCTAGCACCACTCTCACAGCATCCATAGAAACGTCTTCGGTCTTCTATCGGTGTCTTCATCTTCGTCTTCGGTCTTCAACTCTTGATGATAACTCTCGAACTTCGTAGAATCTCGACAATATGATTATTTCCCTCAAATTCCTTGTCGCTTGAAACTTCATTATAGATATTCCTTCTTTCCATAGGCTTTTATTGAAAGAATACAAAAATAAAAACAACTCAATTTTTCTCTTTTTTTTTCTCTTTTTTTTTTTTTTTTTTTTTTTTTTTTTGAATAAGAAATAAAACAAATAAAAAATAAAACAAAATAAAAACTATTAACAACCTAAACATTTTCTCTTGTCTCTTTTTTTTTTTTTTTTTTTTTTTTTTATATATATATATATATATATATTTTTTTTTTTTTTTTTTTTTTTTTTTTTTTGAGACAAGAGAAAGTATACAAATACAAATAAACTAAAATAAAAATGTAAGTACAATGCCATGGTGTAAGTACTTTACCCTTGAATCTTCACAACTTATATGTCTTGATATTATAAACTTCTCGAACTTTCATCCTTCTAATTTCCGCTCTTGTATTATAGTCTTCAACTTATAAAAATTCGCCCTTGTTTTGTTGCTTTACTCAAATCTGAAATCTGCCCATTCTTGTAGTGTTGCTTGTAAACCTCGAACATGTTCAACTTTCCTTGAATTTGTGATGCTCCTCTTGTTGATGATGATGGTGTTTCTATGGACTGTTGGTGTAGAGAGAGATAAGGTGGATGGTGCTAGCTGCGAACAAGATCACAAGTGGAATGTAAGTTAGCAATTCGATGTCACCAACATGGTTGATAAAAATAGCACTCAAGAGATCAAAATAGTGCTTCTATGGTGGGAAATTGGACAGCTCACCATTCTGCCGGAATTTACGTACGGTGACACACACTCAAAAAGCACAAATTTAGACACGGTACAAAGAATTGAAGGTTGGTGCCTCACATTATGTAACATGGGTAGTCTCCACTATAGGGGATCTTGTTCTAATACCGAATTCAGCCTGCACCTTATTTGCCACTTGGCATGGTTAAATCCAACTTTAACTCTCATACAATTAAGAAACCCGATCATGTTCTCTGTCATCTCTAAGTTCAGTCACTATTGTGAGATTCTCGATGTAATCTTAGCGACATGTATACTATGTGACTCTAAAGAACTACAAGTTGGAGTTTTCTTATTCACTAGTTCACAAAAAAAGTTGAAAAATTGCAAAAACTTACAACATAAACCACTCCCCCACACTTAAACTTTACATTGTCCTCAATGTAAAATTGAATCATCCAAAGAAGGTTCAAGGTGGGAAATTCCGCAAATGATATGCAAAAACAAGAAAATAAAGATAAAATGCTTAAAAATACAAAGATAAAGGGAAAGATACAAAACCGGTGGGTTGCCTCCCACTTAGCGCTTGGTTTAAAGTCGGCAGCCCGACTATCTCCTTGCTTGCAAAGCCTTAGCTAGGGTCCCATGCGTTATGGACACCCGAATGAACATCACTTGGATACCGCATGACTTCAAACATGTTGAAGCGAATTATCTCCTCATCAAACTTCATAGTGAGTATTCAGCGTCCACATCAATGACGGTTTTAGCCGTCTTCATGAAAAGGTCTCCCAAGCAGCGGGGTATGGACACATCCGAACCATCATCCATTTCTAGAACACAAAAATCATTTGGAAAAACTAGTTGGTTCACCTGCACAAGGACATCCTCAATAATACCCCTAGGGTAGACATTAGAACGATCCGCAAGTTCAAGCACAATATTAGTTGGTTTCAAGGGACCCAACTTTAAAGACTTATAAATAGATCTTTGGCATGATATTCACGGATGCTCCTAAGTCAAGCATAGCCTTACCAATCTTTGTGTTACCAATCTCTCGGGTATAGTGAAACTACCAGGATCCTTGCATTTGGGTGGGAGTTTCTTTTGCAAGACCGCCAAGGCGTTTTCCCCCACACTCATAACCTCATTACCCGGTTAGCTTTTTCTTCTTGGTACACAAGTCCTTCAAAACCTTCGCATATTTGGGAACTTGCTTGATAACATCAATGAGTGGAATGTTTACATGAAGCTTCTTGAAGATATCTAAAATCTCCTTTTCTAATTCCTCCTTCTTAGAACTTGCAAATCTGAGGAAAAGGCATAGGAGGAACATAAGTAGAAATAGGAGTTTTAGAGTTGGAATTAGGTACCTCGAAGTTTGGGAAAATCAGCATTCTTTTCCTCCAAAACAGGTTCCTTTTGGGTCTCCATATCACCCACATCAACAATTTCAGGTTGCACAAGTTGTGTACCGCTTCTCAATGTAATAGCACTAACATTCTCTCTTGGGTTGATAGGTTGAGACGGAAGTCTCCCACTATTTTGTGCCTTCAAATTGTTGATATCAATCGCCATGGAAGCCACTTGAGTCTGCAAATCCTTGATAGCACTCTTAGTTTCTTGTTGGCTTTCTTTGAACATGGTCGAAATACCTTGCATCATTGCTTTAAGCTTTTCATCGATGTCAGAACCTTGGTTTTGCATTGGTTGTTGTTGTTGCTGAAATGGTTGTTGTTGTGGTTGAAACCCGCTTGGACGGTTGAAAGTAGGTTGTGAAACCGCACCTTGATTGTTGGCATAGCTAAAGTTGGGATGATCTCTCCATCTGGATTGTACGTGTTTGAGTACGGATCATACCGAGTCTTTGCTGATTTGGAAAGACCGCATTAGCTTGCTCCAACCCTTCACCATGTGAAGGTAAAATAACCGCAGCCATCCTTTGCATCATGTGCTCCATGTTATCCATCCTTTGCTCACGGTGTGATGCTAATGAATCGTTAACTTCATGCACTTGCCTAACCATTGGTTCACCTCTTGTGTAGAATTGCTGCGAGTTTGCAGCCATGCTTTCAATCAACTCGGCAGCTTGGGCCACCGTCTTGTTCACTAGTGCACCACCACCCGCTGCATCTAGAAGATATCTATCACTTGATTGAAGACCTTCGTAGAAGTATTGGATTATCATAGCATCACTAACTTGATGGTGTGGACAGCTTGCAACCAATCTCTTGTATCTCTCCCAACATTCATACAATGATTCTCCCACATGTTGCTTTATTCCACAAATCTCTTTGCGAATTTGAGTGGCCTTAGACGCAGGAAAATACCTCTCTAGAAAGATTTTCTTCAAACCGTTCCATGTAGTGACACTCCCGGGGTGGCAAACAATACAACCAATCCTTAGCGCTGTCCACCATAGAAAATGGAAAAACTTTCATCATTGCACCATTGACTTGAGTCTCATTGGAAGCATAGCCTTGACAATGGTATAGAACTCCATGAGATGCTTGTTTGGGTCCTCATTCGCCATACCATGAAACTTTGGCAACTCCTAAGCAGCCCCGGCTTGATCTCAAAAGTGGAGTTTGTTTGGATACACCATTGTTGTGCATCAAGCCTATGAGAAGCCAAATCCTTGAGTGTACGGTTCGCATTGTCACCCATTGCTTCTTCCTCTTCAATTAGTGGTTCTCCTACGAATGGAACCTCTTCTTCCTCTTCTCGATGAAGAGCTTCGTGTTCTACTTCCAAGACTTGTTCTTCCGTTGTGTCTTGCCTTGGTTGGAGTATTGTGCCTCTTGAGTAGCTATCCCGCACCTTTGATAATTCCAATCTTTGGAAGCCAGGGATTAGTACCTGAAAAACAATTCTCGCAAACAAGTGAGAAACAAGACAATAAACGAAAAGCAAGTATAAAAGCAGAAATTGTAAAAAGAAACTAAAAACTTAATAACAAGCCGTATGCCTCCCCGGCAACGGCGCCAAAATTTGGTCGGTTGTCACCCGGTCAAAAATAATTTCACTTTCTTGCTTCACTAAAATAGAGTAGTATGCAATAAGAAAGAGTTCGTATCCACAGAGAGGCTTATGTTGTTATGCAAATTTTGAGTTTCTTAGTAACCAAGGGGGATGTTGATATTTCAAAGCAATAAAAATAAATTGAAAGCAAAGTAATAATAAAATTTATCAATAAGGAGAAAGTATTGGTTACGGGATAGTTTCATTCACAAATATGTATTCTCAACAATGACTAGAATTGAAATTTTAATCTCTCATTTACTAAAAGTCCTAGGATACCTTGATCGCAAGAGTATCCCGCTAATTCCCTGATTTCATCACAACCACATTAAAAGATGCATATGTGAATTCTTCCTAGAAAGCAACCTAAAGTGTAAAAGCACAATTAGATTTAACTCCTAAAAGCAATGAGTTCTATGGAATAAGACTAATCAAGGCAACCAAAATGTGTAAAAGCACTAAATCGATTTAACCCAAGTTATGATTCAAATGTGACTAGTAGGATATATCACTACAAGCACTACCCACATTTATGCTACTCAAAATCAGGGATAGACAACGTTTTCGTATTGAAAACCCTAATATAGCTCTAGATATGAAAGTAGATCGGATTGATTCCGGACTCAACCAAACAAACTATCAAATCAAAAACATTATAAACCATGAATCATAATCAATAAATTCTTGAGACAAAACTAATACATTGAATCAAATCTTATTTGTGAAATCCACTTATTATCCCATAACCAATAATAGGTATTTAGTTACTCATAGTATTTTGATTCAACATAATTATTATCAAAAATAAGATGAAGAACATGTAAAATAAAATGGAAGCAAACCCTAGTAGAATCGCTCTCCTCCAAAACTCAAAGTAGAAAATACGTGATACCCAAAAAGAATAGAAACTTTTCTTTTTATATCCTTCCAACTTTCCATAATTAGGTCTTCAAAGCCCAAAGTCCAATACTAAGAAGTCCACCAAAACTCATGTGTGTGAAGAACCCATGTGAGAATATGACTCAAAAATTGTTCATGGGCTGGGATTGTGGTAGGAAATCGGGAGGAGAAGTCGCGGAAATCGGTTCGAGTGGCCAGACAAAGTCGCCCGGTCACCGGTCAATCGGATCGGATCGGGTCAAGTCAACGGGTGAGTCGGATCGGGTCAAAACTGGATCAGCTGAGTTAAACCGGGTCTATCAGGGCTAGTCACCTTGGCCTAGGCTAGTTCTGAGTTTGGACTGGGCTAGTTGCACTTGGACAGACTTGTAGCACGATCATTGTGCTTCACTGCAACCATTAGGCCTGGACTACACCAACCATGATGGCTATGCTACTACTCCTCCAGCTGTAATAACTGTGCGTTCTCAAACAGCACCACTGCCTTGACACTTCACAGCTTCTATTCAATCACATTTCATCTCATAATCACCAGCATCCAAAACTCAGTCTCTGGTTCACTTGTCCTTCAAACTCCCAGGCCAGCAACCAATCTCCACCTGAGACTTTCACTGCAACAATGCCACCAACAATTCTTCCCCTGAGTTCAAACCCTGCTGCTGCAACAACAAGGCTAATCATCATACTCTTCAAACACCACCAGTTCTAAGTATCAACAACAGCCACGTCTCAACCTTGCGGTGCCAAAGCCAGCGACAAACACCACCTGCAATGCAGCCTTCACTCTGCCTAACCAGCCAACATTGCAGCTCCACCTGAGTACCAGATTTATCATTGCTATCACTAGCCTAGACTACAGCTGCAATTCAGTAGTTCCATTCTTGCGCCAGAACTGCACCTACAACAAATCACTTCCACCTGACCCTGCAACTCAAGAGCCACTAGCTCAGGCTAGAACCTGCAATCTGCCTGCAATTACACCACACAAATCCCCCAGCACCAGCTTCCAATTAATAAACCAGGCAATACCTCCTACAGCTGCACTGCCACATTCCCAGTGTACCCTGGCTAAGTTACAAACCCAGCTGTAACATCACAAGCCTTCAGCTCCAACTTCACCTGCAATTGCTCAAAGCCCAGAAGCTTCTAGCTTGCCCTGCATTGTGCCAGGCCTGTCACTTCAGTGCCACCAGCTGCAATCCCAGAAGCAACACAACTCAACCAGCTATCCTAACTGTATCAGCTCTTGCAGCTTCTACACCTGAGTCTCCACTACTTCCTGTGACAACACCCATTTCAATGCTCAAAACCCAGCCATAGCATCTGGCCTCAGCTGCACAACATCATAAAACACCTGCAATTCCTCCTGAGCCAAAACCATTTCCCATAACCTCACTGCAACACCAAAATCATTGTATTCCACAATGAAACCCATATTCATCAACCACTGCTCCAAGAACAAACCCATTCCTTCCAATTTCACAGGCATTACCACCACAAGCACCACAGCCAACACCATCAGAAGTACCTTGAATCAAAATCCCCTGGATTAACCTTAAGAGCTCAAAACCACCTCCATGTCTCACCACTGGACAACATCAATTGCCTGGCAATCCAGCACAGCAAAACCCATTTCCAGCATACTCAAACTCCCTTTGCTTGAGCTTTAGTTACCAACAAAGCTGCATCTCCATCACTAATTCACTGTAACATCAGCTTCAGCCACAATCTCCAAACTCATTCCATTTCTTGTCCACCACCTCAGAACCCATCAAACTCAATCACCATTCACAGCACTCAATCGATCTGCATCCTGTTCTTCAGTGAAAACCGTTGCAGCTTCCTCCTCCTTCTCTATGAATTCAATCCAGAACATCCACTATCTCCCTGTTTCGATTCATCAAGACCCTAACTGTAAATGAGAATCCAAAACCCATTACAGATCCAGTCTCAAATCTCTACTTCACCTGAAACTTCACAACTTCTTCAATTTCCCTAATTCAACCCAGTTCAACCCATCTCCATTCTTTTATCCAGCTCCTTAATCTCTCCTTCAGTTCCTCATTCCCATGAGCATCATCGATCTCTGCCATGACAGCAGCCCTCATTAAGTCCTCTCTTTCTCTCTCGATCTGGTTTCAGGTGAGAAATAATAATTGAGAAATAAATTTTCTCAATTTTTGGACAGTGTAAGAAGGCCATTATCTCTAAGCGCCCCGAGTGGATAAGGGCCACCTCAATTACTTTGGCCTGTCGGTTCCCAGTAAGCAAACTGAGCCTAATTCTCTTCCGCTCCCTCGCCGCGTTTCAGCCTGCTCCACATATAGCTCACCTGTGAGATGACAATTTCGCCCTTTGGCTCAATTTGGATAATTTCTTCTTCTTTTCCTCCGTGCGACTCCATTGCATCTATAAAACTCAAAAGCACGCGTAAAGTACATAATTCACAAGAAAAAATAGCAAAGAAAGCATAAACTCTATAAAGTAAATACGGTGTATTCTACACCTATCACTCCACAATTGAAAAGGTAGTATGAGACATGAATGAGGTTAAGCATTGAAAAGTTTGCATCATTTTCTGTCACTGTATTTTCAAAAACAGGACCTTGTTTAACAAACTTTCAGTTGCACTTATAGCTACAAGGATCTCGTTATGTACAATAAAATATCCAGAGTTGTGATAGAGAAAAATAAAATGATCACTTACATATAAACACCCAGATAATCTGGACAATCTCTAAGAAAAGGGAGGGCAATATTACCTCTGGAACAACATATGCTACACTCACAATTAACTGCACTCCGTGATTTGTCAGTCCTTTCTTGGCGATGCAATCTTTAGTCATTGGATATGTTCAGAATGATTTATTTTTTTATATATGGGGACTGGGCACATAGGATCAAAACACATGTGCATATTTTATTTTATTTTTGTGTTTATCAAGTCATCTTCTGATTATGGTAAAAACAAAAAATTAGGGTTTCAACTTTGTAGAAAGAAACAACTACGACCTTGGGTTATCTATGAGCAAGCCAGAATAAGAGTTAGCTAGGCCGATATATGTCAGTTAGTTTAAGCCGGAAGTTAGTAATTTTTCGGTGCGACTTTCGGTTAGCTATTTTCCGGGGCGCGACATAATCTCTGCTGTCGAACCTAAAATTGATCTTAGCCGTCTTTTGTCCATTGTAGACACCACATTTCCTTAGACTATTGATTCCTTCGTTCATTAGGTGAACCCCGTCCTTCTCCACTAAGTATCGTCCCGGCTTTACGGTCGGGGCTCAACCTCTTCGACTATTTTGTGTTGTATGTTTTTATTCCTACCCTTACTAGTGGTACCCCTATGCTTCGCACAGGCTCAGATCATCATCCCAAAAAAATATTAAATTGCACTAATTCATGCGAGGACCAAGACCGCACAAATTACGACACCTAAGTTGGTAAATTTTAAATGCTTATGTGGAATTACACTTCCTTGAGCAAATACTCCGAGATATTTAACTTGGAACAACAATTTCAGATTAAGCCATGACCTTAGGGTTGTACATGGTAACAGTTATCTGCTAAAACAGAACAGAACCGAACCATCTATTAATGGCTTGGTTTTGGTTTAGAAAGTTGAAAACCGAAGGTAATGGTTTCGGTATTGGTTTGATATTAAAACTAAACCGAATACCTATGGTAAAACCGATAATTTAGGTCGTTGATTGAAATCTAGAAAGATTTAATCTACATAATTCATCACATTATTTATAAACCTGAGTATGTAACTGTATTAATCTAGTATATATGGGATTGGATTTGAACAGAAATACAACGGAAAACTGATCGAAATTTCAGTAACTCTGCCGCAGCAGCCATCTAAAACTTCAATAATTTATTTCTTACCCAAAACAGAGTTTTTATTACAACTTAAATGCAACCATGATCGGAAGGAAACCCTAAAGGAGTAAACAATCCTAACCAGACATATGTCCACAATCTATTAGGCAACAATTGCCAAATAATTAGACTACTTGTCCTTTTTTTTAGGCAAACGCTCAATTATTAAGGCACCCCGGACTAACAACAACAACCATAATAGAAGTCACATGACAATACCTTCCTCATCACCAAATCCTTGTCCTCAAGGATGAAATTTAGGAAAACGATGTGCTATATGCCCAGCATCCTCCCAAGTAATGTCCTTAGTGGTTGACCAACCTACCATAGCAGTTGTAACGTCTAAGTCCTTTAATGTTAGTAGCGTCCTCAGCGGCAATAAGTCAGTTAAATGTCTACTGATAAGGCCATAATCTTTCACAAATTTTCAATAATAACCAGTGAGACCCAAAACCCTCTAAGTCCGTTAATATTAGTGGGTGTAGGCCAATCTACCATAGCATAGACCTTCATAGAATCAGCCATAACTCCATTAATTGTAATAATGTGGCCTAAATATTCCAGTTCCGACTGACCAAAGCAACACTTAGAGAAATTGGCATAAAGTTTATGTTCTCTGAGGATTTTTAATGTAGTTTGTAAGTGAATTATGTGTTCTTCTAGTGAAGAGATGTAGATTAAGATGTCATCAAAGAATACAAGAATAAACTTCCTGAGATGTGCTTGGAACATATTATTCTTAAGAGCTTGAAAAGTTTCTATTGCATTTGTGAGGCCAAATGGCATTACCTTGAATTCAAAATGTCCATGATAAGTCCTGAATGCACTTTTATGTATGTCAGAAGGATAAACCGTGATCTGGTGATATCCCGACTTCAGATCAATCTTTGTGAAAAATTTGGACCCATGTAATTCATCCTATGAATGATATTGGAAATTTATCCTTAACTGTGAGGATGTTTAACTTATTGTAGTTTACACAACACCTCCAAGAATTGTCTTTCTTCTTGACAAGCAGAATTGGAGAAGCAAAATGACTGTTGATTGGTTGAATGATTCCAGAATGTGGCATTTGTTAGACTAAGCTCTCAACAACTGACTTTTGGGTATATGGGCACTTGTAGGGTCTGAGATTGACAGGTTTTGCATTGGGTTTGAGGGGTATTTTATGATCCAATTCTCTTTGAGGTGGTAGAGTTTTAGGCTCAGAGAATACATCAGAAAATTGGTTGAGTAAAGTGGGGATTTGTGGTGGAGGTATGGACTAGACAATAGTGGTGGATATGGAAAAAAATTCATCCAATCATCCCATGAGTATGCTTTTGAAAGAATTTTTTTACAGCAGTACCACTCATCATGCTTAGAGAGGGTTGTCGTTGAATACCAGTTAAGGTTATCATTTTTCCCTTGATACATAACTTGGATAAGTTGAATAAAACATCACCAATATTTCTTAACCAATCTGCACCCAAAACCATATCACGCCCTCCTAATGGTAGGAGTCTCAATTCACCACAAAACTTGTGACCCTCCATAGTCCAATCAAGTTGAGAACAAATTCTAGAACTAACTGTTTTGTCACCATTTGCTACAGTGACTAGTAAACTAGCATTTTGTGCAATAGGGAAGTTTAAACCTTTTGCTAGTGCACAATCAAGAAAACTGTGTGTACTACTAGTGTCTATGAGAATTGGACTTCTTCTTAATAAATCTAGTTATCCTAATAGTATCTCCTGAGATAGTACATGTCAAGGCATGTAATGAGATTTCCATATCACTCTCAACAGGAGAGTCCTCTTTTGCTTCTTTTTTAGTCTCACTTCCTTCCTCATAAATCTCTTCAGCCTCCTCCATTATCAACACACATAGATACTGCTTTTTGCAAATGTGGCCTTTCTTATATGTGTCATCACAATTGAATCATAAGCCCTTTGCATTTCTAGCTTGAACTTGCTCAGGAGTGAGTCTTTTGAGTGGTAGGGTGAGACTAAGTTTAGGTGGTGTCTGTTGAATGAAAGGTGGGGGTGGTACATTGATAGACTTAAGAGGAATGTTTATGGACTGAAAGGGTCTTGTAGTAGAAAAAGAGTTAATGTAGGATCTCTGAGGAGGTTTCATGGTTTTTTGTTGTAGAGCACGTGTTTTTTTTCTACATTCTAGCAAGTGAAAAGGCATGAACAAAGGTGGTGGGATTAAACATGAGCACCGATCCCCTGAGTTCTTCCTTCAACCCTCAAATGAAACTTGTTATGAAGTATGTTTCAGGAAAATCTGTATGAACACTGAGCAATAAGGCCTTTAAATACTCAAACTCCTCAAAGTAATCATCAAATGTAGTTAGTTGAGCCAACTTTTTGAACAATCCCACAATATTATCATGAGTAGGATTTTCGAATGTGAGTTTTATTGCGGCAAAAATTATCATACCATTTACTCGCTTTACCATCCAGATGTATAGCTCTCGTAATAGTCTTGTTGTATTCTGGTGTATTATGCATCTGAAAGTAGTAGTCACACTTTTGTATCCAGCCTTTTGGATTATCACCATCAAATCGTGGGAAATCGATTTTTGGCATGCGATGTTGCTGATGAAAATCTCTACCACCTGAATTAGTTTGATAAGTAGATCCAATAGCTTCATGAACAAACCCATGATGCGATCCTTGAGCTCCATTTGAACCTTCTATGTTATTGTTTCGAGTATAATTTTTCTTTTTTTTTCGCATCATACTCTCTAGTTCTCCCTTAAGTGATTGTAAATCATCCTTCATTGATGTGTTGATGAGTTGCAGAGCAATATTGTTGACCTTAAAATGAAGTGAATCGATCTCAGTTTGTTGTTTGGTGTTCGTATCATGTAGATCCTTGCAGGTGGGAACAACCATGATGGATTGGTAGGAAAGAACATCTCTAAATACCAATTGTACTATCCTAGTACAGATGGGAATGGATTTGAACGGAAATACAACGGAAACAGATTGGAATTTCAGTAACTCTGCCGCAGCATTCAACTACAACTTCAATAATTCATTTCTTACCCAAAACGGGGTTTATTTTACAACTTAAATGCAAGTATGATTGGAAGGAAACCCTAAAGGAGTAAGCAATCCTAACGGGACGCATGTCCACAATATATTAGGCAATAATTTCTAAATAACTAGACTACTTGTCCTTTTATTTAGGCATACGCTCAATTATTAAGGCACGACTAACAACAACAGCCATAATATAAGTCACATGACACTAACCTAATTCATTTCTTCTTATTCTTCACTTCGACACTAGTAACAACAACTTTTGAATCTTCTACACCACTACCACCATCTCATGATAAAACAACCACTCTTTTAATACTAGTCTCCTTCTCCTCATCTTTCTTCTTCTTCTGAATCTTCTAAGTGGTAGTGAAATACTATCTCTGTCGGAAACATCTTCTTGTTTTCTATGTAAAAGATTAGATTACCAAAACGATTATTTTCTTAATTACAAGGTATGTTATATGACCTTGCTTGATACTTCAACTCGATAATGATGATTGTTGATACACGAAAATAACTACCCCTTAGTAGGGCTGGGGAGCCCCTAAGAAGAAGCTAGGCCCATAAGGTGAAATGGGGACTAAGGCCCAAATTCCCATGGGTAGGTCCATGAAATAGGAAGGATAAGGAAGGTTTTTTTTTTTTTTTTTAAAGGTACATCAGGGGGAGCGGCAATAATTGTAAATAAGAAGATTCCAATGACATGTGGCATGATGTCATAGAAAGGGGGAACTTTAGGAAAACCTATAAAAGGAGGTAGAATGTCAAATCTCTCTCTTACCATTCTTGGAAAAGGTGTTATAACTAATTACCTATTAGTTATACCATTCTTGGTATAACTGATCACAGTGCCTGACTTATGATTTGGTATGACTGGTTTTTATTAATTAGTGTAGCCGATACTAAGTAATCACCTGAGATGGTATGATCGATATTTGTAATTGGTGTGACCGATCCTAGTTATTGGTGTGACCGATCACAAAAGAATTGTGTAATCGATCCTTGTAATTGGTGTAACTGGTCCTAGTAATTGGTGTAACCGATCCTGGTAATTGGTGTAACCGATCCTAGTGACAAGTGTAACCGATCACAAGTAATACCATGAGTATATGGTAACCGGTCCTGGTAATTGACGTAACCAATCCTTGTGATTGGTAGAACCGATTGAACCCATGATTGTGATTTGATATCTGATCAATCACATAGTTGTCTTGGAATACAGATGAACCAATTCTAAACTTGTTTGGAAGTGTGGTATAATCGATTCCAAGATTGTAAATATGAAAGAGGATTTACAAAGAAAAGATGTCAACATACTTTGAACACGAACAATAACTCTTATCTTTTATTGTTCAAAGTTATTCCTTAATTACTCAAGCAGATCGGTCCGAAATAAATTAAGAATCTTTTAATTAAGGTTGTTAGTTTTATATGCTTTAATTGCTAGCAATTAAATGCATATCCCTAGAGAATAAAAATTAGTAATGTGCATTTACTAATTGGAGATTTTCTATTGAGAGATTTCGGAAAATATTGGACAAAGCATTTCCAGGAATTATGAAAATCGATTGGGCATTTATTGCATATCTTGAGAACACTTTCGGTTTTGGAAATTCCTTGGTGTCCAAACATCCTTGGTCTATAAATACCTAAGTTTGCATTTCTAGCAAACTACCCTAAGAGCCAGGCAAAATTCATCTTTTTGTTGTTTCTGGTGGAGTCGTCTGTCCAGAGAGGAAAGTACCAGAATTAGGCAAAATCTCTTACAACCGCTCGTTTAAAGACTTCTATGGGATCAATAAGCTCTACGAGTACCGTTGGTGGGAAACTAGATAATTGCAGTTTATTAGTTTTCGATTGATTTGATTGACTAACGGTTGTTGAACTTTGGTTGCACCTAGTTTGTTTATTCTTGAGAATCTGCTCTTCTGATATAAGATTCACTCAAACCAGATCGAAGTGTCGATGGGATCTTTAGAACTATTTGTAGATCTAAAGACACCTTGTGATAATCCATTGCTAATAGACTCTGTTTTGTACGTGATTGATCACAAGAGATTCAAGTGGTGTTGTGCAAGTTTAATTGAAGATTAAAGAAGATTTGAAGACGAAGAAGATTTCTGATTGGTTTTTCATATCTTTGTGTAGCATAAACCTTGATCGGCTGGGATCCAACTAGAATCGGATTTATTCGATTGATTAGTTGTGTGAGATCGGTATCGCTTTATAGTTCCTTGTTGGGTTCTATATAGATTAATTGCAAATCTAAACTCTGCTACTTCGGTAGTTGTTGGATAGATTGATCTAACTCGGCAAAGGAGTTTATTAGTTTAAACGGAAGAGCCTTTGCATACGAATTGAGATATCTTTATTGGAAAGAATCAATAGAGTTGTTACCAAACGAATTTGTTGTTCCTTCACTATTTGGAATACGATCCAAAGGAATTGTTCCAGTACGTGCACTTATTGAATGTCGGAAGCGCATGGATACTGAAGAAACTAAGTGAACTAGGTTTAATTGCTTGGTCTAAACTATACGAAGTTTGGTCTAGATTTTATATAGCGGCTTAATTCTGAGAGTATTCAATTCTGGACTAGGTCCCAGGGCTTCTCTGCATTTGCGGTTTCCTCGTTAGCAAAATCTTGCTATGTCTTTTACTTTTCTATTTCCGCAATTATAATTGTTTATTATAATTAAAAGTAAAATACACAAATGTTAACTCTGTATTACTTGATAGTGATCCTATAGATTTTGGTTAAGTCTGAACCGATTATCAAGTAATCACACTTTTATTGTTGTATTATCTCGATCTCGTATCCATAGACGATCACACAAAGTGTGAATACCGATTTGTCGTATTGTCTCGACTTTATCCATAGACAAATCACTTTCGGTGAGAGGACTTATAGGTGGATATTTTAAATATTGTGGTGTATTTGGGTACCCTCGTCTTTTAAATTGGTATCAGAGCAGGCAAACACGAAAATATCTAACAATCTGTGTTTAGTGCAATCCAATCAATAAGAATTGAATCTATGTCTGATTCAGTTAAAGTACCACCAAGATTTAATGGGACAAATTACCCATTATGGAAATCTCCAATGAGAAATTTTCTTCAATCCCGAGATTCTAATACTTGGCTATTGATCGAAGACGGATACGAATGACCGAAAGTGAAATATTTGGAAACAGAGTTTAAACGCTTAGTGTTCTATACTTATGAAGAAATAGCTCTTGCAAAGCAGAATTCTGATGGATTGAATGCCATAATACATGCAGTAAGTCATGATCTTCTACATCATGTTATGTCATGTGAAACTTTTAAGGAAGCATGGGATACTCTTGAGAATTTGAAGAAAATGATTCCGAAAGAGAAGCACGACTACTATCTCTTTCTTCTGAATGGGAATTCCTTAAAATGGATGATAACGATACCTTCGAGGAGTTTAACTCTAAACTTTCTAAGATTGTCAATGATTCTTTCTCTCTTGGAAAGGCTATACCTGAAAAGGAAATAGTATGCAAGATTCTCAGGTCGTTACCATCCAGATACGAGCAATGTTTTAAAAACCGGTCCGGGCATCGAACCGGCAAACTTACTGGGTCAAGGGTCACTGGTTTAACCAGTGGGTCAACCAGTGGTTCACTGGGTCAGTTTATATAATAGTGAAAAATTATTAACTTGGTGGTTAATCTCGTGTGGGCTTAAAAATAAGGTTCATCTGGTGTGGGCTTAAAAAGAAATCTGGTGTAGGCTTAAAAAAAACAGCTAGTAATTGACCCCACGTGTTTGCGAGGGTTTTATGGGTATTTCATCCTAACATTAAAAAGAAACCCTAGCATCTGCCTCTTCCTATTAATTTCTGTTCTAAAAAGTAAGCATCCATTTTAGTCCGCCTCCAGTCCATAGTTCTCTGTCAATTTTTCTCTTTATTTTCTCATTTGTGTTTCTTACCTCTTTGATCTTTTATTCCTCAAAATAATTTCTACCAAATACTAAGTTATAACGGTTTAAATCAATCTTCCCATAAATATATTTCCTTTTCTTCTATTCCAGCAACACTAATTTAATTGATTAGGGAAATACCATTTCAGGCATCAAAGAAGAACCCCAAACTTCAACCTCACTAGAACATTTTTGTTTTCCTTAATTAAATTAAGATACGTCATGCATATCTCAAATTCCTCTTTCATAAAAATAAATAAATAAATAAATAAAAAATCTCAAAACTACTTTTTGTGAACGGAAAAACCGTCCGAACCGGCTAAAAACCCAGCTGGGTCAGTGGTTCACTGGTTAAACCGGCCGGGTCACCGGGTTAACTGGGTTTTTCAACATATTATTGGGTCATAGGTGAACCAGACATTTTTTCCTACAGGTTCACCGGTTTACTAGTTCAACCGGACGGTCCGGTTTGGTTCTGAAAACACTGGATACGAGTCTAAGAAACATGCCATAATAGAAGTCAGTGATCTTTCTATACTTTCTCGAAGCTCTCTTGTATGAAAGTTAAAGATCTTTGAAAAAGAAACTCTGCTGAAGAACCGAAATGTTGGATGTGATGCCTCAGCTAATACAAGTCAATCTTCGAAAGAAGTATGAGTCAACCAGACTGAGAAACGTTGTCAAGAGGAGCTTAAATCAACAATCGTACTCCTAACACAACGAATTAACGATGTTTTATTGAAAGATAATTCTAATCCTGCTGATACATTATCTTTTTATCATGAAAAAGATAATGAATAAATCCAATGTTTCAAGTGTCGAAGATTCGGACATATGGAAAAACATTGTTCTAGCAGAAAAGCTCAGAAGTGCAACAAGGATTACGTCTCTACTCTAGATGATATCCCGGAGGAAAAACCCTATGAAGGAATATCCAACTGTAATGCACTTATTGTTAAATCTAACAGTGATGTATCTTATGAGTCTAATCAACTCCTAAAGAACTGTTTAGAAAAACTTGAGTTGGGAATTAAGGAAAATCAAAGATTAAGTCTAGAACCTGAAAACCTTATGAAACCCCTGTTAGATAAAACTCAAGAGGTGAAATTTGAGCAAGAAAAATTTGTTGACAAACCATAAAGGTTATAAGTTAATTCTTCTGATAATGTGTTAAGTTCTTTATGTGGAGAAAATAACCACACTGCAATCTTCCGTGGAAATCTCCAAAAAAATAAATTCATCAAGGTACTTTGCAAGGGAATAAATATCTTGAAGGCTGATGAGTTTATTGGATCTCAAAAAGAAGTTGCAGACTCTTCCAATAACAATAGAAAGAAAGAACACAAAGGAACACAATCTATTGTGTTTATAAATCATCCTAAGGATGTCTTTGTTACCTGTGGTGAGATTAATCCTTACCTCAACACACACTGATTGTGTTGAAAAAATGCATCCTCACTTGTTGCCCAAATTTCGATTGTGAGGAGGCATAAAACTGGGCAGAATGTGCGAATTTGTTCTTTAGGTAACAATAATCTCATAATTGATATATTTTAATTTTGGGATAAATATATTCGGTTTCCATAAACCAAACTATATCACCCCTTGATTTTCTCCTATCTTATATATATATTCTTCTTGTCTGAAAGAAGATGATCTTGCATCAATGGAGAAATCGGTAAAGGAAGAGTCATCTCTTGGTGATTTAGCACTTTGTGCATCGGTTAGGACTGAAACTCAAGGTGTCTCGCAATATGATTCTTCAAGATTCTCTAAGAAGACAGATTCTTACTGTTAGAAGTTGTATTAGACACCATGAGTTAGTGATAAAGGATTCAAAAGAAGTACTAGCTGATCTTCATTCTCAACTGCTTGAGATGGGCAAATCTACTACTTGAAAAGGAAGTGCTCAAAAGAATCTGAATCCATAATTTGAAAGCGATCTTCACAAGACTCGCAATTAAAGAAAAATAAACATCAGTTTTTGGTATATTTCGATTATTGTATAAGGTCTATTTTTGAATAAAACTATCAATTATTTATGAAAAAAAAATTATTTTATAATTTTTCTTGTGATAGTTTCCGATTACATAGCATGTGCTTGAATGTCTATATTATTGCTACGTGTTTTCAGTTTATGGGATGTCTGATTTCGGTTTTCATAACCTTAATATTCGATCTCATATGATGTGAACCCTTATGGTTTGTGTGACATTTTTGATTTAGCGGGATTAAGTTCTAGTCCATGTTGGTAGGCTTTATCAAAGGATCATAAGGTGTTCCGATTGAAACTCATATGTAAAAAGTCACAATGTGTTGAATCAATTTGTGTTTACATGAGTTGTGTTTAGCATAAACATATGTGTTTTGGGTTTTCAACTTTTGCTATTGACACGCATTAGTTAAAACCGATTCAACCTTTCTCTGGTAAAGGTTGCTCTTGTTGTTGTTCTTTTGTTTTTGCGAGAGGATGACAACATATTGGGGGAGAGTTCTAACTTGAACTTGTGCTTAATGATATATCTTTATGTGGAGAAGAGGATGCTGAATCTAAGGTAACGAATTTGTTAGTTAATCGTTTTCCTGTTTAAGAAAAGACTGCTTATATTGCATATATTTTGCTTTTGCTTTTGCTTAACAAAATTTCGGTACAATTGATATATATTCCATTATGTGTGTATAGATGTGTGTGTGTGTATGTGTGTGTGTGTGATTCAATTGTTTCCGGTTAAGAAAAACTGTGTCAATTTATTTGGCTTATTGCTTGTTATCTTCTTTATTGTTTGATATCAAGTGTTTTTGCTTAACGAAATTTCGGTGCAATTGCGGTGCTATAATGTCTAGCTGTTTCAATTGCTTCCGGTTAAGAAAAATAATTGTGCAAGTCAATTTATTTTGGTTTCTATGTATTGTTTACGGCTTAACGAAATACGGGATCATTTGTTTAGTCCAATTCGATTCCGGAAAAGAGAAACTAAGTTAATTCTAATCTTAGTTAGACTTATCAAATTGAAGGATTCGGTTATTCAAGTCTAATCGAATGCCTTGACAAGAAATACTAGTTAACTAACCTAGTACTTGTCTTGTCTAAAGGGAAAGGTCTAAGTTATTGTCTGAATAATTAGAACCTGATGAGAAAAATAAAGTTAATTCTGATCTTTATTTTGGTCTTGTCGAAATAAGTAATTGTGTGTGTACAATCGGTTTAACAAGGTAACTAAGTTTCTTAGTCAATTGTTAAACTATTAGGGCAATTGTTTCCTTGATAACATACTAAAACCAAATTACTTGTAGTTTCGGTTTTGATATTGGTTATACAAAGTGGTATGTGAAACCTTCGTGCTTAACTGTTATAGGTTGTATAAGTCTTTTTGATTTGTAAGATCCTTTCGGTTTGACCTTTATTTACTCGAACCTTTGTCATTTTGTGACAAAAATGGGGAGAAATATATGGAGTAAACAAGTGATTTGTAATCACTAAGGAAAGGACAATTGTGCTTAAACGTTATATCTAACGAAAGAGTAAAGCATTGACTAAGGGGGAGCAACATATCATATTATTGTTGTAGTTATTTGAACTGCAAAAGGGGAATAACAAAGATGTTCTGATGGAAAATATACATATCTTACCTATAGGGGGAGTACTAGCTTTGTTATTCAAATGCCAACAACGGCATTTATTAATTAAATATATGCAGGTTTTTGTGCTGTTGAAACTTGGAATCAAGCGTATGTTTAATGAATTCTTGTAATTTGTTTATCCATATGTATTAAGATTTTTGTCACTAAAATTGAAAAAATGGGAGATTATTAGAGCATAGCTCGGTTGAACCCACCGAGCGTTTGTATGTCAAGTTTGGTTGTCATATTTTAGTGAATCAAAACTCTTCTAAGAGTCGCTTGATTATGTACTAGAAACAACTTCGTATAGGTTAGACTATAAAGTCTAGGATTATGAGACATACAAGTATTACTCGAAGACCTGAAGAATGTGAAGAAGTAACGAGATACAACGACGACATCATCCTTCCTCTTGAGGTTAGTAATATTGACTTGAACTGTTTCATTCCTAACGTATCTTTCAAGCTTAACTTTGTCTGGTTAGATCACTCAAAACATAAGCACCATACTTCGTAGTCTAATTCCCTAATACTATGATCATACAATTATGATCATGTCACATCACTAGAGTATTATACAATATGTACAGTATATACAGCTTCGCAATTATGTTTTCAATATAGCACGACTTTAAAGATACGTTAGGAATGGAACAGTTCAAGTCAATATTACTAACCTCAAGTGGAAGGATGATGTCATCATTGTAGTTCGTTACTTTTTCACATTCTTCGAGTCTTCGGAGTAATACTTGTATGTCTCAACATTCCTAGACTTTCTAGTCTAACCTAAACGAAGTTGACTCTAGTATTTAATCAAGCGACTCTAGATGAGTTTTGATACTAAAATATGACAGCCAAACTTGACATACCAACGCTTGGTGAGTTCAACCGAGCTATGCTCTAACACTGTCCCCCTCACAGCTTTACCTGCTACACTTAGACCAATAATCAACTACACATCATTTGGAGTTATTGTCATTTCTCCAACCGAAATATGGAAAATATTAATTTCCCCGTAAAACCTCTCGGAGAAGGCGGAAGCAAGAACTTTGTCATATCCAACATTGGAATTATCGACCGCAATCAACAACCCCATATCATCTACTATATCGAAGACTTCCTTTACATCTCCTTTTAGTGGCGATAAGTCCATCATACTATCTAACGTTCCTGGCTTAAGAGGACGCACGACACCGACGTGATCCAAAAAAACAACACCGGTAGATAATAATCAAAACATGAAACGGATAATAAGTTTGTACCTTAAACAAAAGTTCGAGACATAACAGAAGGTTGAGATAATTACCATGGTATGGCATACAAAAGTAGCCCAACTCTTTTTATACCCGTATCTCACTTATCATTGTGTAACCCATAAACAAGATCATCAGGGCTCAAAGGGAACATCTTCCCCGACTTGGGGATGTGGTCCCTTTTATTCTTCGATGGTCTCTTAGGAGTTTTTCCTTCACCTTTGGTGGTTGCTTTGGAACCTTTTCCTAGTTGTTCTAAACCTTGTTGTTGATCTTCTTTGCATCTTTCTTCATCAACTTCTTTGTCACTACTTTGTTATTCACCAACTTCTTCTTCATTGGGTATACCAGAATCAGATTCATCATGTGGTAGATGCTCCACTCGAGTTGGTTCATTAATTTGTATCTCTTTATCTTTACTCGTTGAGCCCCTACGGTGTTTTACATCCAAATTTTTATCGTCCTTTGGACGAGGTGCAAAACTAGGAGGAGAAGAAAGATAAAGTTTTTTCTTCGCTCTTTTTTCATCTTGCTTCTGATATTCCTTGTTGTCCCTAAAGAATAAATACAAGCCCAGTCCCGTGACACATTTCCCTATTTTGTTTTTACTATTTTTTCATCGTTTGATGGAAAGTATGGAAAAACTAAGAGTTTCGCTCAAATGAGGGAGTTTGCTCAAATGAAGGAGTCTTCATGATATGAGGGAAATAATAAATTTAAATAAAATACCGAAAGAGGGGACCGGCCACGGCGGCATGACCGGCCGACCGGTGGGCCCAGTCCCATGCCTTTTTTTATTTTATTTAATATTATTTTACTTCCTAATTGCATAGTGTTGATGGTGGATTTTCATTTAAGGTTAAAATTGTAAAAGACAGAAAATTATGCGCTGACATCTTGTAAAAGATAAGGCCATTAATAAGTGTTGGATACTCCTTCACTTTACTAATTCACCTAGAATGGAGCATGTGGCAACAATCCCATTCTGTGAATTAAGTACACGAAATTCATCCAGGTTGGAGCATGTAGCAACAATCCCATATACCCTGTGAATTTATAGCATTATTAATTAATGCATGAGCAGCCTTGTATTTCTGTACTCATTATCGGTGTGGCATGACGACCGAGTGTTGCTCTCGGCAGAGCAACACGAACCTCCAAGCATTATAATGAAAGCATGTACGAAATACCCGTACGGGTTGCAACTCTCGGTGTGTTATACTAGCCCGATTGAGAACTCTCGGTGTGTTATACTAGCCCGATTGAGCATCCCGGACTGTCCGTATCGATCTGGATATGATCTCGTTCATCCAACCTCACCGGCGTGATTGGATCGCCCGAGATCAATTCCATAACCCCAAGCGGGTATGGAATATTCACTGCCGAACCAACGCGGACCCGCATGGTCGGCCTCCCAAAATATTGGCATAGCTTGCCAAAATGTCCAAACACGAGCGTATGGACGGAAAACCCTAAATTAGGGTTTGCGGCATATTACATGTGTCGCAAAAGCGGTCTCAACCATCCATCTTCGCGGTATAGATGGAGGGCGTAGATGTAGATTCAAAGGGCCCAGAGCATGTCAACACAATCACCGTGGCCGCCTACATACCGACCAATCGGTCGGGACCAACCATGGTTGGTCATCCCAATTCGTGCGCCCGAACGAGCATGACGCACGGCCGTGAAACCCAAAATTAGGGTTTTGAGCATCACGAGCGTCCATCTTCTCCCGCACGAATGGAGGGTCCCAGATTAGATTAAGCAGGTCCGGTCATACCATCATGACCACCATGGGCCCGTCTATCCCCTCACCTGATCGGCCAAGGCATATCATGCCTGGCTATCCCAAAACGCGCGTCCAAACTTGCGTGGTCACACTTCCCAAATTGCAAACTGATCTCGACCACTCAACTTCACCAGACGATTTGAGTGGCTTAGATCACGTTTTCATGAGACAGTCAGGTATAGGCGTGAATACCAGCCTATCACCTACACGCCGGACGGATTGGGCAAGACCGACCAAGCTTGGTCGTCTTGAAGCGCGCACCCGAAGTTGGCACGATGTGCGGCTTTTGCGGCACCAGATTTCTGTTGCAAAATCGATCTCAACCACCCCTCTTTGCCGGTCAAATCGAGTGGCCTAGATCGCGCCTTTATGGGACAGGTAGGTACGGACGTGTACACCGGAATGCTGTCTACACGCATGCCCGGTCGGTCCTTTCCAAAACCCTTCCCATGCTTGGTTTCGACCAAGCTGAAGAGTGATGCCTGCGCACCTCTTCAAAACCCTGATTCCATCAACGGTCGCAGATGAGTGTCTCAAAGATCATCTCGTCCGTCCAACTTCACCGGCTTGGTTATACAATCCTGGTCATGAGTTAATTGGTCAGTGAGGCGTCATGGTGATCACCACCCGTCACTTTACCACACCATGATGCAGTACCTGCATAAAATACACATGATACTTCACAAGTATCAACTTCCTGAATAACACAGTTATTCAATTTAGCATTACATGCTACCTTTTGTGGGTCCCACGATCCACACATTCCAGACATCAACCATGTCACAAGGTGGGGATACATGCGGGGTATTGGTCTGGCGGTTTACAGCGTGCAACGCGCCATCACAAGAACGTGTTAGGAAGTCATGGACGGTTAGAGATGACAGGAGAAGTGGGCAAGACTGGTCGTGTAACACCAACACACAACTCCACTACTCCATCACTCCACTTTCTCCACTTCCCACGAGAGACGTGAATAAGGCTCAAATGACTTGTATAAATAGGTTCTCCTCCCTATTTTCAAAAACAGGAGAAAAACAACACAAGTCCAGACGAGACAGAAACCAAGTGTTAATACAAAACGTATTCAAACACCCAGAGCCTGCTTGCATCAATCGTAAGCCTGCTCACATTTCTGTTACAAGTCATAAGCAAGCCAACACCTTCACAATCTCAACACCTTCTTCGCTTCCCTCCCTAAGATCAACCCCATCTCCTTCACTTTGTGACTGAAACAAGTCTGGAACGGCCATTTCTTGGTTTTAGACCGGACTTGCATGCATTGATTGACGAATCTACAAGCACTCACCGCGCAGTGCATTTGTTTAGGGTTTAGATTCATTCCTCATCCACACACCCCAAATTACCAAATCCGGCAGGAATAGTTTTCACCCATAAACAATTGGCGACCACAGTGGGAGGTTAATCTCTCGGTTGTAAAGTCAATTTCTTCAATACCATTCGATCAATCTCGAGATGGTTGGTCTTAGGACCACCTCGACAGTCTCAAATCCTAATGGTCCCTCCAACGGAGATACCCCTCCTCCTAACGGCGTATCCGACGGCATGATCAGGAGATTTCCAACATTAAGCGAACTAGCACGGGTACATGAGATTCACACGAAGAACATGGAGCTAATCAAAGAAGCGGTAAACGGCATACTTGATCTCCTCATCAAGATGATGTCAGAGATGAGCATTCCGGAGACTTTTACACCGGGGACTAATTCCCCTCAGATCAACAGTTTTACTATGAACCAGAGACTAGTGGATCAGTAAGCGGCATCTCTAGTGGAAAGCTTGTGTGAACTCTTGCACCTCTCGAGGAATCAACGGGCAGAGACGTTTGCTGCAATTAATAAATAGCTATGGATGTACACCTGATTCCTTCTCGTCCAGAAGTCCTAACTGCATTGGAAACATCTGTAAACAATGTTACATTTACAGAAGACGACATGATGGCAGAGGAAGGTCACAACCGGGACCTATATGTTACCGCACACATCAAAGGTTCAGAATTCAGAAGGGCCCTCATCGACACATGAGCATCTTCGAATGTGATTACGCTCAAGACTCTCAGGACAGCCAAGGTTAGCCCATGCAAGATTGTTCTGCAGCCCACCACAATGACAGACTTCGAGGGAAATCAGACCAGCACATACCGGGTATGTCAATCAATTTGCTCGGAGGACCCGTTCAGTCAAAAGTGAAATTTGAAGTCATAGAAAAAGAGCCGGACTACCACATGATACTAGGGAGACCATGGCTTCATGACAATAAGGTCATCCCTTCAACGTATCACCAGTGCCTGAAGACCATGCTAAATGAGAAAGTCATCCGTATTCCTGCATCATTGTCTCCGTACGCACCGATATGCGGAGTGGAGCTGTTTGAGCCGAAAGAAACTCCGCAGGGAAGGACAGATAAAGTCCTATGCACCCCATTACCCACGTGGGCTTCAATCCAGTAAGAAGACCGACTTGCATCACTGGAGGCTAAACACCACGACACATATTTTCTGGCGAGGCGTCCATCTCTATCCGGTGAAACTTCAACCCATGCTCACACCAAAAGGGAACGCACTTTCGAGGCGAAACGTGATCAGAAGGGGAGGACAATATACCGGCGCCGCTGTTAGCAATTAGCAGGAGAGACTGGAACCCAGTCTCTCCGCCCAATTGAATGTTGCAAGAACGACGAAATACAAGATGAGGTATCGGATGCCCCGCAACAGCTACAAGATGGAACCAATTCCACCATTGACGAGCTCGAGACTGTTAACATCGGGAAGGAAGAATCTCCCACACCTGTCTCTATCTGTTCGACTCTTTCCACGGACGAACGTGCAAGTCTTGTTCAACTACTCAAAGAGTACCAAGATGTGTTTGCCTGGACATACGAGGAAATGCCTGGTCTAGATGAAAAATTGGTCACCCATCACCTACATGTCATACCCGGATCCAAGCCAATCAAGCAATCTTCGAGGCAATTCAGACATGAAGTAGAAGAACAAATCAAGAACGAAATTCGTAAGTCGCTAGCTGCTTTGGCTTCATCGCACCTATTCATCATCCGACCTGGTTAGCTAATGTGGTCCCAGTAAAGAAGAAAAACGGACAGATTCGGTGCTGCGTGGATTTCAGAGACTTGAACAAGTGCTTCCCCAAGGACTACTTTCCTCTACCTAACATCGACATGTTAGTAAACGCCACCAGCGGACACGGCATGTTCTCTTTCATGGATGGTTACAGCGGCTATAATTAGATAAGGATGTATGAGCACGATGCGAGTAAGTCAGTCTTCCGAACCCCTCTTGGCAATTTTTACTATACTGTTATGCCATTCGGATTGAAGAACGCCGGCGCAACGTATCAACGCGCTATGACGGCAATCTTCCATGACATGATGCATAAACAAGTAGAAGACTATGTAGATGATATCGTGGTCAAGTCAAAGGCTCGAGCAGATCACACCAACGTCTTACGGCAAGTGTTTGAGAGGTGTCGAGAATACAAGTTGAAGATGAATCATTTGAAATGCGCTTTCGGTGTCTCTGCAGGTAAATTTCTGGGATTCCAAGTGACTTCAGAAGGAATAAAAGTAGACCCGTCCAAGACTCAGGCTATCCTCACAATGCCGCCTCCCCGAACCGTGAAGGAGCTCCAGAGTTTCATGGGCAAGGTGAACTACATTCGACGTTTTATACCTGGTCTAGCCCAACTTACCGCCTCATTCACCCCCTTATTGAAGAAAGGAGCCAGCTTCGTTTGGACCGCAACCCAGCAGGAAGCTTTTCGAAAGATTCAACGAATACTATCATCTCCAGCCATCATGAAGTCTCCTATACAAGGGAAGCCGTTGTGTATCTACACTGCCTTCAGTGACACTGCAGTGGGGGCTCTACTCGCTCAGGAAGACGACGAGGGAATCTAACGTCCCATATACTATTTTAGCCGAATATTGAGGGACGCCGAACTCGAGATACCCTGCAGAGCGAAAAGGCATGTTTAGCCTTGATCCATTCCATTCGAAGTTTAGGCATTACCACTTTGTCCAATAGGGTGATACTCGTGTCTAAATCTGATCCCGCAAAGTTTTTACTTTCAAAGCCGGTCCTGACTGGAAGGACAGGCAAATGGCTTCTCCAAATGTCAGAGCTGGACATAAAGTGTGCGTCACCTAAAGCTATCGAGGGTCAAGCAGTTGCAGACTTACTGGCAGCATTTCCTGGAGAAGGCACTATAGGGCTACACGAAGACCTCCCTGGAGAATTTCCAGACGTCTCTGTTTTGGAAGAAGAAGTGTGGCTCCTATATTTTGATGGCTCCGCTACCCCTAGCAGTAATACTGGAGGTGCGGGCGTGGTATTAATCTCTCCAACCGGGGAAGTATTCTCACATTCCTTCAAATTAGACTTCGAATGCACCAACAACTCAGCAGAATATGAGGCTTTCCTCATAGGACTTTCAATAGCTAAACAAGCAGGAGTCACGCGTCTGGAGATAAGAGGTGACTCCAAATTGAAGGAAGTGACACTAGCTCCATACCGATCAGAAGCACAAAATTTACTAAACTATTTTGCCGACGCAACCATAATCCATGTTGGTCGCAGCAACAATAAACATGCCGATTGTCTGGCAACATTGGCTTCCAAACTGAAATTCGAAGGTTCGGAAGAAACCCTGACAGTGAAGAGGAGAACCATAGAATCGACATGGCTGTCACAATACAAAGACACCGGGACTGATGATTGGCGAACTCCGATCATTCAGAAGCTCAACAGCTCACTCTCCCAAGGAAAGGTCAGTCTCAAAACCCTGCAGAACTTCTTCATGCTTCATGGTATGTCAGACACGAAACCCGGATGGTTCTCTGTCAAGATGCCTTGGAGATGACGAATCACAACTGACTAAACCATGTTCACAATGAAATTTGTGGACAATCACTGGTGGTAACGCTTTAACGACGACTCCAACGTCTGGGCTATTACTGGCCAGAGATGGAGACTCAATCCAGACTACTTCAGAAGTCCTGCTCAAATTGCCAAGCACCACCACACCAATTGGAAGTTTTTAATGTGAACCACATTGGGGACTGGAGAGAGCCATACATTAGTTATCTCCGTGATGGAGCAACTCTTATCAATCAAAAAGATTCCGTCAAGATAAAGCAAAAGGCTAAGCGGTTCGTATTCCACTAAGGGATCCTGTATCGCAAGAGTTTCGGAGGTGATCTATTACGATGCCTAGTCACAGTAAAATCCCAGTCATCTTTGAAGGAAACACATGAAGAGGAACATCAAGGGAAGAGGAAACTGTTTCTCCAGATACACAAGAAATACTATTGGCCGACCATGGAGGATGACGCAGCCGCTTTTGTGCAAAGCTATCACAAATGCCAAATTCATGGGAACCTTGTTCACGCACCTTCCACCCCTTTGCACTCGATAAGCAGTCCATGGCCATTTTACAGCTGGGGACTGGACATTATCGGAAAGATCAATCCTCCATCGTCGAAGCAGCACGAGTACATCATAACTGCGACATAATACTTCACCAAATGGGTAGAAGCCATTCCCCTGCGAGGAACTACATGAGCAACAATTGCGGCATTCATTAAAGAACATATCATTTGTCGTTTTGGTGTGCCTAAGCATATCATCACTGATAATGGCACTCCCTTCGCCAATAAACAGGTACGAGAGCTACTTGAAGAGTATGGCATTAAACAGGTCTTCTCCACCATCTACTATCCTCAAGGGAACGGACAAGCTGAAAGTACCAACAAGACATTAATACGGATTATTAGTCGAACGGTACACGACAATCCTAGGGATTGGCACGAACAGTTACCAATGGCATTATGGGAATATCGGACATCACCCAGAAGCTCCATCAGAGTTTCCCCATACTCACTTGTTTACGGAGCGGATGCAATTCTCCCAGCAGAGATCAAAATCCCATCACCAGATTGCGGCTGAACCGGGATCCACTGGAACGAGACTGAAGCCTCTAACTCTAGAATAGCGGAGTTAGACACTATGGATTTCAAAAGAAGCAAAGCAGAAGAACGCACTCAGGTGTACAAGAATAGAATTTCCAAGGCATACAACAAAACCGTGAAACCTCGTGTTTTCAAAGTGGGAGATTTGGTCTTGAAAACGGCCAAGCATATCAAGCAAGACATGTCTGCACCAAAATTCTCACCAAAATGGTAAGGTCCTTACACAGTCACCAAGGCCTACAATACTGGTTACTACAAGATCATTAAGGTGGACGGAGGCAGGCTGGAAGCAGTCATCAATGGAAAGTGGCTCAAGGCATATCATGCCTGACCACTATCTGTTGTGTCAACAATACAGGCATTTATTTTCATTACATGTTTGAATCATCAATTATATTCAGAGATGTGTCAATGAAAAAACCCGTTTCACCAATCAAAAACCAATGCAATTTATTCCGCAAAAACGTTCAAAAAACTTTTGACATAAACGTCATTAACAATAAGGGAGTACAGCTGAATACGACTTAGAAAAGGCCATCTAGAAGATTATAGTTCCTTGAGAGCATCATCTCCAGTCTAGCTTGATATCTTTCTGTTATTTTCTTCAAGTCCCGTATACGGCTGCTCTACCTCCTTTGATTCTGCAGCCAGAGCCTTCTCCTCTTCCAAGATAGCTTTCGCAGCAGGAACAACATTTACGAGGATACCCGCTCGATCAACCTTGATGATATCAAGACGCTGCCGCAACCAGCCCACGTTGAACTCCATGGATTCGTAGGTAGATACCATATTATCCCACTTTTCGAGGCTTGATTCAGCAACGTTGCGGATAGAAATATTCTCCATCTCAGCAATCATGGGAAGAAGGCAGTTTACCGAGGTGACCAAAGCAGATGAACAGTGCCGGACCACATTCCTGGTTGCGATATGGCCGTACTTCCTCCATAACTTTGTGTACAAAGGCACAAACTCATTCCGCACTAAGAATCCACCGACATCTCGGTAGCTAGAGGATAAACATTTCATGCGAACATCGAAGGAAAGACCTGCATTGGGGTATTCATAAGATGAGATACCCAGATCAGCATCTTCGAGGTTCACAGGGGTAGGTGTGTTTGAGTTTGAAGGAAGATGACTGGTTAAGTCGTCATCATCGATAACCGTCACACATGTTCCGGTAGGGTATCTCTGCAAGAATGAAGAGATTATTCACCTGATCATTATGAAAGACAAGCAACTGTTCAGAAAAGGAAAAAGAGACGAACCGGTATGATCTTCTTGACGCGGAGAACACGAGCAGGGGATTGATCATGAAACTCAGACGCATGTCGTGCACGTTTAACGGAGGATCCTGGATGGTATGAAGAAGACGATCCATTGTTGTTCGACATGATGAGGAAACGGAGTTTCTGCGAGAAAGACCTATTGTAAAATCGTAAAAATAGTTCAAAATCTCTACACCTGCATATATACTGAGGAAACCCTAAAACGATTACGGTGCCCGATGTATGAGGATTCAACACCGACCAAGTCAGGCCTTCTTTTGAACCCTAATCAAGAATCAGAAGAGCATCTGAATACGAGCGATTCAACCGGCAGTGTGTAAGCACCCACGCCCAGAATCCCAGTAGAAGAAGAATCATATCCCTGACTCAAACACCTAAGGAAGGAAGCCGGCCCATCAAGGCATGTGGTCACGCACGTACGGAGGATTGCCCACGATTGGTCAGAATCCCTCCAGGTAGACTTTCTTTACCTTGTCTTCTTGCAATTTGTATATGTCACCATCTCATGCCTACCCCACAATAGTGTGACCATTATGTGCTAGGCAGGGGACTTAATGTTGATGGTGGATTTTCATTTAAGGTTAAAATTGTAAAAGCCAGAAAATTATGCGCTGACATCTTGTAAAAGATAAGGCCATTAATAAGTGTTGGATACTCCTTCACTTTACTAATTCACCTAGAATGGAGCATGTGGCAACAATCCCATTCTGTGAATTAAGTACACGAAATTCATCCAGGTTGGAGCATGTAGAAATAATCCCATATACCCTGTGAATTTATAGCATTATTAATTAATGCATGAGCATCCTTGTATTTCCTGTACTCATTATCAGTGCGGCATGACGACTGAGTGTTTCTCTTAGCAGAGCAACACGAACCTCCAAGCATTATAATGAAAGCATGTACGAAATACCCATACAGGTTGCAACTCTCGGTGTGTTATACTAGCCCGATTGAGAACTCTCGGTGTGTTATACTAGCCCGATTGAGCATCCGGACTGTCCAGTATCGGTCCGGGATATAATCTCGTTCATCCAACCTCACCAGCGTGATTGGATGGCCCAGATCAATTCCATAACCCCCAAGCAGGTATGGAATATTCACTGCCAAACCAACGCGGACCCCGCATGGTCGGCCTCCCCAAAATATTGGCATAGCTTGCCAAAACGTCCAAACCAGAGCGTATGGACGGAAAACCCTAAATTAGGGTTTGCGGCAGATTACATGTGTCGCAAAACAGTCTCAACCATCCATCTTCGCAGGTATAGATGGAGGGCGTAGATGTAGATTCAAAGGGCCCGGGAGAGCATGTCAACACAATCACCGTGGGCCCGCCTACATACTCGACCAATCGGTCGGGACCAACCATGGTTGGTCATCCCAGTCGTGCGCCGAACAGAGCATGACGCACGGCCGTGAAACCCAAAATTAGGGTTTTGAGCATCACGAGCGTCCATCTTCTCCGGCACGAATGGAGGGTCCCAGATTAGATTAATCGAGTCCGGTCATACCAAAGATGACCACCGTGGGTCCGTCTATCCCCTCACACCGATCGGCCAAGGCATATCATGCCTGGCTATCCCAAAACGCGCGTCCAAACTTGCGTTGTCACACTTCCCAAATTGCAAACTGATCTCGACCACTCAACTTCACCGGACGATTTGAGTGGCTTAGATTACGTTTTCATGGGACAGTCAGGTATATGCGTGAATACTAGCCTACCACCTACACGCCGGACGGATTGGGCAAGACCGACCAAGCTTGGTCGTCTTGAAGTGCGCGCGCCGAAGTTGGCACGATGTGCGGCTTTTGCGGCACCAAATTTCTGTTGCAAAATCGATCTCAACCACCCCTCTTTGCCGGTCAAATCGAGTGGCCTAGATCGCGCCTTTATGTGACAGAGAGGTACGGACGTGTACATCAGCATGCTATCTACACGCATGCCCGGTCGGTCCTTTCCAAAACCCTTCCCATGCTTGGTTTCGACCAAGCTGAAGAGTGATGCCTGCGCACCTCTTCAAAACCCTGATTCCATTAACGGTCGCAGATGAGTGTCTCAAAGATCATCTCGTCCGTCCAACTTCACCGACTTGGTTATACAACCCTAGTCAGGAGTTAATTGGTCAGTGAGGCGTCATGGTGATCACCACCCGTCACTTTACCACACCATGATGCAGTACCTGCATAAAATACACATGATACTTCACAAGTATCAACTTCCGAATAATGAGTTATTCAATTTAGCATTACATGCTACCTTTTTTGGGTCCCAAGATCCACACATTCCGGACATCAATCATGTCACAAATCGGGGGATACATATCTTGGGGTATTGGTCTGGCGGTTTACAGCGTGCAACGCGCCATCACAAGAACGTGTTAGGAAGTCATGGACGGTTAGAGATGACAGGAGAAGTGGGCAAGACTGGTCATGTAACACCAACACACAGCTCTACTACTCCATCACTCCACTTCCTCCACTTCCCACGAGAGACGTGAATAAGGCTCAAATGACTTGTATAAATAGGTTCTCCTCCCTATTTTCAAAAACGGGGAGAAAAACAACACAAGTCCAGGACGAGACGAAACCAAGTGTTAATACAAAACGTATTCAAACACCCATAGCCTGCTTGCATCAATCGTAAGCCTGCTCACCTTTCTGTTACAAGTCATAAGCAAGCCAACACCTTCACAATCTCAACACCTTCTTCGCTTCCCTCCCTAAGATCAACCCCATCTCCTTCACTTTGTGACCGAAACAAGTCCTGGAACGGCCATTTCTTGGTTTAGGCCGGACTTGCACAGATTGATTTCCGAATCTACAAGCACTCACCGCGCAGTGCATTTGTTTAGGGTTTAGATTCATTCTTCATCCACACACCCCAAATTAGCAAATCCGGCAGGAATAGTTTTCACCCATAAACACATAGGCTCCTCGTTCATCCATATTTTTGAATGCTCGTTCATGCGTTCGGGTGCTCGTTCATGCATTGCTGTCAAGTACACTTGCATTATTTTCTCGGGGCTTACTCGGTGATGGCCCAGACGCCCTATTGTTGGATATTTATTACTAATCCATGAAATTCAGTTGAGAATCAGTCATGAAACGGAGCAATAAAATTAATTGAGTATCTATTACTAATCCATAAAATTCAGTTGAGAATTCAGGGAACGGAGTAATGAGATAAAATGGTTATCTATTACTAATCTATGGAATCCAGCTGGGGATCAACCATGGAACAGAGTAATGAGATAGAATAAATTATTTTCTAGGAATTCAGTTGATGAATGACATGCTAGAATTAATCTATTTGCAGAATTGAGATAGGAGATATTTTAAGCATCATACTCGTTCTGAGGGGGTGTATATTCAGGGAACAACGAGCAGCGTGACGTCTTGAAGGCGTTAAGCTCTCTAACAAACATTATGTCTAGGAACCGCCCAATCATTAAGAGATTCTATACACGGTCTCTCTACGTAGTCAGGGAACAACGAGCATCGTGACGTCCTGAAGGCGTTAAGCTCTCTAACAAACATTATGTCTAGGAGCCGCCCAATCATTTTGATTCTATGTAGAGGTGATGATGAAATGTGTAAAGCATCGAACGCTCAGCTGGGAGGCTTTTCGAGAAACATATTCATCATAGCTCTGAGAGGAATGTTCGCTCAGTCAGAGATCGTGAAATGGTTCACGGATCATAAACTATGAATCGTCACATACATTCCTGAAGTCTGGTCAGAAACATGCATTATCATGATTTTACGATTTTAGCCCTTGCCGAAAATCCACCATCAACAAATTGAAATATCACAGGTTGTGCGTAAGTTCAATCAATTGTGAATCCAACCCTTTGTTGTTGATTGAATTGATTGACACTTGGATATTGGTTTTTGATACCGTCCAAGTTGTTTCTTATAATAAACAGGCTCACGAATTTTTATTGTTTGATTTGTTGATTACATATAGAAACGGAGATATAACTCTTTGATATACTTTTCTTAAGATTGAGTCTGATTGTCTAGTTGATTCTCTTGAAAGTATATTAGAGTTAGTCCATACAAATTGCTAAGTGAAATATTGGGTGTGGTTGTTAGACCCCTACTTTTTCAATTGGTATCAGAGCAGGCATATACGTTTAAGACCTCATAAGTCTATGTTTGTAGCGATATGTGTCTGTGGATGTTAGTGTTATCTCGGATAAACGCATCATCATAAATAAAAGTCATGTTTCCAAGAAATCTATGAAGAGAAAGATTCGTCTATCTCGAACTTAGATGAACACTGTGTTCCAACGGAACATGATTGAACTGATAAGTGTCACCCCGATTACCTTTCTAACGAGTCTGACTATGTTGAAGAAAGGCAAGCAGCCAAAGAGAGTGAACTGATTCTAAATCTTATTAGAATCCAGGATGATAGAATCAATCGGTTGAAACACAACGTCAATGCACTTATCGGTATAGTAAAAGATTGTGACTCTAAATCAAAGGCTCTTAGCGAGGAAAATGTCGTAGTTTGCTCCTCACAAACCTTTCTTGCGGTGAAACTTAAAAATGATGCCTTGGAAATTGAAAACTTGTTGAATAAACTCTATATTCAAGGATTTTCTAAAAAGTCCACTATACCAATCGCTTCTGACCCAACTGTAAATTCAGTTCCAGATGCTAAATCACAAACCCTTCCGATTATAAATGATGTGCTTGTATCTTTCTCTAATCAAGGAAACTTCACATCACTCGGAAGGAAAAAATCTCCTAACAACGTTGTTAAGTCTGTTCACTCTAATCACTCAGGTGATCAGAAAGTGTGTTTCTTTTGTGATTCAAAAGGACATGTTGAACGAAAAAGCAAGTCTAGGTTGAATGACAATTCTATTGTTCAACTTCAACACACCTTAGATTAGATTCTCAAAGGTGTAACTGACATTCGGATTCTAAACTGATTGGTTTTAGTACTCACCCTGTGAATTTTTCCAGGAAAATCGGTTCAATTTGCTCATCGAATGTTCAGACAAGTTGTAACTTTAATACAATTATGTCAAGGAGATTTCAGAAAGGTCCCTCTCAACCTGATGAGAATAATGATGTTCTATATGTGAAAAAGGTTCATTTAGATGGAAGAAACAGTGGAGATATGAAGGACAACCTTAATTTGATAATTGAAGGATACAAGGATCTTATCAACAGGATGTCAAAATCCTCCATACAAACTTCTTCTGGTAAGGACTCTAACTTAGTCTCATATTTTGATGACAACAAGTTTTACGATAATTCTTCACATCAAAAATGATTTTCTCATAGAATTGGAAGAAAGAAAAGACTCAATCGTGAACACCATTCATTTAATGAGCTTAGGGCTCATACTTGTGCTAATTAATCACAAAGGTTGAATGCTTACTCATAAAAATCATGTTGAGTAAGAATTGCCAATAATCGGGTATACTTTCGGCAAAAATGCTTTCTGATTAGTTGAGTTATTTTCTTATCATCCGTAGCTAAACTATTGTCCACAGACAGCTTTGCCTAAGTATTGGTTGTGTCTTAAGAATCTCTTCGATTGTTTTTTTTTTTTTTTTTTTTTGAAAAAGTTTTTTGTTGCAGCTATGTTACATGCTACTCTTGTGCTCTAAATTGTTTCTCTAAAGATATATAAAATTTATTGAGCCAAAAATTTGTGAAAGAAAATCTTCACGTAGCAAAAGTATACTATTTTGCATTACCTTGTAAAAAGGTACGTTCCGGCTTTGTTTTTCTTTTGGGTTTGGATTGTGTTCGTACGGGTACCCATGTCTTACTTGTCACGAACTGCCTTTAAAAGCCCTAAAAGTTACGGTCCTTAAGAAACCATTTAAATACCAACCCTATCGAGTCACGTACGCATACTCTAGGTTATTGTTTTTTTGTCAAGAATGTCTTCACCTTCTCGCACTGGTGGTTTTGCAAGAGGTTTTCTTGATAAAGGTATTGGTTTCGAGTCTAAAGGGAGGAAGAAAAGAACCCTAGTAGTAGATGGTGATCAAAATCCTGATGCCTCATGCTACTATGCCTATGCACATCAGGATGTTGATAATGAGGATATGGTTTCTGCTGAAGTGGTTCATGATTTTCTTAAATACTTTGAGGAAGCAAAACTGCAGCTCGTTGATACTCTGAAGGGTCTTGATGTATTAATAACTGAGTTTAAAAGGGTTAATTCTGACCTTGTTCTCATGAGGACACATGTTAAAGATCTTGTCAATGAGGATGTCTTCTCTGAAGAAGAAGTGGATGCTGTCAATCACAAGCTCAAAGGACTCAAGACTCGTGGGGGTCCGGAAGTGGTCTTTAATTTCCGTTCATGATTGGTTTTGTTGGTTTAGGAGTCTTTTGTTTTTGCTTGTTGTCTTTATTTTGTCTAGGAAACTTCTTATGAGAATTTATTCTTGTGTTTTAAGACGGATAACTAGGGTTTGGAATAACCATTATTGTGAGTACACATAGCTATTGCCAACATTTTTCATCTTGCAATGTTTTTAGATTTATTTATTTAAATTCTAAAGTTTATTTGGAAGATGATTTTGCAGTATTAATCTTTATTGGCTTTATATATTGCAAAAATTGTTATGGGATATGTGTGTTTGCGTCCGTGAACTATGATTGTCCCATATATGTCAAAAGTTAAGCCTATTGTGTCATTATGCAAATATTGATGGAAGATAGGATGAACTTTTGATTGCAAAGATTAAGTCTATTATATGTCTTTATTCAAATATTGATGAAAAATATAATGAATCTTTGAATATTTCGCAGTATTGGTCTTTCCATGATCCACTTCTATGTGAAAGTACCGTGCGGCTCCGTAAGTTTTATTATGTTGAGCATTTCCGATTAAATTAATCATTGTTCTCTTGTGGTTAATTTAATTGAGTATTCTGGATACAAATTCATGTTTCATGTAACTTTTTTAATGTCCAAAGAAATCCTTCTTTTCTTGTAAAAATAAGGTCGCTCTTGTTGTTCTTTCGGGAATGACATTTTATGAGGGAGAGTTCTTAATTGAACTTGTGATTAATTGCCAAATCTTTGTGGGGAGTGCGGTTGTGGAATATTGTATGAGTTTTCTTGTATCTCTATTAACTCCTTGGTGAATGCAATTAGTTTCGGCTATATGATTGCATCTAAACAAAGTTGATATGTTCTCTTTTAGTCATGAAGTATCTCTATGAGAATTTCATTATGATCCCACTAGTTTTCGTACCTTTGCCAATTTATATTGACAAAAAGGGGGAGAATTAATGTGTAGTTCACACTACAAATACATATGGTTTACGGATCATTATGTAAGGGGGAGTGGTTTTCATGTGAGATGAAGTATTGACTAAGGGGGAGTGATACATATCACCATAGTATTGTTATCAAAGTTGTGATACAATTGGACTTTGATGATGTGTAATAATACTATGACACTGTATAACAATAATTGAGAGCTACTATTTTCTCATTGTTATAGTTATGGATCTTCAACAACTATGATGCTGGGTTGAACACATTCAGAATCACTGGAGTACTTGGAAGTGACGAAGATTTCGAGTAATGTTGGAGAACCAAGGAGATCAAGCATTTGGATGAGAAGCTACAAAGTTTATTTATTTTGTAATCCATATATATTGATAGTTTTGTCACTAAAATTGACAAAGGGGGAGATTGTTAGAGCACTGCTCGGTCGAACTCGCAAGCGTTGCTATCTCAAGCTTGTTTGTCAAGTTTAGTTGCCAAAACTATAAGTCTTGATTTCTAGTCTACTTATAGCTAAGTCGGATTAGGATAGAAAGTGTAGTTGAGCATTAAACTTCATGGCGTTCATCGATTGAAGACAAAGAACTACTAAGGGGAGCTTGTGGAACTTCATCAACAAAAGGTATATGGAGTCTTGAACTCATCTATCACTCAAAAGTCTATCTACTTTATCTCCTATTTGAGACAAAAGTCGTATAGCTATATAGACTTCAATTATACACATTTGATATTTCGAGCTGAGTTTAACTCGCTTACATATTTCTCGAATTATGTCTTGGTAAGCTTTCGCTTTAACCAAGTTCATCTTATATGCTTGACGAAAGTCAAAAGATGATCATGTGAAAAACACCTGGTAACATCTTACATGATTTGTGTGAGACAGTCATTTGATGTAGAGTCAGAATGTTTTGTATTGATCATTGGATCACTTGAAAATTGCTTTGAAGCTAATAGTTTGTGTGAGACAGCTATTCTCGTCTTCTGAGAATGTTTCAATGATTGAAATGGGAGTTTAGAAAAAATAATCATGATTGGATATGGCACAGTATGCGTACTTGTATGCTAACTGTTGCAAGTCCTGGAACCATGGTATGCATACACGTATGCGTACTGATTGGTTTAGTAGAGGTCAGGGAACTAAGTACGCATACTGGTACGCGTATTGGCATGAGTTTCAAGTTCCGCGACTTTACTAAGTTTGGTGGTATGCGTACACGTTCACATACTGGCGCACCCAAACTTAGTCCGACCACTTAGGTATGCGTACACGTTCGCATACTTGGGTAGGTTATGTTCAAAAACCGTTTGTTCATGAACTAATACATTTATATAATAAGAAATGCAATCTTTTGCAAACCGTGGATATAAAGTTCATGAATTGATTCGAGTGAATCAAAAATGATTTATCTTCAATTGTGTCTTGTATACTTCTATGAGAATATAAACAATTGAACAACTCTAGAACTAGTTTCATTTGAGTCATTTGAACTAGTAATGGTTAAGATGAATATGGTTGATATGAAAGTGTTCATATGGCTATCTTCGGTTAACTATTGTTGAGCCAACAAAGGTGTACACGTTTAGGTATGGTTACCCATATCTAAATGAAGTCACTTTTCATTTGTGTGTAACAAGCTAAGTTCGATCTAACGGTTGAAAGATATTGGCTTGAGTCTAATCAGGTTTTCATCTAACAATTAATATTGAATGCTTTGTTACCAACGTAACATTGATTGCAAACCCTGATTTGAAGACTATATAAAGGAGAACTCTATCAATTGGGAAACCTAATCCTCACACCTCCTGTATGAAAATGCAGGGGTTTAACAACCACACCCAACAATTCGTTTGGCAATCTGAGAGGACTTACTCCAATACACTTTCTAGAGAATCAACTAGACAGTCAGACTCAATCTAGAGTAAAGTATATCAAAGAGTTTTAATATCTCTGTTTCACAATGTAATCAAGCAAATCAAAAGATAGAAATCCGCGAGCCTGATTATTATGTGAAATAACTTGAACGGTACCAAAGACCAATGTTCAAGTGTCAATCAATGTAAATCAACAACCAAAGGTTGGATATTCTAATTGATTGATCTTAACGCATAACCTTTGATATTTCAATTATATAACAAAATATAATACGGAAAAAAATTACACAGACACCAGAATTTTGTTAACGAGGAAACCGCAAATGCATAAAAACCCCGGGACCTAGTCCAGATTGAACACCACACTGTATTAAGCCGCTAGAGACACTAGCCTACTACCAATTAACTTCGGACTGGACTGTAGTTGAACTCTAACCAATCTCACACTGATTCAAGGTACAGTTGCGGTCATTACGTCTCTGATCCCAATAGGATACTACGCACTTGATTCCCTTAGTTGATTTCACCCAAAACCAAGAGTTGCTACGACCGAAAGTCGAAGACTTGATAGACAAATCTGTCTCACACTAAAAAGTCTATAAGATTGAATAAATCTGTCTCCCACATAAATACCCAGGAGTTTTTGTTTCGTCTTTTGATAAATCAAGGTGAACATGTCGATAACTCGGACTTATATTCCCGAAGAACAGCCTAGAATTATCAATAACCTCACAATAATCTTAATCGACTAGCGAAAGAAGATATTGTGGAATCACAAACGATGAGACGAAGTGTTTGTGATTACTTTTCTATATTGCCTATCGGAGATATAAATCTCGAGCCAATTATTCCAAATAATACTCAACACGATAGAAACAGCAAGATCATATCACGCAACTACAAAGATAATAATTGGGTCTGGCTTCACAATCCCAATGAAGTCTTTAAGTCGTTAACCTACATGGTCTCAAGAAGAAACCTACGGTTAAAGGAGAATCGACTCTAGTTATGCAACTAGTAACACACATGAGGTGTGGGGATTAGGTTTCCCATTTGCTAGAGTTTTCCTTTATATAGTTTTCAAATCAGGGTTTTCAATCTAAGTTACCTTGGTAACAAAGCATTCAATATTCACCGTTAGATGAAAAACCTGATTCTCCCAAGCTAATATCTTTCAACCGTTAGATCAAACTTAGCTTGTTACACACAAATGAAATATACCCTCATTTAGGTTTATGTAACCGTACCTAAACATGTACACCGTGTTGGTTCACAAATAGTTAACCGAGGTTAGCCATATAATCACTCTCATATCAACCTTATTCATCTTAACCATAACTAGTTCAAATGACTCAAATGAAACTAGTTAAAGAGTTGTTCAATTGATATATTCTCATGGATTATACAAGAACTCAATCGAAGCAAAATCGGTTTGATTCACTCGAATCAATACATGAACATTATAGCCACGGTTTGCAAAGACTGCATTCCTTATTGATAAATGTTTAGGTTCACATATAACCGATTTTGGAAAAGTAACACACTTAAGTATGCGTACCGGTACTTAAGTAACCGGATTTGAGTTTGTTTTAGTTTTTCAAACTCAGCAAAAATTCACGGACGTGAACTTTCCGCCAGTACGCGTACTGGTACGTGCACTTTAGGTAACCGGATGAGTTTGGTTTTGGTTTTCAAACTCAACAGAAATTCACGGACGTGAACTTCCGCCAGTATGCGTGCAGTACGCATACTTACCCAGTCTCCTACAACCTTTTTGTATACACACAAGTATGCATACTTTAGGCTCCCGGTTTTGGACTTATACACTAATGTGCGAACAAACTATGCTTATATCCAAAGATGGTTACAAGATTCTAAAATCTTTATTTCAATCATTGAAACATTCTTCTATAATGATAATAGTCGTTTTCACACACTATTAGTATCAAAGCAATTTTCAAGATATTGAAATAATCATTAACGAAACATTCCAAGCCTACATCAAATGATTGTGTCACACAAACCATGTAAGATGTTACTCGGCAATTTTCTCATGATATAAGATGAACTTGGTTGAAGCGAAATCTTACCAACACATATTTCGAGAAATATGTAAGCGAGATATACTCAGCTCGAAATATCAAATGTGTATAGAGAAAACTATATCTTAACACGACTTATGTATCAATATAGGAGATAGTAGAAATAGATTTTCCAAGTGATAGATGAGTTCAAGTCTCCACATACCTTTTGTCGAAGAAGTTCCACAAGCTCCCCTTAGTAGTTCTTCGTCTTCAAATGATGAACTCTGTGAAATCTAAGTTCAACTACACTATATATGTCCTAGTCCGAGACATCTATAAATAGGTTAGAAATCAAGACTTATAGTTTTGATCACTAACATTGACAAACATGCTTGAGATAGCAACGCATGCGAGTTTGACCGAGCAGTGCTCTAACACTATGTGATACTAGTTACGACTAGAGTCGATTATCCTTTAACCGTAGGTTTTTTCCAAAACCCTGTAGGTTAACGACTTGAAGACTTCATTGGGATTGTGAATCCAAACCCAACTATTTGCTCTGTAGTTGCGTGTTCTGATCTTGTTGTTTTCTATCGTGATTGAGTACTATCTTCTCTAAGATTGGCTCGAGAGTTAATCTCCGATAGGCAAGATAAAAATTAGTCACAAACAACTTCGTCTCATGTTTGTGATTCCATAATATCTTGTTTCGCTACCATACGATTAAGATTATTGTGAGGTGATTGATATTTCTAGGCTGTTCTTCGGGAATATAAGTCTGGTATATCAATTGGTTCATGTTCACCTTGATTTATCAAAAGACGGATTAAAACTCATATGTATATCTCCGGGAGAAAGATTTATTTATTCAATAGACTTTTATGTGTGAGACATATTAGTTTATCAAGTCTTCGACTTTGGGTCATAGCAACTCTTAGTTGTGGGTGAGATCGGATAAGGGAATCAAGTGCGTAGAATCATGCTGGGATTTAGAGACGTAAGGAGAACAACTATACCTTGATCAGTGTGAGATTGGTTAGGGCTCAACTACATTCCAGTCTGAAGTTAACTTGGAGTAAGCTAGTGTCTGTAGCGGCTTAATACAGTGTGGTGTTCAAATCTGGACTAGGTCCCGGGGTTTTTCTGCATTTGCGGTTTCCTCGTTAACAAAACTTCTGGTGTCTTTGTTATTTATTTTCCGTGTTATATTTTCTATATAATTGAAATATCACAGGTTGTACGTAAGTTTAATCAATTGTGAATCCAACCCTTGGTGGTTGATTGAATTGATTGACACTTGGATATTGGTTTTTGATACCATCCAAGTTGTTTCTTGTAATAATCAGGCTCACTTATTTCTATTTGTTTGATTTGCTGATTACATTAACAAACAGAGATATAACTCTTTGATATACTTTTCTTAAGATTGAGTCTGACTGTCTAGTTGATTCTCTTGAAAGTATATTGGAGTTAGTCCATACAAATTGCTAAGCGAAATATTGGGTGTGGTTGTTAGACCCCCGCTTTTTCAATCTGGGATTTGGATCAAATCTTCAGCTTCTTCCCAAGGTTCTCCATATTAATCAACGTAAACCAATCATCCTGGGAAATTATTGAAGTTGGAAATGGATTGATTGCTTTTACCTTTCTGCCTTGTAGCTGAAGCATATGTCTTTCTTCGTAGTACCAAATACCATGACCCGTAATAGGAGCGTAAAACACAAGTCGCTTAAGGCTTAACTATAGCATGACTTGTGCTATTGGTTCATGGTACTCGTCAATAGAAGTATACAGCATTTACCTAATGTTGATACTAGTTCTGCACAGTTGTTGCATCCTCTGAACATCAACAACATTTTGACCATCATTAAATTCACCGATCCAATTATTAGCTTTGTACTTGTACACGATTGGAAAAATTAATTGTGTTTCGTGAAGATCAGGTTCGCAGACCTTAAAGTAAGTATACCACCAATACTGAAAAATAATATCGACGAACTTTATTGTGTTAGTACATTCACCACCAGTTTAACAATTAACTTGATAATGAATCAAATAATAGAAAGGGATTGTGGTTCTTACCTCCAATACGACCCAAAATTCATTCAAGCTATCTTTATCCTTACTCGAGCATTCACCGAGATTTATGTATAGCTCGGCTAAAATTGCAGAACCCCAATCATAATTTGGCGCTTTAGTTAAATCTTCTAAAGAGTCGAGACAACCAATTAATGTCACTGATCTAGCATTGGGGGTAAAAACTTGTCCTAATACCCATTACACAAATATACATTCAAGCTCGGGATAATCTTCAACTCTGTGTATCCCCTTGGCAACATAACGGTTCAAAAAAAACCTTCAACCCAAACACTATTAATCCATATGAGTGTAATTGTCTGGATTCTGGCTTTTATTCAGTATCATTTGAGTACAAGGGAAGTAGTTGTTTTCATCTTTCTTCTGATATACACTTGTTTTGGTTAAATTGTACTATTTGGCCCTCACATTTTATTCCCGTCAACATATACAAATCTAACGGTGTGAACTAAAAACAACATGGTCATAAAATTAAAGTTTGTATGTGGAACTAAAATTTGAATCAAACTAAAAAATTGAATCTCTAAAAATTAAAATTTGTTTATGAAATAAAAATTAAACTATTGAATGGAAAAATAGAACTTACCACACTCGAAATCCTTGAAAAAGAACGTATTTGCAGTGTTCCACCAACGTTCTACTATAACTCGCACAACTTGACTCCTTTGGTTTTTACCTTTCATGAAATATAAACACCGACAAGGATATTTTCGCAAAGATTCTTGAACAGCTTCTGGGAGGAACCCAAACACTTCGGTTATCTCAGACCACCCACCTCTTAGTTTAGGTAAACCAACTCGCTCGAGATGGTTAGATAAATGCATAAGTAATACACCAGGTCCAACTAGTTGCCTAACATTTGCGAACTCTTTTTCTTTATCCTGGACCCATACGTTATCACTATCTGCAACAGGATTTTTTTTGTCTTTCCCGTTTCTTTTTCTTTGTCTATTTGTTTTAGAACTACTCATTTTAAGCAAAAAATTGCTCTGGTTTGCTCTCTAGAGAAGGGAAGAATTTTTTTTTGTGAATGAAAACTAAAGGGAATGGTGGTATTTATACACGGTAGAGCACCGACCGCATGAGGTCGAGTTTAAATCGCTAACGATGCAAACTAGACCCGACGATCGAGTTGAAGTCGCTAGCGGTGTAGTCTTGACCGCCCGGTTGAGACTCGGTCACTTAACTTTCCTCCCATAGTGGCACGACCAGTTCTCCATGGCAAATGGATGGGTTAGCCACCCCCATAGGAACTGGCCTAATGAGCCTAGTCGTACCGTTCCAATGCATTGGGAATCTGTCGCTCCTATGTGGCTAGAACTCTCACCAGAGAGAATCTCCATGTCACACCAGGGAGATTTTCCATTACCAAAATGAAAAATAAATAAAATAACAATCCTGTTATAGGGGCGGCGGATTCCATTAGAGGGGTGGCGGGTAATAGGACAAAAAGGGTCATTACATGGTAATTTGAAGTGCCACTTATAAAAAAAACTGAAAATGACTAATTAACCCTTACATAGTTTAGTGTTGATAATCTAGTTTGGTTTTGATAATCAAATTTCACTTATATTTACTCTAAACAAATCAAAATCAGATTTTTAGAGTTAAAAAAAAAAGTTTAGAGGTAAAGAAAAGAAAAACTTTTGTGATATTTTTGAAACCCTAGATTTTGATTCACTCAACCAAAATGAGTGATTCCAGTTACAAATTTGAGATGGTTGAATCTCTATATGATAGAGAAAACAAATACTACATTCCTCTTGATGGAGATCCGGATATGGAGTATTTGTTAGATGGTAGAGATGTTTTAACCCAAAGTCAAGGTCAATCTCAATCAATTGAAGAAATTAGCCAATAAATTGAAGAACCAGAGCCTGAAAATGACCAGTTATACTTCTAAATTAGTGCCCATTAGCTTTTTGTCGCTCAAAATTATCTAAAGTACGTAAAAAAAATCAAAATTTTTACATTTTCAGAAGAACTTACGGTTGGAATTGTGCTCTTGACCAACCGTAACTCTGTGTTACGGTTCAGAATTATCGAATACCAACCGTGAATTGGTTCAATTTTGGGAAAACCCAATCGGAATACCGATTACTGTTGGTAAAAAAAAAGTGACAGTTGAACCGTAACCTAATTACGGTTTGAAACATGACAAAGATATAGCAACCGTAAAAAATAACGGTTGGTAACTAATGAATCGAGACCAACCGTAACTGACTTACGGTTGGTATTTCAACTAATTTTTGAACCGGATAAATTGCTAAGACACGTGATGATATACGGTTGGTAATGTTGTTTGAGTTACAATTCATAACTCAATTACGGTTGATAAATGTGATGAAAATACAAACCGTAAAAATAAATTGAAACATCCAGGAAGAATTACAGTTCGTAATTCAAGTAATTCAAGTATCGACACTAACTGTAAGTCTATTTACGGTTGCAAATAAAATTCGTAACTGAACATTTTTTTTCACAACTAAGAACTTACGGTTGGTATTTGAGTTAAAAGAACTGTAACATCAACCCAAACTACAGTTACGGTTCATATTTGAGTTATTACCAATCGTAACTCACATGCAACACAAAAATTTCAATTTCAATTTTTTTCCAAAACCCTGATTTTTGATACAAAACTAACTTTAATCTTCGTCAACCTTCTTCTTCGGCATCTTTAATATAGTTTTCAATCAACGATTATCAATTTTTCAAATTGCCGATTAATCGATGACGATGAATATTTCAGTTTTAATGGAGGAGGAGAAGAGAAGATGAAGATGAAAAAAAAAACTGTTTTGATTTTTCTGATTCATTAGGTTTAAAAATAGGGGAGGACAATTATATCTTTTCAACCAAAAAAGAATGGGTAAATTAGTCAATTTACACCCCCTATAGGACATCCCTAACCAACTAGAGGGACATTGTTATCACACTTGCCGCCCCTCTAATGGAACATGCCGCCCCTTTAACAGGATTGTAAAATAAACCCCACTTAGTACTTTTGCCCTATTTGCCTCCCTCTGAAGCCAAGGAACAAACAAAGGTCATTTTTCTTGGTCCTCCGAGAACAGAAAGTCTCTGTCATGCTCTCCTCTTTTTCTTTCTATTTTGAAACCCTAACTTAAAAAATTTAGGGCAGAAATCGATGATGAAATGGGAGATGGAGATCGAAGAGATAGAAGCAGTATTAGAAAAGATTTGGGATCTACATGACAAGCTAAGCGATGCAATTCATTCAATCTCGAGATCACATTTTCTTAATTCAATCAAAACCCTGAAGAAATCTGATGACGTTTACTTTGCTCGTGACAACAATGAAAAGAAGAAACCAACTAATAACGGCAACGAAGAACGAAATGGGTTTGTTTTTATGAAAGAATATCGACTTGTTGATGATGCAGCAATTGCCGAAGCTAAAAGTCTTAATGCCATTAGAGCTGCTCTTGAGAACCTTGAAGACCAGCTCGAGTTCTTTCACGTAAGTTTTTGGGTTTTTTTGAGCTGTTCTGTTGTTATTGTTTTGAATTTTGATTGCAGGTTATGGTTTCTTAGGGTTTGATTAGAATGTTAACATGGTCCAACTAAGCATCTAGGACTTGTTTGTTTCGGTTGTATCATATTGTGTTTCAGTGTTTTCTTAGCTCTTCAAATGGTAATGGCTATGTTACTGACATAAAATAATTGGAATTGAAAAGGTACCAAGTATGTTTCATGACAATCGGTTGTTCATTTTTACCTCAAATTTTGAAACATTTTGTAACCGAAATAGGGTTGCCCTGACTCTAACATGACTCGTGGAAGGAGTAACTCCAATTGTACATAAAACCTATTTATTAACATTGATTTTAAATTTTTGTGGGGTACTCCTAAAGATATCATGCAGTTCTGTAACTTAATTAATTTTATGAGATATAACATGTATCTCAATCTGGATGGAAAAACTAAGATGTAACGGTTTGGTTTTTGTCCTTCCCTCACTCTGTAGCATTCAGGGCTTTTCATGTGTTTTCCATTTATCTAATACAGCACATGACTTACTACGCCAAAGAGGACCGATATATTTAGATGAATACTAGTATATGCTTTTCCTTCTGAGTGCAACAATTTAGATTGTGACAGTCACAAAAATCTGTTTAGGTATGCAGTCCCTTCACTTTGTTAGCAGTACCAATCCCACAAAACCATTGTTTCTTTTTATTTCAAAATTTCTATCTTCATTTTGTTTGTTTGTTCCATCTGATAGGCCATTCTTTGGTTGTTCGACTTTCAGTTATTTCTCAAATTTTCTTTCCTATGAAATTTATGAAGAGAAGGTGTTCTGACAATGTCCTGTTTATAGATAGATGTAGAAATAACTAAAAATTTCAGAAGAAACGAAACGAATTATGAAAACTAATACAGACAATTAGGGTCTTATTGTGCAAATGGGCAGCTACATTTTTTCCGATACTTTAATTTGAAAACTTTTCACTGTTCCGCAGACTGTACAGACACAGCAGCGAGCTGAAAGAGATGCTGCAATTGCACGATTAGAGCAAAGCCGGGTTGTTCTCGCAATGAGATTGGCAGATCACCATGGTAAGCAATACAGAGTCATTGAAGAGGCTCTAGCATTCGTTGGTGGTGTTCATGATTCCACTCGCTTTGTCACACCAGAAAATCTGTTTGGGTCACCAAAAAGTCAATCTGGTGAGAACTTGGTGAATCATGAGGGGAAATGTTCAAGTATTATACTCCGTATGTTATCTAGTTTTGTCTTCGTCAAGAAATCTCTTAAGTTGGACCAAATGGGTGGGATATTAGGCAGCGCTGCTCTGGTCGCAGGTAGCATGCTGGCTTTGCTGCATCTGCATCAGGTAAACTTCAAGAACAATTTTTCTGTAGAAATACCACAGGCGCAAGATGTTTTCTCTTATGGAAAGAGGAGCAGTAAGAAATTGTCAGGTGAAAATTCTTCATCCAATGATCGTGCCAGGAATTTGGATGTTTTTGCTGCTAGGGGTTAGTTGATACCTAAATTTTTTGGTGAGTTGTGCATATTCATGTTGTTTTGACTGTTTAGCTTTAGGGTATTCTGTTGTAAGGGATCTCATCTGATTGTGCTTCCACGTATTGTACGAAATCTGGACGGATGCAGGGCCAGGTCTATCAGGTTTCTGGTCATCTTTTTGCAATTTGTTTGTTGCCCCAGCTTTCTCATTCAAGTTTACTGACCGCTGCCTGAGTGAATGTATATTCTGTATTTGAATGTCTAGTTTTTTTGGCTATATTTTTCTGAAGGAGAACAAACCCATGTCTCTACATGGCACCAACATAACTGAATATATGAAGTTCTATTAATCTTTGTGGGTTTTCTAGGAGTATAATGGAACACTGTCATGCCTATATCACATGGAATTAAAATTAGGCTGCAACTTTTCTGCAGTAACTATACTGAATGGAGTCCATCTACTGACATTGAACCTGGAAATTTTTAGATGTTGAAAGGGCTGGTTAGTGGCCTTTTCCACATAGAATGCCTCAACTCTCGAGGAGGGTAGAAAGAGTCGGCAACTATTAGCGGGTGTATTCTGAAATGCCGAATAATTTAGAGCTGAATGAAGTTATGCTCAGCTGTTAGCATAAATAAGAACGTCTATGTTATATGGTGACAAAATGTCGTATTTGTCAGTAAGTTTTTTTTGTTTTAGAGTTTATTTATTAGTGAGTAATGATGTTTTCTTTTGCCCAAAGACTACCGATAGTAGGCGAAAAATTCTCAGAGTATAAACAGTTTTGGCTATGTAATTTGCCAAATCATTATCATCGCGACTAACAAAAATAAAATGACAATAATCAAACTTTGAAGCTAAATGTTTAATCTCTTTTAGGATGTTCCTATTCTCCAATTGAATAAGTAAAAAATCCTCGGTTGACCCATTATATAAAACGGCTTGGTTAGCGAGTTGGTCACGATTTTCGCACTCCCCAAATCACTTTTTGCTCTCCCTCTGACAAAAATCGAACTTCTATGTGGATCCTGGTGAGATGGTTTTCTGACGCCCAAACCAAAGCTTCACGTAAAACCATGCATTCCCCAACTTCTGCACTCAAACCTCCATCTGAATAGCTTTCTCTGATCCATGATCCCGTATGATGACACCAGTACCAAGTTGGTTAGTGTTAGGATCAAAAGAAACATGAACATTCAATTTGAGTATGCCTGGATCAGACGGTTTCCATTGTGAAATGCTAGAGGTGTGAATATTAATGACTCTGTGTTATGAGGGTTTAGTTTAACTCCTTGAAAGATGCACTCGCATCTATCCTTCCATAAAATCCATGCTCCAATCATTCATGAGTAAAGCCATTTATTATCAAAGAAGCCATTGTTTTGTGTAAACCAGCTGATGACCCATTCAGATACGCTATTACAAAAAGATCTGACATTGTCGATGTTTACATTGATACCCCTTCAGACAGCTCGAGTATGTCTGCAGTCAAACAACATATGCTCAATAGTCTCTTCCTCATATCCACAAATCTCACAATGAGTTTCGATATTGGTGTTGTAGACTTCACCTTGTGGTGAGAAGCTCATGAATGCATTTTCAGGAAAATAGTTTAATCCGATGAGCAGTGTTGCACTTCCAGAGAGTTCTCCAATTTAAAGTTTTTATAGTTCTGCCATTAATTTCATGGTCACTGTTGCACATTGTGAGCATTTTGTAAGTAATCTTAACAAAGAACTTACCATCCTTGGCAAGTGTCCAAATCATGACATCCTGTTTAGTAATGTCCAGAAACATACCTTGCATCTTAGAGACAATATCCTCATCAAACAATCTTCTTAGGAATGGAACATTCCAAGTATTGGTATTTGGGATTATCAACTCAGTAACCTCTTGAAAAAAAAACTGTGAATGTCACTAATTAGGAGAGGAGGAGGATTCATACCTGTAAAATTTTAGTCTTTCTACCATTATTGATCTCCATGAATTAAGTTTGTTGGACAATTTGCAGTCTTTTAGAAATACCATTCTAAACATAAGAGCAATTCTTAGCTTCAATTTGCTGATGTAGTATATCACCATTTGTAAAATACTTTCCTCCTATAATTTGAACCCATAATTATGAAGACTCAATGTATCATCTCCATGCCAACTTGGTCAGTAAAGCTAGATTGATTTGCTCAAGATCTCTAAAAGCTTACCCACCCATATCCTTGGATTACAAACTTTGTGCCATGCTATAGGATTAAAACCTTGTTGGTGTTGTTCCCCCATAAGAACTTCCTTTCTATTGTGGTGAGCTTACTAATTAATTGCTTTGGCAGCTTGAATGTTCCCATTTGATATATAGGAACATAATTCAAGACGTGCTTGATCATGGTTGATCTACCAGCTTGAGAGAGAGATAGATAGATGGAGATCTGAGTAGCATACCTGCTTTCAAAATTTTCTCTTATAGTTTTGAAGGAATTGCTTTGAATGACCTAGAAGCAGAGGTGAACCAAGATACTTTTCCTTGGAGCTCATTGGTTTAACTCCAAGTATATGAGTGAGTGTTTCAACAACTTCTGACTTGGTTTTCTTGCTGAAATGGACTGCAGATTTGTCAAAATTAACTACTTGACCTAATTGAGCACAAAAATTGTCAAGCAGTTCCAAGAGATGGTTGACAGTAGAGAGATGTTCTTGAGTGAAAACCAAGCAGTCATCAGCAAAGAGCAAATGATTGATGGCTGAATTTTGAATTTTTTTGTATTGATCATAGAGTCGGGAACATAATTGTATCCACTGGAAACCATTTAAACCAACACAGATAATTCCTTCTAGCAAACTCTCTTTAACATACTTAGCAAATGCTTTAATCTCAATAAACAGGAAGGCAAACGCCATTTGAGATAAACATAACTGCACACACATCTATAATACAAAACTGAAGGGGTTTATGAGCCTTGGACGGTCGGATAACATTTTGGGAGACAAACTTCGCATCCGACCATCCCAATCTCATCCCGGCAAAAGACATCTGACGGATGTAAGATTTGTAGCCTCCTTCAATTATGGATATATGCATTGATAACCCTCATAATTATTTCTTCACCAATTAAAAAAATTAGTGTGCCAACAAAAAAAATCTTTACCAACTAAATGCTACAACTATGTAACACTCATATTTTCAATTCAAAAATGTTTTTTATAAAAATCGAATTAGCTCACCTTTGTCAACCTATAAAGAACAAATAACATTAGAATATTTGCAGTTACAACATGTAAAAACCCTGATTTCTTCCTTGAAATAAACTAACTGTCCTTCATCAACCTGCAAATAACAAAAAACACTACATTAAAAACAAAAAAATCATTTTATCGAAAAATAAATTGAGATATATCCAAATAATGAATCACCAAAACTTTTCGACTCAATCATAGGCGTAATTTTAATTTTAGTGAAATAAGAAAATGCTATTTTAAACCTTATAATTGACATAGCTATGACATGTAGACTTGCAAGCTTGCATTCTTTGCTGCCTTGCAAATGGGACAAAGATCTAGCTTGGAATCACATTTCTTTTCAAATCTACACTGACACTGAAACCTCAATCTTTTCATAAACCTCCTGACTTTTTGGGTGGTTTCCTTTTTCCTCTGTATTTACTAAATTTTTTTTTATCTTCTTAATCTGGATTGTCTTTTCCTCCATAACAACACGATTGAGTATCGTCATTTAAACCTTCAATTACTGACCCATTACTATCACCAAATCTTTCTTTACTATCATGATTCACCTCCAGCTTCTCAAATCCTGGTTTTGTATTGCAAATATCAAATATGGAACGTGCAGAGTAGTATTATGTTTTCATCCATAAATGGTTGCAAATGTCGATGAAGATTAAAAATAATGGTCTGAATACAATACTAAACAATATCAAAGACCGCCAATCTTTGGGATCAACTAAAAAAATATTTTTTTAGTGCAATGCTGATATTTTAGGGAAATGGCCTGCTAGGAAGGAAGCGTCTTTGGGTATCCTATCTGATGATGGTTATGCGTTGATGCCTGCTGATATCCTTGTTTACAATTGGGATAATGGCCAGGACACGTGCTTTGGTGTCAATGGGGTTTCTCCTTTTACAGAAGGGGGGATTCGTACTTTCGCTCATGGCCTTGCCATTTCTAATGCCGTCTCTCGCAAGAGAAAAATGTATTTGGATACGTGCAATGCTCAAGGTTATGGTTTAGGTGTTTGGCATTCTCTACCCTTGGTGAACTTGGTGAGCATATGGTGGTTTTTCTGAAGAGATTGAGGCACTGCATTGCCAGTCATGATTGCATTGTTAAAGTTAGCAATTTTGTTTTTTCATAGAATAGGGGTTGTCATTCAGAAAGGAGTTGGTGCCCAGCTTGTTGCTAGGCTACCGACCAACTCCTTGACTTTGGTAAATATTTTCGTTTAAATAACAATAATTAAATAAAAAAATTAGGAAAAAAAAAGTAAAACAATTTACTTGACATTTTTATCAGAAATTATTATTTTAATCAATTACAAGTGTAACCGATTTTATAATTATTTGGATGACAAGTATCTAAGATTCATGGGTCAAAAAAAGTTGCAAGTTTTTATGGGTCAAAATAAGTCTTATCATAGTTTGTATCTTTTTTTAAATCATTATGACTAAAAATTATTCCATCGTTATTTCTAGTATTAGGGGTTGTTTGGTAACCATTATTTTAATGGATTATCAGTCCATAATCCATTATGCAGATTATAATGGATTATATATGTGTTTGGTAACCATTATAATAATTGATTATTTTAATCATAATTGAAAAAATCCATTATTTCCATAAGCAGAAAAAATTGTTTTGAAAATTTATTATAATCAATCATTTTTTCTAACAAATTCAAATTGATTTTTTTCTTCTTATTTTCTCTAAACTATCAAGAGAGAGACAAAAAAAAAAACAACAACATAGGACTAAAAAAAAATCCTAGATCATTGTTGTTTCCTCTCCTTTTTGAGATCATCATTCTAAGATAATCAATTATTTGAAAAAAGTGTTTGAGAAATTTATTTTAAAAATGATTAAATCAAAATCATTTATCAATTTATGATTATATATAATCATAAATTTTACCAAACAATGCCTTAGAGAAACATAGAGGATTAGTTACACATCTTATCAAAAAGATAATTTAACAGATGACTAAAAACATAAAGGTTTAATGTATAAATCAATGGATTTCGGATGAAAGCATGAGAAAACAATACCACAAGATCAAAATAGAAATAAAACTTTAAAGAAGATAAAGATCAAGAGTTAGAATATAGAAAATAGAGAGTTGATTGACGAATGTAGAGAAAATTTTAATGATTGAGTTGACTCATTTGGTCGCCCGATCCTCAAAACCTGGTACGTCGTGTTTTGAAGCATGTTATTATCATCGGTAATGAGTTAGCTGTGTGTGTATGTGCCTTCACTGTAGTTATTCTAGTAAATTAATAATGCTTTGGATCGAATATTGTCTAATATTATTATCCGGTATTCGAATGAAGAACCATCAAGTGGTCTGATGGTTCTCATACTCCTTCCCACTGCGGAGATAGGGATTCGAACTCCATAATTGCCGGAATCCACAAAAAAGGAAGAAAAAAAATGAATGCAGATACAAGGTATTCACATCCGTGTGCTACCCTTACAAGGTATTTTTCAAGATCCTAAAGATAAGGGATATGTTTCGTCTATTGTCGGTTAATTTTTGTAACCTGTTATAGGGGCTGATAAAACCATTAGAGGGGCTGATATAATAAGACAAAAAAAGGGTTACCAGTTAGTAATTTCAAAAACCCCTTATCTATATAATTTTCATAATGGCAAAAAGCCCTTATTTAGTTAGTGTTGTTAATTTAAATTAGCTAATTATTAGGTTAATGAAATTTTTTTATACTTAATGAAAAATTTAATCAGATTAAGAGATAGGTTTGGTGGAGAGATAAAATATAGTTTTTTTTTTTTATAAGGATTTATTTCAAAAACCTAGATTTTGATTTACTCAAACAAAATGAATGATTTCAGTGGCAAATTGGAGGTGGGTGGATCTCTATATGATAGAGAAACCATATTTTACAAATACCCCACGATGGAGATCCTACTATGGTTGATCTCTTAGCTCCTACGGTTGGAATTAACTATAGAAGCAACCGTAGGAGCCATTTACGGTTGAAATTAACCACAGAAGCCAACAATGGGGGCTATTTACGATTAGTATCTGATGAATATCCAACCGTAACTGGTTAATATTGGGAAAGCCCAATCATAAACCAGTTACGGTTGGATTGTTATCTTACGAGGTGAACTGTAAATAAGTTACGGTTCGTTTGTCGGTGGCTAGTATCCAACCAGAACTAGTTACGGTGATAACATTTAAGTCAAAGCCAACCGTAATCAAATTCAAAAACTCAAATTATTTTCGCTCAGGATTTTTACGGTTGGTATTGTTAAAGTCGAAACCAACCGTAATTATTTTTACGGTTACAAAATGAACTCTAACTGGATATTCCAAATAGTTTTTTAGGATTTACGGTTGGTAGTTCTTCAATCACCAACCGTAACACCTTCAGAAATCTTGGTTATGGTTGGTTAATTAAGAATAACCAACCGTAACTCCATCTGCAACCCTTAACGTAAGTCATGCCACTTGATCTTTCCGATGGTCTAGGGTGAAATTGAAATTTGTGTTCTTTTGACAATTAGAGGATTTTTTTGATTATCGTCACTGCAATCATTTTTTTTTTAAATATATTTGATAATGATTATCAAAGAAAAACTGATTTTGATTTCGGTTATTTTTTTATGATTAGGTTTGAATAGATAGGAGATTAATTTAGTTCTTTAAAAATGGAAGGGTAATCTAGACCTTTAACATGATACTAGGACACCCCTAACCAATTTGGTAGACATTATTATCATGTTTCAGTCCCTCCAATGAATCATCGGCCCCTATAACGGGTTACTAATTTTTAACATCACAAGCATTTAGATGCGCCCCTTAAGAAGTTAGGGGTGTGTCAATATAACATCCCAAATCCACACCAGCCAAACCCGGAGTCCCAGACAAGCAGCCCACACCCCACAGGTTGTTGTTGTCGACGTGTCATCAACAAAATAATGACTAAAATGCCCCCCAGCTAGCCTAGTTTTGTCATCCCCGCTAGCAATTAAATCCGTAGAGTTTCCAGAATTTTGTTGCTAGATAAAAATGGATAAATTCAGATCGAGAAGAGTTCAAATTCAAACACCTGAAGCTGATAGAAATAATGGAGAAACAGAAACCCTAGAACCTGAAAACAGATCTAGGCCATCGGAGAATAATGTTTCAGAAGATCAAGAACCTTTTATGGGTATGAAAGTTCGTAGAAGGGCTTCTTTACATAGAGATTACAGAGGGGATTATCTCGATGTTCCTTCTCAGTATGCACTCATGAAGATCTTGGATAAACAAGGTATTACGTTTTTTTTTCAGTTGGATCGTGGGTATCTTTTTTCTATTATGTTGAGTTGAGAAAAAACGGATTTTCCTAGCGTTTCAGGTCACAATGATAGGTAATTAATTGATATGAAGAAATGCAAATATTTATATGAAGTGCACTGGTGAACACGTTTTGTGTGTTAAGTAACCTGGAGTAGGAACTCCAAGATGTGAGAATACTGTCTCACTATAGGGTTTTTTTCCCTTGCATACATCTATTTTGTAGGTAATCAGATAGGAATGTGTTCATGATACAGTCTCGTCCCTAAGGTAAAAATAATTATTAACCTTTCAGAGGTTGTGGTCGAGTGGGTAATCTTCGAAGAAATTATGTTATGTAGTTGGAGGTTGTTATTGCATATCATTAGATGATGTTAGTCTTAGCACCCAGGCCTTGGCAGGTGAAATACCATAACTTTGTCCAAGCTTGTGTTTTTGCCATCTGCAAGTGGGAAGTTGCATACTACTTTATGATCAGTCTGACTCCCGGTGGAATGAACCAATTTCCCGAGAGTGGTGTAACTTGAGATGTTGTGGCAATTTCTTGTATGGTTAATAGCATGAATCGCGATGAATGACAGCAGAGAATCACAATTTGATTTAAGATGGTAGGGAAATTTCCAATATAAGATTTAGAAAGTGGATCATATGTCTCTTTTAGCTCATTAAAATCTGCCCCTCAGCCCAAGCAGGTGGTGGACTCCTCAAAGGTCCAAGCTTATGTTCTACATGCAGTATATATTATTTGCAGTATATCACAAGTCACATAAGCAGTGATTTAATCGGAAGAATATCTGGTCAATTTGAATTCTCTTTTTCTGCTGCATTGCTTATTCCTTATTATTAACGCTGTTGTTTACTGATCTTTTTATATGCTCAGTTTTAGTCACAGGTTATAAGTATGATGGGTGTTTCTTTGTTCTCTCTTGTGTCTCGTGACATCTTAGTCGTGTATATTAATAATATCCTGTCCTTTGGCTTGTAAATCTGTAATCCCTTTTGTTGGACATACATTATCATTTATCATTACCAAAAATAAATAAATAAATTATCCCTGTATTTCTTCGAAGGATGCTAGCAACTCTTCGAATATGCTGGATGTCTTATTCTATTTACTTAATGGTTCTAATCTTTAACTTCTATTTCTGCAGGTGATCGGAAAGTTCTCTTTGCAGATAAGGTTTTGAAGTTCACGGGATCAGGGAAGATGAAGCGGCGGGTTCTGTTGATTACCGAATCCACTATCTACATTGTTAGCCCAGAGACTGGTGCGCTTAAAAGAAGAATAGCACTTAATGCCGTTGAAAAGCTTTGCTTGAGTGAGCTAAGTGACAATTTCTTCGCAATTGTTATCCCTAGTGAGTTTGATATTCTTATGGCTAGCACTCGAAAGTCAGAGATTGTCACCGTGTTAGTAGATGCTATCAAAAGTTTATCAGATTACGAGCTTGAAGTGACTTTTTCCAACACGTAAGTTATTCAGAAGGCTTTATCTATTCATGTGTTTGAAATTGACGAAATTCCAAATAGGGTTCAGCCTCATTTAGTTTGCACCTTGTAATTATGAAAACAACGAAATTCATAACACAAGGTGAAGTTGTTTACAGAAACTGAGTTTAATACCTGTCCAAAATCTGAAAGGTGAGAAAATCCATTTTATTTTTCTTTAACTAGTTCCCTGATTCTGCACTAGGTTTCTAGTACTCTATCCACAGCACAATTCAATTGGTCTTCACTCTTATTGTATTTCTCTTGGCCGTACTTGAAAATGTACGACACGCTTTAGCAGGTACAGTTGTTTGGTCAATTGACTTCATGATGTGTTGTGCGCCATTTATTATGTATTCTGGCTGCTATTGTATCAAATGTTAGTTAAGGACCACCAAGAAATTGAACCCTTGTGTTTCACCGGAGTAGTTGGTGACTTTTGTGTACTAAAGAAACTTATATATCCCCTGAGGTTTCACATTCCTCTTTATGATCATGATTGCCTCAGTATATACAATTATTCTATCTTGAGTATTTTCATTTGTTTTTGTGTTTTAAGACCCTCTTGGAAAAGATAGTCTTTCTTTCTTTGGTTAGCTGTTAACTGAAGATGGGTATAACCTTGTTTAATTTAATTGATAATTCTTATAATATGATTTATTAAATACGTTTTGAGTGTTTATATTGACCTTAGTTACACTTACTTTGCAGGTTTGAGTACCATGCTGCGGCTGAGCTGATTAAAGAAGTGCTATTTGAGGAAGTTGAAGGTTTGTCATTACCTCTTTTCGGGATTACCATTTGTCTGCTGGTTTTGTATGCACACTTACTTTGCAGTGAGCATCCGACTGTATCTAACTTTTGGTTGCATGGTGCCTAAAAAACAAGACCCATCTGATTTAGTTCAATTGATTGGTAGGTTTAACATAAACTACTCAAAGAACAACTTTCCAAACATATCTGAACACTAGGGTCTAGAAAAGAACTTCAAGCATATGAGTCGTCCGAAAAGTTCCAAAGCTTAGACTGATACAACTGTTCATTAAGATATTGTTACTACCCTCAAGACCCTGAGCACATGCATTTTCATAGCGTAAAGTGTGACTTTTTAACGGCCCTGTTGAGGCCCTAAGCTTCATGCCTGGACGGGTTGGGACCATCTTCAATGATAGAGAAAAGAAACTTGGTATCAGATAGAAATTAGTCAGTATGGTTTCATTTTATTTAGGCCTGATCTAATTTCCACAGGAAGTAACCATATTTGCGACTTATTACTAAAGCTGCATATGGTGTATGTAATTTCAGGTGGCATCAAAACAAGGATAGTGGTGAAGTGAAAACCAGATTCTCTTGGGTGGTTACAATATGTGGTTAGGTTATACATGGGGATTGCCATTCTTGAAAAAATAATGTAAAGGTAATCAATTCTTTATACGAAGATACAGGTGAATGCGTGTCTTCAACAAACAATCCCCCAGAGAAGTGTATTTCTAGTGTGATTCTGATTGTGTGTGTAATACTATAGAATTTCTGAGAGCCGAGTAATTTTGATGTTGAAACACTTTTTTTATGTGAAAGATCCCAGAAGCTGGTTTACTTATCCAACATTTCCTTGATCAAATTAGGCTGTAGGCACTTTGCATTCGCGGTGTTGCACATCTGTGAAAGAATCCCGCTTACAAACTAGCAACAAGTAGAGGAAAGAATCCCGCTTACAAACTAGCAACAAGTAGAGGAAAAAATTGCAAGTCATTCGACAGTGTCAAGGTGGAGCCTTGAAAGTCGAAATGACAGACAGAACTGAACCAAAATATGAATAGGAAAAGGAGAGAGAAGGAAAAGGAGAGAGAAAGAAAGAAAATGGCAGTTGAGTTTTCTTTGGTGGACTGGGAAAAAAGACTCCCATGTAAGCAATGAATGAGCCAAATTATGGGGGATAATGAAATTAAAATTACAATTGAAAATTTTCATATCCTGTAGCTGAATAATCCAAGCAACCAGAACTGAATACAAAATAAATTATCTCACCATAATCTCCTATTGAATTTCATCCATGTTAAGGAAGTTACAGAAACAAACAGGCGTGAGTGGGAAGAATGTATAAATTACCAGACCATAAGGCAAGCCTAAACTAAAATAAAAATAATGAACAAGGTTTAGCCTAGGTGGGATGGATGAGGGTTCCATCTCAACCAATAGAACGATGATGGACTATTACTTGAGTTTTATTTTAGAATCCACCAGCTGGTGGTCGTGGTGGCGAGCTCTCTGATTTGGTTTCTGACGAAGTTCTGATATCTGTATCAGCCCTTCGAACATCTTCCACCATTTTGACAACTTCCGACATTTTTGGCCTCTGCTCTGGCGTTCTTACAACACAAGTCATTGCTATCTGTAACATTTCCACCATTTCTTCCTCTATATTAGGGTACCTCATTAGTTCGATATCAAAAACTTCAGCTGTCCATTCCTCTCGAACTACAGATTGTACCCAGCGAACTAAGTGAATTACCTCATCGCCACCTGTTGTGTGAACGGGAGATTTCCCGGTAAGGAGTTCAAGTAATAAGACTCCATAGCTGTAAACATCTGATGGCTGAGCTGCTTTTCGTGTGTCTACAACCTCTGGAGCTCGGTATCCAGCGGCCCGTGATATAGGTGGGGGAACTGGGTTCATTAGCGTTGTTAAACCCAAATCAGATACTAAACCGTAGTTTTGAGAGTTGAGGAATATGTTGGATGATTTAATGTTTCCATGAACAAGTTTCCCGGAATTATGTGTGTGGATATGAGCAACCCCTCGTGCTGCACCAATTGCAATTCCAAGACGTGTATTCCAGTCTAGAGGAACTCTATCTCCTCCTCTTTTTCCTGCAATGTTAGAAATTACAAAAACAGATGAGATGTGGAACTAAACTGTAAAAAGAGTAACAAACTTCAGAAACCCTATGTATCGAAAAAATAACTAAAGGAACCAGGTATGAGTTTTTAAGGAAAGCAAGTTCTGTTTGAGTTACCTGCAACAACTGTTTTGGGTTTAATGTTGAAGTAATACTGACTAACAATATCCAACAGTAAACACACTGCTGACTAGTTCAAAGTTGCTGACAAAAAGTACCTTGTGTGATTGATTACTTAATATGAAACTAGGCATTGTGTATATTTAGTGAGATCAGCTTACAGAGAACAAATGCTTGCCCATCACAATACAGAAATTTCCACACAATTACCCATGGAATACTTGTCCAGGAAATTTAGAGCACTAACACAAATATTGAGCATTTCAATAAATGTTCTTTTTGGGAGTTATTCTTTGTTCGAATAATCTTCGGGAATTAATAGATTGAGAAACCTGATAATACGATGGAGAACACCTTGACAATTTGTTAACCTTTTTTCTTCAGAAATGGAACACCTAAGTACTTGCCAAAAACATCCGAATCAACAATGAGCTGTTTCTAAGGTGAAGAACTCCACCCTAGTTATAGATCTTCAGGCATCCAGTTTCAACTACGTTCTAAAAAGGGTCATGGAGTACTTAGTCCGAACAACTACCATAAATGCAGGCTTAATGACTGAAATAATATAGAGGATATAACTTCTATGAAAGCAAAGTTACGTCGGCTATAGAAGATTTCTTAACTTGTTTAACATTTCCAATAGTAAATAAGTAATAGCGGATGTTGTGGAGCATATATATAAATCATCATGCAACGTGACCACACTCTACCATTGAAAGAGGGCAACGAAATTAGGAACTGAATATTAGAAGGATGGGTAGAACTATTACTATTACAAAAGCACTATGTGTGTGTGTGAGAGAGAGATGGAGAGATCATACCATGTAAGAGAGCAGATACACTTCCTCGACTGTAAAAGTCATACACCATAAGCCTCTCATCCTTGGAATAATAATATGCTCTTAGTTGAACAACATTTTCATGGCGAATTCTCCCAACAACCTCCAACTGCTGCTCAAATTCCCGCTTTCCGACACCCACTTCCTTCAATCTCTTCACAACAACAGTTGTTGCGTCCTCAAGTACCGCTTTGTAAGCAGTACCAAATGTTCCTTTCCCAAGAACTTCAGCGGAAGCAGTTAACAAATCCTCTAAATCAAACGCATAGTTACAGCCCTCAAAGAAAACAAGTCTGACATTTCCATCTTGACTACCTGGAGCCGTAGTTTTCCCTTGAGATTTTAACCCCTTGTGCAATTTCCCTGAAAGCCCACCACTTTCATCATCTCTTTTGAAACAGCAAACAAACAGCAGAAACCCAAATACAACCAGAATCAGCAGAACAGAACCCCCAATTATAATTCCAAGTAATGCGGTTTCACTAAGCTGTCTTGAATTTGTTGACTTTGGAGGAATCGGTATAATGGGTGATTGATATGGATCGATGGGTGTGGACGAATTACCATAAGACACATTATTACCATAAAATGAATATTTAGGAAAAGCCTGCAGAGATTTTGGAATTATTCCAGTCAAACTATTATTAGCCAAAAGTAGTTGCTGGAGATTTGGAAGATTGAAATCAGGAATTTCACCCGAGAGAGAATTATTAGCAAGATTCAAAGCTTGTAAATGAGTAAGATTCGATAGTGAAGAAGGAATGCTCCCATTAAAACTATTATGAGAAAGATTAATAATAGTAAGATTCTTCCAAATAGAAAAATCATTAGGTAATGAACCAGAAAACTTGTTAAACTGAAGATAAAGAAGAGACAGGTTTTTCAAGTTGATAAAATCAGAAGGAAAAGACCCAGTAAGACCATTAGATCTGAGACTTAAGATCTGAAGAGCAGTAAGTCTACTGAGTGTATTTGGTGGAATCTGACCGTTTAATCCAATCCCAGGTAATCTGAGAGATATGATTCTGGACTTATCCGAACTACAATTGACTCCAGTCCAGTGGTTGCAGACACTGGAATTCTTCTCCCAGTTTAAGGTTCTTGAATGAGGGGTTTTACTTAGAAAATCTAGTAAAGCTTGTTTATCTTCAACTGGATCTGAATTAACTACAACTAATACAAAAATGAAAATCACAGAGACAAGAATGGAAGAAGTTTCCATTCTATCCCTTCTCTCTCGACCGAATGCTGATGAAAAATAACTGAGCTGGTTTATTTTTTCTGTACCCAACTCAATAAGCCTACTCCAAAACCCCAAAATACACAGCAGCACGTATTTCAAGGCAAGTGTCGGTTAAAGTTTGAAGCTTTACTGCAAATTTTCTCTTTGAGCTTTATACTTTAAACAAAATCGGGTCAACAAATGAAGGAGGGAACCTGCACAAATTTAACTAGAAATACATCTTCTTTTTGTTTTTTTGCTTTTGCTTTTGCTTTTCTTTCTTTATCCCAAATCGCTAAAATTTTGATTTTCAAATACTTAAACACTGTTTGTTCCTCGAAATGGTAGAATTCAGATCGAAAAGAACTTCCCAGTTTCCTAGTTTAACTGAAATACAGTACACTAGCTAGCTGCTAGGGAGAGAAACTTCAAGGATCAGTTGTAATTTCCATTGGTTTCTATCTCTCGCTCTGGAAAAGACTTGTATCCAGGTTGTGATTACTGAAGAAGCATTGAATAGTTAAGAATATAACCCATAACTATCCATCCGCCATTTCCGCCATTAATATGGACACTAAAGAGATGGGGGAGATATGTAAATAATAAATAAACCAGAAAATAACTTTCTTTTATCTTTCTTTTTTATTTATTTATCCACATCGGTTTTTTTAGGTAGCAATGACTTGGGATTCTTTTATCGGTTATGAATCTCATGATGAGACCATGTTTATGAACAGATCATTGTCGTATCATTACTCGCTAACGGTTATTCGCAGTTCGACGCGTGGGAGCCTCCTTGAAGATGGACAGTTTTGACCGTTAGATTTTTGGTAGAGAAGATGGACTGGACGTATAATTCTGATACTCCCCTTTTAAATGCGGGGTAGAAGAAGAAAGCTAAAATGTTAAAGGTTTTTTTACCTGGCATTTTTAGGGGCAACCCCAAAAGAATTAGGGGCGATTTTTTTATTCACAACCCATATACAACGTTAAGGGATGTCCAAAAACAGAGAGAATATGTTAATGCCCTTACATAATCGGAAGCTATGTTGTGCCCGATTATTATAAAGCAATCAGAAGCTTAGTAACGATATTATACTACCGATTAATATCGATTTTGTGCCTAACGCGCATCTGGCTTCTATAACAATCGGTAGGAACAATAACCTCAATAGACTACCGATTATAGTAGCTCCTAAATTCCCAAAATTGGTGATTTCGTCAAGGAAGAAATTTGGGGCAACTTTATAATCGGAAGTCATATTAACTACCGATTATTCTAGTTCCCAAATTCGAAAAAAATGACATTTCTGCAAAAAACAAAATTTGGGGCAACTGTATAATCGGAAGTCTTATTAACTCCGATTAATATAGTTCTCAAATTCGAAAAAATTGAGATTTTTGCAAAAACAAAATTTGGGGCACTTCCGATTATACAGTTGCCCCAACAAAATAGAGCCGTTGGAACTCTAAACTCTATATAAGGATTGTATCTTTTACTCTCTATGGAACACAAATACATTTAAACTCTCTCCAACATCATCTTCAACATAATGGCCCAACCATTCATTAATCCTACGGAGTTCACGATTGAAGAAGATTTATCTTTATGTAGGCGCTATGTTCAATTCTATCCGAGACGAGGAGAAGAACATGGGCAAGGAGGCATAATGAGTATGAGTTATTTGGGGAAAATTAACGAAAAATTCTGCGCCGACACCGGTAACCCAAACAACCGTCACTCCGCTGATCTTTTCTGCCGAGTTGGTTCAATAAATAGACACGTCGAAGAATTCGTCCATTTAACTTATCTTGTGAATCAATATCGATTGAGGGGTGAAACCAATGATGAGGTTATAGAACGATCTCTCTGGGAATGGCGGAGATGGAAAAGATCCACACACGTTATGAAGCTCATTTTAGAATCCTTAGGGCGATGGAAAGATTTAATCCGTTTAGGACTCGTCCAACACGTCCACGACGCTAATCACAATACCTTGTAATAGAATTGCGGGAGTTCAATGTAAAATAGAATTACCTTGTAATAGGTGATATTGTTATGAATTTCAAAATATTTATGAAAATCGGAAGTTTTAATTGTTGATCTAACTACCGATTATACTCCAACGGCTAGTTCGTTCAAAAGAAACTATTCGTGCCTCGAAACCACACACAATCGGTTGATAATACATATTGATAAACCTCCGATTATACTACTCTAATGAAACTGAGAACTCTGTTGACAAAACATCCTATAATCGGAAGTATATAACAATAAATATTTACCGATTACGCATAATCGGGTTCTTTGTTCAAACATTTCCTACCGATTGTGTGTAATAATTGTACGCAATTTCAGTACAGTCTTGTAAAAGTACGCATCAACGGCCATATTTTCAAAAAAAAAAAAAAAAGAGACGTTGGGACTCTCATCTATATAAGGAGGGTAAACTCTTCTTATTTATGCACCAAACAACACATATATAGCATCGTGTATTCTACAAATAGATTTTCCATCGTCTACTCTTGTGAATTCATTCTATATCTCAACTTACAAGCATGGCAACGTTTGACGAGTTGAAGATTTGGTCATTGTGAAAACATGGTATCGTGAAACAAGACGTGAAGATGTCATAGCAGGAAGGTTAACACCCGAAGTCTTTTGGGCGAGGGTATATAGCCAATTTGTGCGAGAGTATGGAAATCCAAAGCAAAGATCACTCCAACAAGTTCATGATCGTTTCCGACTTGTCCAAAAGGGGTAAATGATTACATAACGATACAAAAGAGGATGTTTAACACTAGCCACTTAAGCTTGTCGATCCAACAATTTGTAAGTATAACGCTCGGTTATTCTTTTTAAATAACTTAGGGTGTCTAATCTTTCTTACTAAAACGAAGTTGACATTATTTTATGTTTGTTTATGTAGGAGACACTCGCAAAAAGACAAAGTACTTAGTGGAAAAGGGTGAAGAATTCACTTATGATGGAAGTTATGAATTCCTAAAGTCCGTCATAAAAAGTATAAATGTTGATTGATGGTTACAATCGGAAGTTATTATTTTATATTGTCTACCGATTCTGGGAAGATTTTCAGTTTTTTTTGTCAGACTTTGGTGACAATCGGAAGTTTATGCAATATGTTGTCTACCGATTCTGGGAAAAAATTTCATTTTTTTTGTCAGAGTTTGTTGTCAATCGGAAGTTAATGCAATATGTTGTCTACCGATTCTGGAAAAAAAATTCTGTTTTTTTTTTTTTTTGTCAGAGTTTGGTGACAATCGGATGTTTATGTAATATGTAATCTACCGATTCTGGGAAAAAATTTCAGTTGTTTTCTCAGCCTTACAATCGGAAGCTAACTTCCAAAAGTTAATAACCGATTATAATATTGATTGAGTCGGTTTACAAAAGCTTGTATAATCGGTTGATATATTAAAAATATAACTACCGATTATAGCTTCATACTTCACAGTATTTTCCAAAAAATTCCAAAAAAACATGTACAAATAGGAACTTTATACTATACATCTTTCAAACATAACGATCATTCATCTTCATCATCCGAGGGAACCAATTCCAGCAGAGGCTTTCGGGAAATCCACCTTCATGACGCGATCCCAATCCAACATGTTGGTCTCATATTTTTTCAACCAATCGTTACAATGATTCGTTGGGAAGTAATCACTCCAACCACCCAACTGAGGTAATGGGCAATCCCTCTTTACTCTTAAACCGATAAAATGCATCTCATTCACAAATGCCATAATAATTCTTCTATCTTTAACCGATTCATCGCAAACCGTCCTTGTAGGTGTAAACGTAAAAGAATGTCCATACCTAAGAGGAACAAAGAAATGTACCACGCAATTCAAAGCGTCCGCTAATAGATATCCACATTTAGGCATAGTCATCCAATACTTGGATCCGATTGTCTTCAATCCCTTTCGGCAATTTACACGCGCAACTAAGTCTTTGAACTTTAGTTCTTTGTCGTGCCTATCTCCTTGATTCATCATCTCCATATACAAATCCTTGTCCTTTATTAGTTGTACCGCCATCTTAGTTCTTAAATTTTGCCATTGGGTGACATCTTCGTTCACCGCCTCTCCAAAGTAACCAATTTGTTCCGTGGCGACGTGAAACCCACAATTGCCATCCCCATCAACCTCGTCGGTGGACAAAACAAATGGAACAATGAGTGGAGGGAGTTGTTTCATATACTCTTCTATAATCGTATACCTTGATCGTGTTGGTCTTCCATGAAAATCCCTAGGACAACAAAGAGTACCATACTTCTCTCTTATAGTCACCATTTCCGTTGATTGTGTTTGTTGCGAGTCGCTTATTTGATCAATAACTACGGAGCTAGTTTGGGTCTCCACTAACACAACTTCTTCCACCGCCTCGGCTTGACTTACTTGAGAAGGCTTCGTAGAGACCTTTGGACTCACTTGTTGGGAGGTTGGTCCACTTTGATATTTTCTTGGACGACCTCTTTTCTTGGGTTGCGGCTCATCTTCAAATTCGGCTTCCGAACGCTCATGCCTACACAATATTCTTTTATTAGACAAATGCTCCTTTAATTCTTTTCTTTCAATGGTCCTCGACACTTCGGTGTTTGGCCTACCCGACCCTTTTGCTTAATAGGTTCATCAACCTCCCTTAAACGAGGGTGAAGAGCTTGCTCCAAATCATGCATCAATATTTGCTTCTTGGCGCCATTTGTTGTAGCATAACGCTCGATTATTCTTGCACACAATTCCGACTCCATGAACGATGGACCATCGACTACGGGGGTTCTTGGAGTGAAATTTAATTGCTTCCAAAATGGATGAATATCATTGATGTCAATCACATCGACGTACCTACCCATTTTATGACGATATGGGAGACCAATAACTATCATATCCTTGCAAACACAAACCGTATTCTCGTCATCGTAAGCTTTATATAACTTCAATTGTTCCATCATGTGATTTATTGCCCATTTTGAAACTTTATGAACAATGCCCCTTAGAAGCAATCTTTCCCTTTCATGTTCCGTAGGGAATTTATGTACACTAAGTTGCTTAGAATCCTTAATCTTTACGAGATCACGATTGGTGAATTCATGGATTGCTTCTTGGATCGACACAACTCCATTTTGACTACCTAGAAGTATTTTCTTTAATTGGCCATGAGACCCCTCCGCAATGCTTGTCGCCTCGTTCTTGAAGTTACGATATTCATATGTCCATGCATACACAAACCTCTCCTTAATCGGTAACCATTGTGTTTTACAATACTCAACGGGTTTTGGGTAGTCCTTGCCATATTCATCCTCAAATTTCTTCAAGTTTCTTTCGTAAATTTCCTCGGGCATTGACCAAACGATCTTGTCCTATGCTTTCATGAACGCTCTCCAAATTATTCCATCCTCCTTCCATTTTTCATCAAATAACCTCTTCTCTTCCTCTCGTTCTTCCGCGGTTAATTTACTAATGCGCTCATCCTCTTCCTTCGACCTCTTGGTACCCTTCCTTGGTTTTTTAGCTTGGAAATGGTGATGGCAATTGTGTTTGAGGTTGCATTGAATGTGCCACGTACATTTCAAGTTTTGGGCTTCAGGAAACACTACCGCTATTGCATGTATTAAGGCTTGATCGTTATCCGTTACAATAACCCTTGGAAAATCATCGACATTGTAAATGGACCTCAACGTCTCCAACATCCAAATGAAACTCACGTTGTTCTCATGATCCATTAAACCCCATGCAATCGTAAACGTGTTTTTGTCCGAAGTGTGACAAGCAATGTTCAACAACGGCATGTTATATTTGTTTGTCTTGTAAGTGGCATCTATCAACAAAATTTGATGAAAACACTGAGCCAATTTTATCATTTCGGGATGTGCCAAGAAAATACGTACCACTTTACCATCCTTTTCTTCCGTTCTCAATGTGTAGTCGTGTAACTCAGCTAACCACTGCGATTGTTGCATGACCGTTCTACCATCCCATTCCGTCCTTTTGATCGTATCTAGGGCTGACTTAATTGTAGACAAAGAAGACAAGTTGTCGGGGTCGTCCGCCTTTATTTTACTTAAGATCGCACTCGCCTTTTGGATACGCATAGACCTCACCGTCTCCATTTCATGTGGTTTTAACTTCGCAACCATTACATGTCCAATAAGAGTATCCGGATCATCGTGGTTGTGACAACCATTAGCAACTTTAGACATTTTCCAATCTTTACTTTCCTTACCATCGGGCTTATAGAAGACAATCTCAAATGGGCATCCAATCTTATTTGTATGAGTTCGGTATTTCTTTCTCTCCGTCTTCCTTACATACTTATTATTCTTTCCCTCGTGACTCTTTTTCTTCCCACCTCGCTCACAAACCATTTCAAACCTAATGTTCTTCACGCAAGGGTTCTGAACTACCACGCACATCTACTCTTTTGCCTTGTTCATAAGCCATTCCTTTGCTTCCTTCTTACTTCCAAATATCTAAATGCGCATATAACAAACCAAAAAAAATAAGCATAACCATCTAACATACATGATTGGAAAAAGAAAAGATAATTCATGAACATACCAAATCATTTGCATAGTGTGGGGAAGTATCAGGCCTCAAATAATAATCGTCATCAACCGCTACAACAGCCTACGCACAACAACAACAAGTTATGCATTAGCAATCGAAAGGAAGTTTAGATAATAAGTAACCGATTGTGTTACAATCGGTAATTTAATACTATACAACATAACTGATTTTAAACAATCGGTAGTCATGTACGAATATAGTCTACCGATTAACGACATACACAAATGAACAATTCTTCTGTATAAAAAGCTTCAATAATCGGAGGGACTATAAATTCATAAACCAACCGATTATTAAATATCAAGATTTACGAATATTTCATTTTTTGGAGAAATTCGTATTTGGGGCGACGTTATATAATCAGACGTTTATTTATGTATACAACTTCAGATTGTGAGAAATTGAAGCTTTCAATTTGGGGATTTTTTTCATATTCGGCAGATAAATACATCAAAATATATCCGATTGTGGATAATCGGTAGATATTGTACTAAATTAACTACCGAATATATGTCGTTCATGTCATTCAATGCATGCAGAAATCGAATTTTCACGTTCAAAAACACACACAAACGCACATAACATGGATATTAGAGTTTGTTGACAACATACCTGTATGTTTGATGCATCGTTAGCTTCGATCTCGGGTGATTCTCCATTTTCTTCAATGAAAGCGTCGTCTAGGGTTTCATCTCCATCAAAGTTTGGATCATTCAATATATACCCCAAATCGTCATCTCTAAACGGTAGTGAACCTTGAACTTCAACAACTTCACGTCCTTCTTCGTACCCATCCATGTTTATGGAAGTTGACAACAATCGGAAGTTGGCAACATATACCCACTTCTTCTTCTTCTCTCACTCAATCGGGAGTTATCTCACAATAAGTCAATTTTTTTTTCCAAACACTAATATATAGACCCTATCCTATCGATTACAAGAGTTTGCTTCCGATTATTTTGTGAAACTACCGATTATTGTTTTGGCTACCGAATATTATAGTTTTTGGCAAAGGTTGAATCCGGGGCCACTTATAATCGGTAGGGTTATAAGTTTTAAACTCTACCGATTATGGTAGATTTCAAAATTCATCACATGAAGGATTTTAGAAAAAACTCATTTTGGGGCAACCTATAATCGGTAGGTTTTGGAACCAATTTGACGTCCGATTATGACTACATCCAAATCACTAACCACATGGTTATGCCTGGCTCTGTACACTCAAAACCTATGAAATTTGGCAAGGGTTCGATCTGGGGCTCCTTATAATCGGTAGGTTGTTAATTTGTTAACTCTACCGATTATGGTATATTTCAAATTCCCTTACATGAAGGATTTTATAAAAAACTCATTTTGGGGCAACCCATAATCGGATGGTTTGGTAATATATTTAACTCCCGATTAACGCTGCATCCAAAACACGAACCAAGTGGTTATGGCTGGCTGTGTACACTCAAAACCTATGAAATATAGCAAAGGTTGGATAGGGGGCTCGTTATAATCGGTGGGTTATATAATTATATACCCTACCGATTATGGTAGATTTCAAAATTCATTACGTGAAGGATTTTAGAAAAAACTCATTTTGGGGCAACTTATAATCGGTAGTGTATGTAACCTATTAGGCTTCCGATTATGGCTACATCCACAGCTCAAACCAAGTGGTTATGGTTGGCTTTGCACCCCTCAAAACCTATGAAATTTGGCCAAGGTTGAATATGGGGCTCCTTATAAACGGTAGTCTTACAAGTTGGATAAGCTACCGATTATAAAAGGAATTATTAGCCGAAGTATCTACACAATAATCGGTAGGTATAGTTTTAGTTTAATCTACCGATTCACCTTTAACCTACCGATTATGATGTAGGCTCCCGATTATATAAGGGTATATTGGCCATTTCGAAAAATCGAAGATAAGGGGTAGCTTAGATTTACGTTTGGGTGACCTTTTTTGTCTTTTAGTGTCGCCCCTAAAAATGCCAGGTTTTTTTAAGCAACGGCCTAATTGGAGGTCTAGACAAAAAACAAGTATTTGAGTCAGGGGCAGAGGCAGGAATTTAAGATATTGCAAGGGAAAAACAATATTTGAGTCAGGGGAGGCAGAAATTTAAGATAGTGCAAGAAAAATACACTAGAAAATAAGATTATTCAAAAATAAAATTCCATTGCACATCAAAGATTGTGTAGTGTGTATACTAGTAATATGATAGTACCTTTGCCGATTGTCGTCTCCAAAGTTTTAGTATATTAGTCTCCTCCGGTAAGTCAACGTGCTAGTCAAAAATACATGCCTCTTGGGCTAGTTGATATGATCTATCTAAATTTTTATATATAAAAATTTCAATACTAAGATTTTAAGTATTGTGTCATAATTAATCGGACTACAACTACTTGAAGCAACAATAAAATAAAAACAAAACAAAAAAAAAATCGTTGAAATATTGTATTGTAATACCTATTAGCATTCAATAACAACAAAATATACACCGCAACAGGAATGTTAGCTAGTTAATTCTCGGGTCATGTATTTTTCTCTATGTTTTTATACGCATTGTGTAGAAATGTTTCAAATATCCACAAAAAAAGTTCCAAAAAACCACCTTATATGCAGTATTGTTATCCAAAAACCGACTTGTATGCTTTACCAATATGAACTATTATAATATTCAACAATGCCCTCAACGTGTTTCCATACCTTGAAATAGTAATCTAATTTTTCCATTGTTGATACTGAGAAAAATTTCTCGTTCAAATATCCATCACCAATAAGGCTTCGTAACCGATTCTTCACTATCTTCACAGCGGAAAAGACTCGCTCAACGGCAGCTGTAGCAACCAACTACATTAAATAAAATGCGATCAATAAGTACACAAGAGGATATACTTTATCTCTTTTTGTTTCAACTATCTTCTTGGTAAGCCCACTAATTCCAAACAACTCAAAGAAAAAAATACTAGAAAGCACATTAGGAAGAAAAGTGTCTAGTTGTCGTTCAAGAATCATGAGATCCATTTCAGAAAAATCTGGTGGATATAGTTTCTCAAGACGAATTAACGCACCTTTATCAAAGCTGGAAAAATCTCACTTGAATTCAAATGCGACTTGCAAAGAAGCAACTCGGTGTTCACTTCATCAAACCGGTCATTAAGCACTACAATTTTCAAATCAATGACATAGTTAAACAAACCAACTTGAAAATGATTTAGATTTGTCTCTTCTTGACATACGTCTACCGAATCTCTTATTTACCGTACAAGACGAATTAAACTAAACACCCATAAATTTAACATAAACTATATTTTTAATTTTGATAAAAACTCAAAAATTGGATTGTGAAAAGAAGGTACCTGGTGTAATATACAACAACTTAATGATCAGAAATATAAGAAACATCTAACCCAAGCTCTTGCCCTCATGATGTAATTGAGAAAATAGATGTTTTCTTAAGAGAACAAGGTATCGAATCGGACTAGTAAGAGTACGGGACATTATTTTTTTTTGGCTTGAAAGCTACTAGACTTCGTATTGATTTTGAAAATCAAAAGGGTGCAACTGCATACCCTTGCAACGTGTTGCCTCCGCCCCTAATCAGAGTTATCCGTAGCCCAAGTTTCCAGAGAGTGAGCTACGTTGTTACATGGTCTTGGTTGAAAAGAAAATATGCAAGCTACAAGACTAGAACTAAACATAGAAATATCTTTAAATAAAGCATTCGTCCGTTAATTGCCTTCAAAATTTCCCCTGGAAAATTGGTCAATCAGAGTTATTGCACCATTTTCCACAATAAAGTGAGTAATTTTTTGTTCCATTGCTTTCTTCAAAACTGCCTAGATGGCACTGGTTTTTACTTCCTATGGAGAATAGACTTCAAAGGTGATAGCAAAACAAAAGGATTATTTGCCAGAATAGTCACGCATTATATAGCATGTACCATTAGCCAAAGAGATATTATCGAAAGCACCATCAATATTGCGTTTGATCAAACCAAAAGGAAGAGGATTCCATGTATCAACACCAACGACATTATAATAAGGTGAAAGGGGTATAATATGGTTCCTAAAAATAATCATGGCTCTAGCTCTAGCAATAACAACAGAGGGATTTTCCTTTTTCTTGTTGAAAACCAGATTGTTCCTACCATTCTAGATAGACCACATAATAGCAGAATAAACTTTTTTTGTGATTCGTCAGAAAGAGAGGTAGTAGCATTAACTAGCCAATAATCAAGTCAATCAAGCAATATAGAGGTATGGAAATTCTGAACAGTCAAACAACGAGAAGAAGAAAACTAGACAGAAATAACAAAAGGGCATAGAACCAAAGCATGCATAACAGTTTCATTGCAAGAAAGACATCTAGGGAAAATTATAGTGTCAATAGGCATGCTGGTCCGTAGATCAGTTCTAGTAGGTAAGGCATTTCTAGCGGATTTCCAAATAAAGAGTTGAATGTGGTGTGAGAATATGAGTTTCCATATGCACTATTAAAGAGTGTTGTTTGGGGAAGGTCTAAGACCTTTGAGACCCAAGTAGGCAGATTTAGAACTAAGTTTACTATTCTTTGAAAGCTCCCAAGCCATCCTATCAGTACTGCACAGCTGACTTAAGGTAATAGTAACAATCTTCTCTACAGAAGCATTATCAAAATGAATGTTCAATCTAAAAACATTCTAAGATCTAGTTTCAGGGTCAATAAAGGAGGACACTTTTAAGTTGGGGGGAAAAGGGAGGAGATTGGGTTTAGCAGAACCTAAGGTAGGAATCCAATTGTCACACCAAGGATCAATAAACCGACCATCACTAACAATCTAATAAACGAAAGGTTTAATGAGCTCCTTAATGGTATGGAGACAAATCCATGTCCAAGAGCAGATAAAAGGGCTTTTAGCATTCAAAAACTAAGTATTAGGAAAGTATTTAGCTTTAATAATGGTGCCTAAAAGAGAGTTAGGATTTTCAACAAGTGTCCAAGTATTTCTAGTAAGCATATTAATATTATTTATTTCAGATTTTCTGTAACTCAGACCCCCTTCACTCTTGGAAGAGCAAAGAGTATCCCAACCAAAGCAAATGAAGTTTTCAATCTTTGGGGTCTAAAGTTTTCCTCCACCAGAATTTACAGAGATGAGATTCCATTTTCCTACAAAGAGCTTTAGGAGTGAGAAAGCTGTCATTTGGTAAACATGAATGGCTTGACCAACATGTTTAATTAGAGAAGTTGTTGGCAGCTTGTGATGAGAGTTTATGAAACAAAGACATAATTCTAGCATCAACAGATTGCAAGATACTCATATGAGTCTGGATTTTTAGATTTCTGGAAACTAATGGGGGTGCCCAAGTATTTCTCTCCCAGATCTAGGGAGCTCATATTAATGATAAAAGAAAGCTGGTGAGTTAAAAGAGGAAGCAAATCCTTACTAAAAAAAAAATCCAGACTTATCAAAGTTGATTTCCTGACCAGAAGTAGAACAATATTTATGCAAATAGTCTTTAATGGTAGTAAAGTCTTGAACCATAGCTTTGAAAAAAGTAAACAATCATCAGCAAACTGTAATGGCAGGAGCATTCCTAGACACCTTAGTTCCTTGCCCTAGATCTAAACTAGAAAGTTTATCAATATAAGAAGAAAGAGCTTCATGATAGATAATATAAAGATAGGGGATAAAGGATCTCCTTGTCTAAGGCCTCTTTCAGGTTTTGTCATACCAGTTGGGACAACATTAAGTAAAACATAATAAGAGACAGTGGCCAGACATTAGATTTTGAGAGAAATCCGATGTTCACATAGACCCATCTTCCTGAGAACTTTCTCAAGAAAATTTTATTCAATCTTATCATAAGCTTTGGACATGTGAAGTTCGATAGCAGATAAACCTTCTTTACCATGATAATGGTTCACTATAAAAACCACCTCATTAGCAAGGAGGATATTATCTGCAATACTTCTCTTAAGCACAAAGGCACTCTGATTTTGAGAAATCAACCCACCCATGAAAGGTTTAAGTCTATTAGATAGAGTTTTAGAAAGAATTTTATAGGAAAATTTACATAAACCTATGGGTCTATACTGAGATACAACCCCAGCCATATGAGTTTTAGAGATAAGGAGAATGTTAGTGTGATTAAGGAAGTTGGCCAAATGGGCAGTCCTAAAACAGGTTTGCACCATATCAATAACAGAGTCCCCAAAAATATCTCAAGAATTTTGATAAAAAAAACATGTGAAACCATTTGGTCATGGATACTTGGGACCCAAGCCATCCTATCAGTACTACACAACTGACTTAAGGTAATAGTAACAATCTTCTCTACAGAAGCATTATCAAAATAAATGTTCAATCTAAAAACATTCTAAGATCTAGTTTCGGGGTCAATAAAGGAGGACACTTTTAAGTTGGGGGGAAAAGGAAGGAGATTGGGTTTAGAAGAACCTAAGGTAAGAATCCAATTGTCACACAAAGGATCAATAAACCGACCATCACTAACAATCTAAGAAACGAAAGGTTTAATGAGCTCCTTAATGCTATGGAGACATCTCCAAGTCCAAGAGCAGGTAGAAGGGCTTTTAGCATTCAAAAAGTAAGTATTAGGAAAGTATTTAGCTTTAATAATGGTGCCTAAAAGAGAGTTAGGATTTTCAACAAGTGTCCAAGTATTTCTAGTAAGCATATTAATATTATTTATTTCGGATTTTCTATAACTCAGACCCCCTTCACTCTTGGAAGAGCAAAGAGTATCCCAACCAGAGCAAATGAAGTTTTCAATCTTTGGGGTCTAAAGTTTTCCTCCACCAGAATTTACAGAGATGAGATTCCATTTTCCTACAAAGAGATTTAGGAGTGAGAAAGCTGTCATTTGGTAAACATGAATGGCTTGACCAACATGTTTAATTAGAGAAGTTGTTGGCAGCTTGTGATGAGATTTTATGAAACCAAGACATAATTCTAGCATCAACAGATTGCAAGATACTCATATGAGTCTGGATTTTTAGATTTCTGGAAACTAATGGGGGTGCCCAAGTATTTCTCTCCCAGATCTAGGGAGCTCATATTAATGATAAAAAAAAGCTGATGAGTTAAAAGAGGAAGCAAATCCTTACTAAAAAAAAATTTCCAGACTTATCAAAGTTGATTTCCAGACCAGAAGCAGAACAATATTTATGCAAATAGTCTTTAATGGTAGTAAAGTCTTGAGCCATAGCTTTGAAAAAAGTAAACAATCATCAGCAAACAGTAATGGCAGGAGCATTCCTAAACACCTTAGTTCCTTTCCCTAGATCTAAACTAGAAAGTTTATCAATATAAGAAGAAAGAGCTTCATGATAGATAATATAAAGATAGGGGATAAAGGATCTCCTTGTCTAAGGCCTCTTTCAGGTTTTGTCATACCAGTTGGGACAACATAAAGTAAAACATAATAAGAGACAGTGGCCAGACATTGGATTTTGAGAGAAATCCGATGTTCACATAGACCCATCTTCCTGAGGACTTTCTCAAGAAAATTTTATTCAAGCTTATCATAAGCTTTGGACATGTCAAGTTTGATAGCAGATAAACCTTCTTTACCATGATAATGGTTCACTATAAAAACCACCTCATTAGCAAGGAGGATATGATCTGCAATGATTCTCTTAAGCACAAAGGCACTCTGATTTTGAGAAATCAACCCACCCATGAAAGGTTTAAATCTATTAGATAGAGTTTTAGAAAGAATTTTATAGGAAAATTTACATAAACCTATGGGTCTATACTGAGAACCCCATCCATATGAGTTTTAGAGATAAGGAGAATGTTAGTGTGATTAAGGAAGTTGGCCAAATGGGCAGTCCTAAAACAGGTTTGCACCATATCAATAACAGAGTCCCCAAAAATATCTCAAGAATTTTGATAAAAAAAACATGTGAAACCATCTGGTCCTGGAGATTTGGGACCCAAACCATCCTATCAGTACTGCACAACTGAATTAAGGTAATAGTAACAATCTTCTCTACAGAAGCATTTTCAAAATGAATGTTCAATCTAAAAACATTCTAAGATCTAGTTTCAGGGTCAATAAAGGAGGACACTTTTAAGTTGGGGGGAAAAGGGAGGAGATTTGGTTTAGCAGAACCTAAGGTAGGAATCCAATTGTCACACCAAGGATCAATAAACCGACCATCACTAACAATCTAAGAAACGAAAGGTTTAATGAGATCCTTAATGGTATGGAGACATCTCCAAGTCCAAGAGCAGGTAGAAGGGCTTTTAGCATTCAAAAAGTAAGTATTAGGAAAGTATTTAGCTTTAATAATGGTGCCTAAAAGAGAGTTAGGATTTTCAACAAGTGTCCAAGTATTTCTAGTAAGCATATTAATATTATTTAATTCGGATTTTCTATAACTCAGACCCCCTTCACTCTTGGAAGAGCAAAGAGTATCCCAACCAAAGCAAATGAAGTTTTCAATCTTTGGGGTCTAAAGTTTTCCTCCACCAGAATTTACAGAGATGAGATTCCATTTTCCTACAAAGAGCTTTAGGAGTGAGAAAGCTGTCATTTGGTAAACATGAATGGCTTGACCAACATGTTCAATTAGAGAAGTTGTTGGTAGCTTGTGATGACACTACCATTAGGCTGAGAACCAGTAAAATAACCACTTGCTTGACTTTTCTTGTGTTGCATTCAAATACAAAGAAGCAGCCTCATGAAGAAAATTATTGCATAGATTATGATTTTCCGAGGATTGACCAGCTGGAGCATGGAAATGACCACATGGGTTGACAAGTTCATGAGAATGATCATGTTGGTGAGTTTCATTGATTGGTGGAAGGTAGTCAAGACTAGTAATTAGTGGGCACTTGGTATTATAGTAAGGTTCTAGAGATTCCTGATTTTCTGATTTAGCATCCCGAGTGTGTTTTCTAGCATCGGCACGAGGGTCAATCTTTATCTTTAAATTAGTGAGAGAATCATGTTTAGTTATTAATGAAATAATTTCTAATCTGGAAAGAGGAGAGGGACGAGATGGTATAGAAGCATTCTTGAACCTTTTAGTGGAAGATTTTGGATCAGAAGAATGATTATGTCGTTGTTCCTCAAAGATAGTATGTGTTGGAGACGTTGGCTTGTAGATGACAGGAAACCCATTCTATGTAGTATTCACAACCTGATTTTTAATTTGACCCACTTCATAAATTTTCAGGACTGGAGATCTGCTGGTGACAGGACCCATAGCTTTTTGTATATGGAGTTATCATCCATAGGTGAAGAAGTATCCTCAATGATAACAACTTTCCCTTTTTTCTTTGAGCAATGAACTTCAATATCCTCTAACATGGCATTATCACTAACATGGTGAGCAGCCGGTGGGTTAACTAATGCTTCCATAAATTCAGAGCTAGAAGAGACATGAACTGGTTGTGGAGGCATCCATCTTGATATAGTAATTATAGGAGCAGGACTTCTATGAGACGAAAATTGACTAGATTCACCTGCTTGTTGAACCACTCTTGGCTTAGATTTAATGCAAGTGATTTCTTCGTGATTTATAACACAGGAGGAGTAACAAAAGGATCTTGGTACCATATCTGCATTATATGAGAAATGGCTCGATTCTTCCTCTAGTCACCAGAGAAATACCAGTCGGAAGAGGTTTTTGTACAACAATTCTGACATAAACCTTGATATTTTTCTTTAGAGATGGTTGAAGTATAGTTCTTTAGCTTCAACAAATTCCGTTAACTTTAAAGTTAGTTTCTTTAGATCTTCGAACTCAGTGCATTCCTTTGGAACATTACATAATACTAACCACATGAGCTCTTATGTAAAAGCAGTTTGGCAAGTTTTTGGCCATCCTGATGGACTAACTACGTGAAGAACGATAAGGCACCCACTAGCATACCAAGGTCTTTGTTCATTGACTCTATTGAAATCAACCTCAGCTAGAAAATGTATGAGAATCTTATTCTTCAAACCACTAAAAGTAGTAAATGTTGAAGTCTAGTGAAGAGGCCATTGGTTACAAATATAGCTCCTGACTGAATAAGTAGGAACTAAGAATTCACCGATGATATGACCAATCATACATCATTTCCAATTATTATCATTTTCAGCAACCAAAACAGTTTTATATATGAAAACTGGTTCAGTGGGAAATGAAGGGATTTTATTTGGTAGGATGAGTTTCTCAAATATTTGGTTAGAGAGGTCTTGTATTTCTTTATCTGTAGAACAATATTGAGGTTTTAGTTTATGGGTTTGCTTTTCTGTTGAGAAGGGGTTTAATGGAGAATTGAGTTGATTACTCATCTGAGGAGGGATCATTAAAGATATACGGGAGAGGGGGAATAAATAAATAGACATATAGAATGTTTGTTCAAAATGAGTGGTAAGGATGATATATAGGTTGGTGATGCAAGATAAAAAAAATGATATATTTAGTCACATGTGCGGAGATAATGATATGTCACTTGGGTAAGCTAGACTATGTGGAGAGAAAAATCCAAATCATTCTTAAAAATAGGATTACCATAAAGAGAGCTAAAAATGGGGCAATGACCAAGAGCTTGGAATGGTATAAGGTCAGAGTTCCTTTGTATAGTATGAGAACTGAGTTTTTGAGGATAGTATGTGCCTTGTTACAAACAACGGTTCGTTTATTATATTGAACGTTGACCCTTGATAAAGCATGTGGGTCAAAGGTGGTTATATTATATTTGTGATAGATTGATGCATCTCACACAAGGTAGATGAACATTTATGATGGTTGTATTTGTATGACCAAATAATAGAGTTACAGAAGACAACTATAATAAATGTAGAAAATTGAGGTTAATGGGGGAATGGGTCGAGGTGTATTTTGGTGACATATGACCAAAGTTGCATGGGTCTAGCCAGATGAAGGATGGTGTAAGGGTGATCAAGGTTGGGTAGATGGCTAGGGCTTTGAATAATGACAAGACGCATGATCCAGGCGTGTAAACCGCAACATACCATAATGTCTCTCAACATGTGCTGCAATATTTGAATCTGCAAAAAAATCAGTAGAGATTATTAGTGCTACACTTAAGGCCATGCAAGTAGGTAACCAACTAGGACTCCTATTAATGACAATGTCGTCGAAATCTAAACGACAAGAAATGTCTAGATACTCTTTGATAGTGGGAGCTAACGAAGAGTAATAATGATCTTTGAAAAATTGCGTCTTGAAATGAATTAGCATGGTCTTCCAAGAGATGGGACGTTTAAGTATTCGCTATAAATGGGCATTTTGGTTAATCTACCCGCTTTACAAAAGAGATATAAAAAGATAACAACACCATTAACACTAATTATACCAAAAAAGGTAAGAGTTTCTCCAGAGTTTTTTTTTTTTTTTTTTGAGATAGTTGATTTAGGTACTATTGTAGGGAATGAAAATGTTGGATATCAACCGAATGATTCATCGGAGATTCAGCATGCAACGAGAGCCATTGAAGCATTGTCAAGCAATGAAATTGAGAGACTAATTCCTTTCATGAATGGGGATTTAAAAAGAAAGAAAGAGCAAGAAGAGTACGAGCGTTTAAAAATTGAGAGCAATGATGAGTTTCAGTTATGGGTAAGAAAGTGTGATGCAATAAGTGCACATAAGACAAGGGAAAGACAAGAGAGGCAAAACAATAGAAGGTGCCATTGGATGAAAACCATAAGTTCAACAGAGAGTGACAGTGAGATAAGGAAGAGCAAGATGTTGAAGAGATAGAGGAGGAAGAAAGCAGTAGTGAATCATCAACAAACCCTGAGGAGGCCGCACGATAGATTGAAAGGCAAAGGCTGGTGGAAGATATGATGTATCGCTGCTATCTTACTGAAAAATAATGCCTAAAATGTTTTCTCGCACCATGTCAGATCCATTGAATGTGAATTTTGACGGAGAGGAAATCCTTGGTTTGGATGTTGATGATAATCCGATTACAATAGAGGAAGGCGAAGATGAGATGATTGAAGGTGATGAAGATGAAGTGACAAAAGAAGATAACGATTAGGAAAACAATGGTTATGGTCCCGCTGCTCTTACAAACAGTAAAAGCAGCGGTAACTTCTACTATGATGAGGTTGAGCTCGATAGCAACGGTGATGATGATCAGTGGTGATCATCAGAGAAGCATCAATGAATACTTTGGATAAGGAATCTTGGAGATTAAATTCGTAGAGATTTCTGTTACTTCTTCGCGAAAAATAACAAGGGTTCTGATATTGCTATAAGTTGCTAATTTTAAGAATTGTGGTGGGTTTTCTGCTTCCATAAGCATGTGAATGTTACCTTTGTTTTTCTTGGTTTTCTTAAAAAGGGTTTTTTGAGAAGGAAAGGGAATAAAAAAATTGATTTGGAGATTTCTAATGATGGTTGGCTGAAGTTTTTAGAGCAATAGTACATTTTATGAAGGTTATGGTGTAAGTATTTTTTTTTTTTTTTTTTTTTTTTTGTTGAAAAAGTATGTTTTGATTTTGTTTAGTTGTTTTTGGGATGAAGCTATTATGTGATATACCAGTACACGAAATAGTAGTGATTGTCTCGAAGATGCATAATTTGGCATCTTCATAATGTTAGGTTGATTGTTATGAGTTAGATTGCATAAAGGTAAATAAGACGATCATTCAAGTGGTTCGATCTTCAATATCTACGTCCATTGTGAGTTTTCGGTGTTTTTCCATTAATGGAGGTTTGGAGTTACATGGATTTACTTCATTTCTCTAGTTACAGGAGAAAGAAAGTTCTAGAGATAATGAGTTAGAGAGAATAAGATCCTTTATTTTTCCTTGCAAGTAAATCTTTATATTAATTACAAGGCGGTTATCTACAAAATTATACTTTTGTCATTCGGTGACGCCATTAAGACTTTATTTTACCGCCAAGCAATCTTCATGACCTGAACTTGATATTTGTCTTCCATCTGGATATCAATTCCAGGTCGAGTTGATAAGTGGAGGTTAAGCTCATACGTGGAGCTTGAGCTCTCAGTTGTTAGTACATGTTGTTGAGAATTGTCGGTGTTTTAGAAAAGGTTCCGGAACCCACTTGAGATTTTTATTTTAGAGAAACACAAGGTTTCCTAGTTTGGGAAATTTTCTATATTGAGATGGGTTACCTAATTAACATTAGGCTTCCTAGTTGGTTTGTGAAAATGTGGGGCGTCTAAGAACCGCACCCAACAATCCGTTTCGAAATCTGAGAGGTCTTACTCCAATATACTTTCTAGAGAATCAACTAGACAGTCAGACTCAATCTAGAATAAAGTATACCAAAGAGTATTAATATCTCTAACTCTTAATTCAATCCGCAATCAGCAAATAGAAATCTGCGAGCCCGATCGAATATAAGATGAGTAACTTGAACGGTACCAAAGACCAATGTTCAAGTGTCAATCAATGTAAATCAACAACCCAAGGTTGGATATTCTAATTGATTGATCTTAACGAACAACCTGTGATATTTCAATTATATAACAAAATATATTGCGGAAAAGAAATAATACAGACACCAGAATTTTGTTAACGAGGAAACCGCAAATGCAGAAAAACCCCGGGACCTAATCCTGATGGAACACCACACTGTATTAAGCCGCTACAGACTCTAGCCTACTACCAATTAGCTTCGGACTGGACTATAGTTGAACCCTAATCAATGTCACACTGATTCAAGGTATAGTTGCGCTCCTTACGTCTCTGATCCCAACAGGATACTACGCACTTAATTCCCTTAGCTGATCTCACCCATAACTAAGAGTTGCTACGACCCAAAGTCGAAGACTTGATAGACAAATCTGTCTCACACAGAAAAGTCTATAGAATTGAATAAATTTGTCTCCCACAGAAATACCCAAGAGTTTTTGTTCCGTCTTTTGATAAATCAAGGTGAACAGGAAACAATTATATTCCCGAAGAACAGCCTAGCATTATCAATCACCTCACAATAATCTTAATCGACTAGCGAAACAAGATATTGTGGAATCACAAACGATGAGACGAAGGTGTTTGTGATTACTTTTCTATCTTGCCTATCGGAGATATAAATCTCGAGTCAATTATTTCAATTATACTCAACACGATAGAAACATCAAGATCATATCACGCAACTACAAAGATAATAGTTGGGTCTGTCTTCACAATCCCAATGAAGTCTTAAAGTCGTTAACCTACAGGGTCTCGAGAAGAAACCTAAGGTTAAAGGAGAATCGACTCTAGTTATGCAACTAGTAACACACAGGAGGTGTGGGGATTAGGTTTCCCAGTTGCTAGAGTTCTCCTTTATATATTTTTCAAATCAGGGTTTGCAATCCAAGTTACCTTGGTAACAAAGCATTCAATATTCACCGTTTGATAAAAAACGTGATTCAACCAAGCTAATATCTTTCAACCGTTAGATCGAACTTAGCTTGTTACACACATATGAAATGTACCCTCATTTAGCTTTATGTAACCGTACCTAAACGTGTACACCATGTTGGTTCACAAATAGTTAACCGAGGTTAGCCATATGATTAATCTCATATCAACCTTATTCATCTTAACCATAACTAGTTCAAATGACTCAAATGAAACTAGTTAAAGAGTTGTTCAATTGCTATATTCTCATAGAATTATACAAGAACACAATTGAAGCAAAATCGGTTTGATTCACTCGAATCAATACATGAACATTATAGCCACGGTTTGCAAAGATTGCATTCCTTATTGATAAATGTTTAGGTTCATGTATAACCGATTTTAGAAAGTAACACACTTAAGTAACTTAAGTACAGGTACTGGTATGCTTACTTAAGTAACCGGATTTGAGTTTGTTTTAGTTTTCAAACTCAGCAGAAATTCACGGACGTGAACTTTCTGCCAGTATGCGTACTAGTACGCGTACTTAGGGTAACCAGATGAGTTTGGTTTTTTTATTTCAAACTCAGCAGAAATTCACGGACGTGAACTTCTGCCAGTATGCGTACATATCCGCATACTGTAATACCCCGATATTCGGCAGTGGTTGGCCGAATGGAATATAAGTAATGGTTTGTCCTTTCCTAACACCGAGGCCTGATGGGTACACTTGGCTGAGTTGTGTGGGAAAAACTTCTAAGTTAAGCGTGCTCGGCCGGGAGTAGTCACGGGATGGGTGACCTCTCAGGAAGCTGCTGCTGGATAACCGCAGTGGCTAAGTGGGAACAATATCGGTGTTAGTTGGGATACAAATAGGGATGGTTCGCTTGTGCTCGGGTGGGATAGTATGTTGTGCTGTTACGCCAGATACTGGTTTCACAAGAGGCAAAGGAACGTCTACATTATACCGAGGCCTTTTCAGCACAGTTGGCTCTAGAGTTGGCAGAAAACTATGAAGTTAAGCGTGCTCGGGCGGGAGAAATCCAGGGATGGGTGACCATCAGGGAAGTTCCTGCCGGATTACCACAGCAATGCCCGTTGAAAACCCCACACTTTCGGATGACCGCAGTCGCTAAGTGGGGACAATATCGGTTGAGGGACGGGTCATTACAAATGGTATCAGAGTCGACAACGGTTCACCTTCCGAGGGTGAGAGAATACGCTGGACGGGATATGTCAGGTATTGCTCTCATGAGGGGAAGGGTACTTCGGAGATCTGGGCTTGGAAATATATTCTGGAGCCGAGGTCGGCTCCAATTTAAGGTGGTGGTATTGTAATACCCCGATATTCGGCAGTGGTTGGCCGAATGGAATATAAGTAATGGTTTGTCCTTTCCTAACACCGAGGCCTGATGGGTACACTAGGTTGAGTTGTGTGGGAAAAACTTCTCAGTTAAGCGTGCTCGACCGGGATTAGTCACGGGATGGGTCACCTCTCGGGAAGCTGATGCTGGATAACCGCAGCAGTGCCGTTAAAAATCCCACACTGCTGGATGACCGCAGTGGGTAAGTGGGAACAATATCGGTGTTAATTGGGATACAACTAGGGATGGTTCACTTGTGCTCGGGTGGGATAGTATGCTGGGATGTTATGCCAGATACTGGTTTCACAAGAGGAAAAGGAACGTCTAAATTATACCGAGGCCTTTTAAGCACAATTGGCTCCAGAGTTGGCAGAAAACTCCGCAGTTAAGCGTGCTCGCACGGAGAAAGCACAATTGGCTCCAGAGTTGGCAGAAAACTCTGCAATTAAGCATGCTCGCGGGAATAATCCAGGGATGGGTGACCTCCCGGGAAGTTGCTGTTATATGACCGCAGCGATGCCCGTTGAAACCCCACACTGCCGGATAACCGCAGTGGCTAAGTAGGGACAGTATTGGTGGAGGGACGGGTCATTACACATACTTACCCAGTCTCCTACAACCATTTTGTATACACACAAGTATGCATACTTTAGGTTCCCGGTTTTGGACTTATACACTAATGTGCGAACACACTATGCTTATATCCAAAGATGGTTACAAGATTCTAAACTCTTTATTTTAATCATTGAAACATTCTTAGAAGATGACAATAGCCGTTTTCACACACTATTAGCATCAAAGCAATTTTCAAGATATCTAAATAATCATTATCGAAACATTCCAAGCCTACATCAAATGATTATATCACACAAACGATGTAAGATGTTACTCGGCAATTTTCTCATGATATAAGATGAACTTGGTCGAAGCGAAAGCTTACCAACACATATTTCGAGAAATATGTAAGCGAGATATACTCAGCCCGAAATCTCAAATATGTATAGAGAAAACTATATCGTAACACGACTTATGTCTCAATATAGGAGATAGTATAAATAGACTTTCCAAGTGATAGATGAGTTCAAGTCTCCACATACCTTTTGTCGAAGAAGTTCCACAAGCTCCCCTTAGTAGTTCTTCGTCTTCAAATGATGAAATCCGTGAAAACTAAGATGAACTACACAATCTATGTCCTAGTCCGAGACATCTATAAATAGGCTAGAAATCAAGACTTATAGTTTTGATCACTAACTGAAAAGACGAGGGTACCCAAATATACCTCAATCTAAAACTTTTCCACCTATAAGTCCTTTCTCCGAAAGTGATTGTCTATGGACTGAGTCGAGAAAATACAACTAATCGGTTCACACTTCGTGTGATCGTCTATGGATACGAGATCGAGACAATACAACAAAGAAGTATGTTTACTTGATAAGAGGTTCGAACTTAACCAAACATAATAGGATTACTATCGAGTAAATAAGAATTAACGTTTGTGTATTTTACTTCTAATTATAATAAAAACAATTATAATTGCGGAAATAGAAAAGTAAAATACACAATAAGATTTTGTTAACGAGGAAACCGCAAATGCAGAAAAACCCCGGGACCTTGTCCAGAATTGAATACTCACAGGATTAAGCCGCTATACAAAATCAAACCAACTTCGTATGGTTGAGACCAAGCAACTAAACCTATAGTTCACCTAGTTCCGTATGTATTCCCACGCCTCCAACTTGTAATAAGTCACGTACTTGGAACAATTCCTTTGGTTCGTATTCCAAACAGTAAAGGAACAACAAATCTGTTTGGTATCAACTCTTTTCAACCAAGTGATGTGAGTTCGACAAAAGGCTCTTCCGTATATCCCAATAAACTCCTTTGTCATGTCCTTAGATCTATCCACTAACAATTACCGAAGTAATCGTCTAGATTTTGCAATCAATACTTTGAATCCAAAAAAACGTATTGATACCGATCTACTCAACTAATCAATCCAATCTACCACAAGGATAAACTGATTATAGTTGGATCCTCTTTAACCGAAACAAGTATTGTGCACACCAAAGATTATGAACCCAAATCAGAAATCCTCAAAGTCTTTTTTTTCTTCAAATCTTCTTAGATCTTCAATAAACACCTGCACACAATCAACTTGAATCTCTTGTGATCACTCACGCACAAAACGGAGCCTGTTAACAATGGATTATCACAAGACGTCTTTAGAACTACAAACAGTCTAAAGATCCCCGTTGAAACTTCGATCTAGTTTGAGTGAATCTTATATCAGAAGAGAAGATTCTCAAGCATAAACAAACTAGGTGCAATCAAAGTTCAACAACCGTTAGTCCATCAAACCAATCGAAAACTAATAATAAACCGCAATTATCTAGTTTCCCACCAACGGTACTAATAGAGCTTCACAATCCCAAAGAAGTCTTTCACTAAAAACTTGTTGCACATGTTCATAGGATCGGTTCCCCCCATCTACTAAAAACGTGTTGCACCTCTTACAAGGATCGATTCCCCTTTTGTGATCGGTTGCACACTCTCTTCATAGGATCGGTTCCCCTTTGTCTAGAGTTGGTCATACCAATAACACTAAATCGATCATACCATCTCAAGTGATTACTTAAGATCGGTTTCACTAATAAAAGTCATACCAATACAAAAGTCAGGCCTTGTGAATAGTTTTACCAAGAACATAAACAAGTCATGGATCAAATTCCTACGGAACGGTTATACTAATCACACATATTGGTAGTTCAAAAGATGTGCAATGAATAACAATACCAATAAGCCTAGCGATTTCCATTTCGATTCACGAAACAAGTTCATGAATTTACTTCCTTTAAACTAATGTAAAACATTATCTCTCCTAGGATGAAATCTTCACCTCATACCCATACATAATCACAATAGCACTCAAACGATTATGTCGATGTCTTATATACGAATCGGGAGGGTTTATCATCAATTGCGAAGATAAAGACGAGGAGCGGAAGACGTTTCTATTGGATACCGGAGAGTGGTGTTATCAAGGATGTCGTAATCTCATTAATAATGGTTGATTTCCTTTCTTAGAGATCGTCGAAAAATGGTTTTTGTGATCGGAATTTCTCTTTTCATTCCTACTGCACACATGTGAGAACCATAAAAAAAACGTCTCTTATCATAAAATCCTTTTGGTGAGGATCGGTTCGTTCCCTTTGTCATTTAGAATATGAGTTGGTCATACCAATAACACTAAATCGATCATACCATCTCTTGTAAATTATGTATTTTACGCTTGTTTTGAGTTTTATGATTACTTAAGATCAAAAGGGCAAAAAGGTCATTTTTTCGATTGATATAATAAAAGTCATACCAATACAAAAGGTTCAAGTTCAAAGATAAGCGTTATACGGGTGATTATAGCTAATAAAAGTCATCAAACGATTAGTTTTACCAAGAACATAAACAAGTCATCGATGTTCAAAAGATGTGTAAATGAATTCAGATCACAATAGCACTCAAACGATTATACTTCAAAAGATAAGCATTATATTGTATTCCTTAATACTACGTCTAACTATAGTGTAATCATTCATGCTTCGCAGTTATGTTTTCAATATGCACTACTTGAAAGATACGTTAGGGAATGAAACAGTTCAAATCAAATATCACTAACCTCAAGTGGAAGGATGATGTTGTCGTTGTAGCTCCTTACTTCTTTACTTCTTCAAGTCTTCGCAATACTTGTAATGTCTCATATCCTAATACTTTCAAGCTAACCTATACGAAGTTGACTCTAGTACATAATCAAGCGACTCTTTAAATGAGTTTTGGTTCACTAAAATATGACAACCAAACTTGACATACCAACGCTTGGTGGGTTCAATCGAGCTATGCTCTAAAAGACTTATAAACAAATCTCTCTCCTACAGATAAGTCTATTCTATTTGTTGTTTCCATCTTAAGATAAAGATCAAGGTGAACAAGAAACTCAACTAATAATCCGGTCTCATACTCCCGATGAGCAACCTAAAAATATTAGTCACCTCACAATAACTTAACTGATTAACAGAAGAAGTTATTGCGAAATCACTAGAGTCTGAGACGAAGAAATCATTGTGATTACTTTTTATATCTTACCAATCGAAGATAAATCTCAAGAAAATATTAGAGAAGATTAAACTCAATACGATAGAAAAAGTAAGATCAGGATACGTAACTACAGAGAATAGTTAGACCTGGCTTCACGAATCCCAAATGAAATCTTTAAGTCGTTAAACCTAGTAATGGTTTTTTGAAGAACTGGAAACCTAGGTTAATGGAGAATCAACTTTAGTTTGCATCTAGGAAACACGAGAGCGTCGTGATTAAGTTTCCCATATGCTAGAGTTCCTCCTTATATAGTCTTTCAAATCAGGGCTGCTTACAAGCAAAGCTAAGATAACTTAGCAACAAAGCAATTAATATCCACCGTTAGATGAACTCCTGATTTAAGGTTCAAGCTAAGTTGTTTAGAAAATAATAAATCAATCTCCATTGTTAGATGGTATTAGCTTGATACACACAAATGAAATATATCTATATTTAGATATGGGTGAACCGTACCTAAACGTGTATAATAAGTTGGCTCAATAACAGTTAGCCGAAGTTAGCCATATGAACACTTTTAGCTTAGCCATATTCATCTAACACTTTTGGATAGGTTCTTGGGAGTTAATGGACCTGACTAATGTTAAGAAGATGGTTGGGTGTGTTTGGGTCTTTAAGTTTTTTGAAGGATGATTTCCAGATCTTGTTTGGAAAAGTTACGTACTGGTAAAAATTTTGGGGTAAGATTGACTAAAGAATATGCACAAGACAGAATGTGATTGTTAAGAAGTTTTTCCTCTGTGGTTAATCACATTTATATCCGAGTCCGTTTAGTTTTGGAATGACGGTTTTACTTAGTCGACAAAGTCGAAACTGCATTATTGCCTGAAGATTTTGTTAACGAGGAAACCGCAAATGCAGAAAAACCCCGGGACCTTGTCCAGAATTGAATACTCACAGGATTAAGCCGCTATACAAAATCAAACCAACTTCGTATGGTTGAGACCAAGCAACTAAACCTATAGTTCACCTAGTTCCGTATGTATTCCCACGCCTCCAACTTGTAATAAGTCACGTACTTGGAACAATTCCTTTGGTTCGTATTCCAAACAGTAAAGGAACAACAAATCTGTTTGGTATCAACTCTTTTCAACCAAGTGATGTGAGTTCGACAAAAGGCTCTTCCGTATATCCCAATAAACTCCTTTGTCATGTCCTTAGATCTATCCACTAACAATTACCGAAGTAATCGTCTAGATTTTGCAATCAATACTTTGAATCCAAAAAAACGTATTGATACCGATCTACTCAACTAATCAATCCAATCTACCACAAGGATAAACTGATTATAGTTGGATCCTCTTTAACCGAAACAAGTATTGTGCACACCAAAGATTATGAACCCAAATCAGAAATCCTCAAAGTCTTTTTTGTCTTCAAATCTTCTTAGATCTTCAATAAACACCTGCACACAATCAACTTGAATCTCTTGTGATCAATCACGCACAGAACGGAGTCTGTTAACAATGGTTTATCACAAGACGTCTTTAGAACTACAAACAGTCTAAAGATCCCCGTCGAAACTTCGATCTAGTTTGAGTGAATCTTAAATCAGAAGAGAAGATTCTCAAGCAAAAACAAACTAGGTGCAATCAAAGTTCAACAACCGTAAGTCAATCAAATCAATCGAAAACTAATAATAAACCACAATTATCTAGTTTCCCACCAACGGTACTAATAGAGCTTCTCAATCCCAAAGAAGTCTTCAAACCGAGCGGCTTCGCCTAATTAGGTTACTTTCCTCTTCGAATAGGCGGCTCCACCAGTAACAACACAACTAGGTAGTTTTGCTGGCTATGAGGATTAGTTTGCTAGAAATGCAAAACTTTGATATTTATAGACCAAGGAAGTTTGGACACCAAGGAATTTCCAAAACCGAAAATATTCTCAAGATATGCAATATATTCCAGATTCGGTTTCCATAATTCCTGGAAATGCTTTGTCCAAACATTGACCGAAAATCTCTTAGAAAATCTCCAATTAGTAAATGCACATTACCAATTTTCATTTTCCAAAAATAAAATTAAAAACCTTAATTAAAAGATTCTCAACTTATTTTTCGCTACGGGATTTTCCTTTAGCTATTAAGGAATATCTTTGAACAATAAAAGATAAGCGTTACTGCACATGTTCAAAGTATGTCGACATCTTTACTTTGTAAGTCCTCTTTTCATACTTACAATCTTGAAACCGATTTACCACACTTCCAAACGAGTTTAGAATTGGTTCATCTGACTTTCAAGAACTATGTGATTGATTAAGAACACTCAATCACAAATCATGGGTTACACGTTTCTACCAAAACAAGTTTCGGTTCTACCTCTATGTGAGTAATGTGCATAGTCACAGTAGCTTTCCAAAAATTCGGTTGACTAGGTACTAGGATCGGTTCCCCACATACTTATGGTAACTACTTGTATTTGCCGCACATGTTCATAGGATCAGTTCCCCTTTCACTAAAAACTTGTTGCACATGTTCATAGGATCGGTTCCCCCATCTACTAAAAATGTGTTGCACCTCTTACAAGGATCGATTCCCCTTTTGTGATCGGTTGCACCTCTTCATAGGATCGGTTCCCCTTTGCCTAGAGTTGGTCATACCAATAACACTAAATCGATCATACCATCTCAGGTGATTACTTAAGATCGGTTTCACTAATAAAAGTCATACCAATACAAAAGTCAGGCCTTGTGAATAGTTTTACCAAGAACATAAACAAGTCATGAGCGGTTATACTAATCACACATATTGGTAGTTCAAAATATATGCAATGAATAACAATACCAATAAGCCTAGCGATTTCCCTTTCAATTCATGAAACAAGTTCATGAATTTACTTCCTTTAAACTAATGTAAAACATTGTTTCCTATGATGAAATATTCACCTCATACCCATACATAATCACAATAGCATTCAAACGATTATGTCGATGTCTTATATACGAAGTTCAAAATATAAGCGTTATACTTCGTAGTGTATTCCTTAATACTACGTCTAACTAGAGTGTTTTGAATGTGCATGACTTGAAAGATACGTTAGGGAATGAAACAGTTCACGTTAAATATCACTAACCTCAAGTGGAAGGATGATGTTGTCGTTGTAGCTCCTTACTTCTTCACTTCTTCAAGTCTTCGCAATACTTGTAATGTCTCATATCCTAATACTTTCAAGCTAACCTATACGAAGTTGACTCTAGTACATAATCAAGCGACTCTTTAAATGAGTTTTGGTTCACTAAAATATGACAACCAAACTTGACATACCAACGCTTGGTGGGTTCAACCCAGCTATGCTCTAACAACTCCCCCTTTGTCAATTTTAGTGACAAAACTCTTACATCATATGGATAAACAAATTACAAGAATTCATTACACATACGTTTGATTCCCAAATTCAACAACACAATAACCTGTATACATTCAATCCATAAATGCCGTTGTTGACATTATAATAGCAAAGCTAATACTCCCCCTAAAGGTAAGACAGGTAGATTTTATCAATCCACACGTCTTTGTTATTCCTTTGTAGTCCATATAACTACAAGTATCATATGATATGCTACTCCCCCTTAGTCGATGCTTTACTCTTTCGTTAGATAAACGTTTAAGCACCAATGTATTTTCCCTTAATGATACCAAATAATATAAATTAATACCAGTATCACTTGTTTACTCCATATATTTCTCCCCCTTTTTGTCACAAAATGACAAAGGTACGAGCAAATGAAGGACAAACCGAAGGATCTTAGAAATCTCAAAATAGACTTGTAAACCTATAAGAGTTAAGCACGAGGGTTCCACACACAATTTTCGATAACCAATATCAAAACCGAAACTACAAAGTAATTTTGTTTTGATATGTTACCAAGGAAACAATTTCCCGAAGCAATTTTCCCTAATAGTTTAGCAAACCAAAAGTCGACTAAGCACCTTAGTTCTTTTGCTAAACCGATTGTACAAATACAATCGCTTGTTCGACAAGACCAAAATAAAGATAACTCTATTTTTCTCATCATGTTCTAATTATCCCTATAACTTAGACCTTTAACTTTTAAACAAGACAAGTACTAGGTTAGTTAACTAGCATTTCTTGTTAAGGCATTCGATTAGAATTGAATAACCGAAACCTCCACTTTGATAAGCCTAATTAAGATCAGAATTAACTTAGTTTCTCTTATCTGGAATCAAATTGGACTAAACAATTCATCCCGTAAACCTTTTCTTTCGTTAAGCCATAAACAATTCATACAAACCAAATAAATCAACTTGCAACATAGACATTAAAGCACCGAAATTTTGTAAGCCTGAATGATTGATATCAAACAATAAAACAAGATAAAAATAGTTTTTCTTAACCGGAAACAATTGAATCACACACACATCCATACACAAATAATGGAATAAAACATCAATTGTACCGAAATTTGTTAAGAAAAAGCAATAAATATACGCAATAAACTCAGGCTTTTCTTAAATAGGAAAACGATTAACTAACAATGTCGTTAATTACCTCAAATTTCGCATCCTCTTCTCCAATATGTTTGCATCTTCTTCCAGGGGGAATTGATATCGAAATATCATTATGTTGTCATCCTTATGCAAAACAAAAGAATAACAACAACCAACCTTTACCAGAGAAAGGTTGAAAACCGGTTTTAACTATTGCAAGCAAAAGTTGAAACCACGAAACACATATGCTTTTATGCTAAACCAAACGATTAAACATATTGTGACTTTTTCACATATTGTTTCAATCAGAACCCCTCATGATCCTTTGATAAAGCCTACCAACATGGGCTAGAACTTAATCCTGCTAAATCAAAAAGTCACCCAAACCGTAAGGGTTCACAACATATGAGATAGAATATCAAGCTTAGAAAATCGAAATCGAACATCCCATACACACACATAGCAATAAGATAAAACATTCAAGCACATGCTATGTAAATCATAAACTATCACAAGAAAAATTATAAATTCAAATAATTTTATTCATAATAGACTTTATTGAAAATTCAAAAGCTAATATCTATTTTCCTGCATATTTTTCAAAGATCATCTTCAATTTCCTCAAATTTTCCAGGATCTTCATCAACAGCATCTCGACTGATATCTTGGATTCTGCACACAATACTACCTTGATTATGTTCACAAGCTAAAGCATTAACCTTTCGATTAATATTACGAGCATACTCCATGTTACCGATTCCAAGTTTAATCAGTTTTCTTTGGTTACGGATAACAGTTCTTAGTAGTGCAGCCTGTCTATGATGAGTTTCAATAGTACTAAGGAGGACTTGACGTAGATTGATAATATCAATCTTAGCATCCAAACTGTTTTGGACAAGGAGATGAGTCACATCTTCTTTTTCATTTTCGATGTCTTCACAACCAGATTTCTTGAAGGTATCATCAAGATGAACAATTTCCTTAGAATTCATTCCACTCAAGGCTTTCAGAAGTTTTGCTTGAGATCTGGTTTGAGAAAACATCCTTTAGTATAAGTTCTCAGACAATACATATACTTGAAATACCTTTAACACATACCAAACATAGATATCAGCCTTAAATAAATAATTCTGACCAGATTTGAAAAGATTTTCGCATCTAATGTGTTACTGAAACACAACTTTCTCCAAAAAGAGATTATCTTCAAGATCGGTATCAAGAGATACTTCAAACAACTACACAAATCCTTTTTTACACGAGTTGTTGTAAGACAACCTTTCTACCATAAGGATAATAAAAGCATACTTAAGGTAGATCGTGTATTCTCTCTATGTTGAATAAGAGATATTAGTAGGATTCTGATAGCCCAGGTATATGTGCTTCCTTATATCAGAAGATTGGGCATTGTAAGGATGCACATTCTAATGCGATTAAACATTAGGAGGAGGATCTTCCTCGTCAAATACCTTTTGAGGAGATTCTTCCTCATTTTCCTTATGAGCATTATCATGTTCCTTTTCTTGGGTTTTGAACCCATCCTCTTGGTTAGGAAAATTGCGAGATACAATATCTTCGATTATATCCTGTGCCCAGGATTGAATGTTCTCTGAACTTAAACCCGTGTGATCAAGATTTGCCATTCGACAAATTGCTAATGTCTCTCGTTCAAGACATTTTATATATCCTCTTAAGGTATCCATTCCTTGTTGGAAATATTTTTCTAAACACCCGTTTAGATATACCTCTTGACATGTTACTGTATGATTTAAGGTTTTTCTTAGTTTTCGTAGTAGTAATATAAGATTCGTTCTCTCGGATGTTGTTAAGATTAAATTAAAAGGTTTAAATAAAATAATAAATAAAAGAGAGTCACTGGGTCTTAGATTCCACCGAATTCACAACACGAGGTTCATTATTCATTCTCAACAATTATCGCTCAGTGAATAAATAAAACATCAACTCTTGTTTTGCCAAAGTAGATCTTCAAAACATTAATTGTATCCCCTAAGCATAGATTATCTTAATTCAAAGCATAACCTATCTAATTGAATCACAACTAATTTTATCAAATCATAATTCTATTATAAATTAGTGCAAAAGTTAAATAGAAAATAGAATAAATTCACCCATGTGCGAAAATCAGCTTCCTCCATTGACCCAGTGTAGGGGTTTAACTCCTCATATTGTAGACACGCTCAAAATGGATTTTATTGCTCAAAGGTGCTTACAAATGATGAAAAGGAGAGATATCAAATAAAAACCGGGTTTGTAACAGATATAAGTGTTACAAACCTAATTGTTACAGAGAGCGATAACACCTTTCGCCATTTGTTACTATTCATTTAAGTCTGCCTCCAACTACGACCCACAAACGCGAGTCGTTTACATCATTGAAGAACGACGGTTTACGGCCGTCATTCTTCGTGTTGTTCGTCTTCCACAGGAGCAGAAAAATATGCTCTGCAACTTTGATTTTCTCGACCTATTGACGCTCTAAACTATCCCCCCAATCTCTCTATCCCTTCTAGGACACCCAGGGAACCTATTTATACCCAAAAGCGACAAGAAATCACGCTCATTAACTCTCCATGATCCTCCATTACTCGGTGTTAAAAGAAAATATTTTACGAATATTTTCTTCCCTGAAATCATTCTCCACGCGTAAAACGACACGATACTCCCTTATTTAGCTTCTACACGCATCTTCAATGACTAAGTGTCATCTAAACACGAGCAACACACATCAAACTTGCTGAAAATCCGTGAATATCAATTTCAAACCCGTGTTGCCCTGATTTCTTCCACGTATTATCCAGCCAAATTCAGTCGACACAATCACCCATACCAGCTCTTTTATGATATATTACATCTTTCCAAAAAGTTTCAGCGATTGAATCGCACAAAATCACGTCCAAATGCAATCGAGAAAATCTGCCAGTGAAGAGCAAATATTTTCCCGCCAAAATAATTTTTTTTGAATTTGTGAAGAAGGTCACCCCTTATCCAATGGTCGCCCCTTATCCATTGCTGGAGTCCGAATAACACATTCCCATGGGGTGCCTTTAGTACTTTATCCTGGGTGTAAAACACCACTTTTCGAGCCAATTTCGCCGCAAGAGCTTATTTGACAAAAACACCTACAAACAAGTTTATTAGTGATAAAATGAGGCCCAACTAATGTATTTATGGGTGAAAATGGGTCGCACTTTCGTGCTCATCACTGTAAAAAGTTTCTCAATTAGGATCTTATTCCTTATTTGTGAATATTCTAGCGATTGATTGAGAACTTCACACTCAGTAGTCTGTTGATGAACTATATTGCATAAAGCCATTTTTTGTTCCTCATAATCTATCAGATTATTTTGAAGACTGAGTGTTTCACGCTTTCCTTCACAAACCCTTACACTCATTTGAATAATAAGTTCTAGGACATCATCTAGGCTGTCAATAGTTTTTCCCTTTTCTGAATATTTTTCAACATGTTTGAAAAATCTTTCCAACACTTTTCGAAATTCAGAACTTGGGCAGACTAGTGAATTTAATCTCTTTTCACACTTGGAAACAGAAGATTTTTCACAAGAGATCGGACTCTGATCCAAAACATGTTTCTTGAGTTTCGGATTCATTCTTTTCTGATCAGGAACCTGATTCGCAATCAAGTTATCAGTCATAGAATTTTTCTTTGATTTTCGAAAAGACTTATGAGAACAATTTCCATTGACCTTTCCTAAGATATTATTCTTATTATCTTGACATACGTTAACTGAACCAGACATGGATTCAATTTCTTATAGGTTGGATCGCACCAAACACATATTGTTAGATATTTTTCGTGTTTGCCTGCTCTGATACCAATTAAAAAGATGAGGGTACCCAAATATACCTCAATCTAAAACTTTTCCACCTATAAGTCTTTTCTCCGAAACTGATTGTCTATGGACTGAGTCGAGATAATAAAACTAATCGGTTCACACTTCGTGTGATCGTCTATGGATACGAGATCGAGACAATATAATAACGAAGTATGTTTACTTGCTAAGAGGTTCAGACTTAACCAAACACAATAGGATTACTATCAAGTAAATAGGAATTAACGTTTGTGTATTTTACTTCTAATTATAATAAAAATAATTATAATTGCGGAAATAGAAAAGTAAAAGACACATCAAGATTTTGTTAACGAGGAAACCGCAAATGCAGAAAAACCCCGGGACCTTGTCCAGAATCGAATACTCTTAGGATTAATCCGCTATACAAAATGAAACCAACTTCGTATAGTTAAGACCAAGCAACTAAACCTATAGTTCACCTAGTTCCGTCTGTATTCCCATGCCTCCAACTTGTAATAAGTCACGTACTTGGAACAATTCCTTTGGCCAAACAGTAAAGGAACAAAAATCTGTTTGGTATCAACTCTTTTCAACCAAGTGATGTGAATTTGAAAAAAGGCTCTTCCGTTTATCCCAATAAACTCCTTTATCAGGTCCTTAGATCTATCCACTAACAATTACCAAAGTAACCGTCTAGATTTTGCAATCAATACCTTGAATCACAAAGAAACATATTGATGTCGATCTACTCAACTAATCAATCCAATCTACCACAAGGATAAACTGATTATAGTTGGATCCTCTTTAACCGAAACAAGTATTGTGCACACCAAAGATTGTGAACCCAAATCAGAAATCTTCAATGTCTTCTTTGTCTTCAAATCTTCTTAGATCTTCAATAAACACCTGCACACAATCAACTTGAATCTCTTGTGATCACTCACGCACAGAACGGAGCCTGTTAACAATGGATTATCACAAGACGTCTTTAGAACTACAAACAGTCTAAAGATCCCCGTTGAAACTTCGATCTAGTTTGAGTGAATCTTATATCAGAAGAGAAGATTCTCAAGCATAAACAAACTAGGTGCAATCAAAGTTCAACAACCGTTAGTCCATCAAACCAATCGAAAACTAATAATAAACCGCAATTATCTAGTTTCCCACCAACGGTACTAATAGAGCTTCACAATCCCAAAGAAGTCTTTCACTAAAAACTTGTTGCACATGTTCATAGGATCGGTTCCCCCATCTACTAAAAACGTGTTGCACCTCTTACAAGGATCGATTCCCCTTTTGTGATCGGTTGCACCTCTTCATAGGATCGGTTCCCCTTTGTCTAGAGTTGGTCATACCAATAACACTAAATCGATCATACCATCTCAGGTGATTACTTAAGATCGGTTTCACTAATAAAAGTCATACCAATACAAAAGTCAGGCCTTGTGAATAGTTTTACCAAGAACATAAACAAGTCATGAGCGGTTATACTAATCACACATATTGGTAGTTCAAAAGATGTGCAATGAATAACAATACCAATAAGCCTAGCGATTTCCATTTCGATTCACGAAACAAGTTCATGAATTTACTTCCTTTAAACTAATGTAAAACATTATCTCCTAGGATGAAATCTTCACCTCATACCCATACATAATCACAATAGCACTCAAACGATTATGTCGATGTCTTATATACGAAGTTCAAAAGATAAGCGTTATACTTCGTATTGTATTCCTTAATACTACGTCTAACTAGAGTGTAATCATTCATGCTTCGCAGTTATGTTTTCAATATGCACTACTTGAAAGATACGTTAGGGAATGAAACAGTTCAAATCAAATATCACTAACCTCAAGTGGAAGGATGATGTTGTCGTTGTAGCTCCTTACTTCTTTACTTCTTCAAGTCTTCGCAATACTTGTAATGTCTCATATCCTAATACTTTCAAGCTAACCTATACGAAGTTGACTCTAGTACATAATCAAGCGACTCTTTAAATGAGTTTTGGTTCACTAAAATATGACAACCAAACTTGACATACCAACGCTTGGTGGGTTCAATCGAGCTATGCTCTAACAGACTTATAAACAAATCTCTCTCCTACAGTTAAGTCTATTCTATTTGTTGTTTCCATCTTAAGATAAAGATCAAGGTGAACAAGAAACTCAACTAATAATCCGGTCTCATACTCCCGATGAGCAACCTAAAAATATTAGTCACCTCACAATAACTTAACTGATTAACAAAAGAAGTTATTGCGAAATCACTAGAGTCTGAGACGAAGAAACTGTTGTGATTACTTTTTATATCTTACCAATCGAAGATAAATCTCGAGAAAATATTAGAGAAGATTAAACTCAATACGATAGAAAAAGTAAGATCAGGATACGTAACTACAGAGAATAGTTAGACCTGGCTTCACGAATCCCAAATGAAATCTTTAAGTCGTTAAACCTAGTAATGGTTTTTTGAAGAACTGGAAACCTAGGTTAATGGAGAATCAACTTTAGTTTGCATCTAGGAAACACGAGAGCGTCGTGATTAAGTTTCCCATATGCTAGAGTTCCTCCTTATATAGTCTTTCAAATCAGGGCTGCTTACAAGCAAAGCTAAGATAGCTTAGCAACAAAGCAATTAATATCCACCGTTAGATGAACTCCTGATTTAAGGTTCAAGCTAAGTTTGCTTAGAAAATAATAAATCAATCTCCATTGTTAGATGGTATTAGCTTGATACACACAAATGAAATATATCTATATTTAGATATGGGTGAACCGTACCTAAACGTGTATAATAAGTTGGCTCAATAATGATTAATGGGTTAGCCATATGAACACTTTTAGCTTAGCCATATTCATCTAACACTTTTGGATAGGTTCTTGGGAGTTAATGGACCTGACTAATGTTAAGAAGACGGTTGGGTGTGTTTGGGTCTTTAAGTTTTTTGAAGGATGATTTCCAGATCTTGTTTGGAAAAGTTACGTACTGGTAAAAATTTTGGGGTAAGATTGACTAAAGAATATGCACAAGACAGAATGTGATTGTTAAGAAGTTTTTCCTCTGTGGTTAATCACATTTATATCCGAGTCCCTTTAGTTTTGGAATGACGGTTTTACTTAGTCGACAAAGTCGAAACTGCATTATTGCCTGAAGATTTGGTGGAGGACATTAATTTGTCACAACCCGTATGGTTTGAGGTTGCTGGTTTAGTTTGTACGTTTGGTATGTTAGCTTATGGATCCTTTGGTTTGTTTGTTCTTATCTCGTTACTCATTTCGTGGATATGCTCATGGCAAAGAACAAGTCAGTTTTTTGATTGTTAAGGAACAATTGAGTTTGGAGTTTTGAGATGAAGGAGTTTTGTTCTGCTAAGAAGACACTTCTGCAGAAGTTTGGACGAGATTTGTTGACTTCGGTCTTTTGGGGGTTAAGGTGTCACTTGATCCAGTTTGCTCGTCGTTGAGATCCTTTGGGATGCTGAGGCGATTGTCTTGGTTTGAAGATTGGCTCATATTAGTGGAATCTTTACTGAGGTGAAGATTTGTTGAAACTTCGACTATGTGGAGATTGTTAAGAATTGTTGGTGTTTTAGGGAAGGTTTCGGAATTTTCCGGAACCCACTAGAGATTTTTATTTTAGAGAAACACAAGGTTTCCAAGTTTGGGACAATTTCTATATTGAGATGGGTTTCTCAATTCCCATTAGCTTTCCTAGTTGGTTTGGGTTTCCTTTTCCAATGAGACTTATATTAGGGAATCAAGTATGTCATCACTATTATATAAGGGGATATGAGATAGTTAGACATGGAATTCAAGAGTTTCCTAGAGAGTTAGAGAATACACAACGTAGTTCTCTAAAGTCCTTAGGGATTCCATCCCACCTCTAGGGGTGGAATTTTAGGGGAAGAGAGATACCATTCTCTGGTGTTTAGATTCACACGTTGGTGTTGAAAGAGTACATCGTTATGGTTTGGGGGAGATGTGGAAGACATCGTTTAGTGAAGAGAAGATCATCTTGTTCGTTAATGGTGGAAGATCATCGTTGGTAGAGATCGTTTAAAAGAAGATCATCTCGTTATTTGAGATAAGTATTATCTCGTTTGGTTAGACGTTATTCGGTAGTTTATGGAGCGTTATGTTCATAGAGAATTATTTTGGTGTTTGTGAACAACAACCTGCTGGTCATAGTTTGTTGATTGATTCATCAATCGTTAAGTGTGTAATTCTCTGTTTGGTGGTTCCGTAATAATTATGAAGAAGTCGTAACTGTTTGGTGGATGTGGGCATATTGCTGAACCACGTTAAGTCTTATGTGCTTTACTTATTGCTTCTTATGTGTGTTTGCATCGTTTATCTTTCATTATACGTCGATCCAAAGATTTAGTGTTTTGTGGGTTAATCTATTTGGATTTCCCTAACAAGTGGTGCAGTTAATTGGTATTTTCCACAATACATGCTATATTTTGTCATCTACATATTTTCCCCTAGTCTTACATAAACTACTAGTGTTTATGTAAAACTTATTTGAGTTTAACCTTGTCGGGTCTTATGTATCCGTAGATGCATATTTTTGTCATATGCAAGTTGCATTCAGTTAGACGAGGTAATTCTTCGATCTTTGATTTTCTTCATTAGATTAAATCAATTTCTGATTCTTTGGCTGAGGTTGGTGAACCAATACCAGATGATGATCTTGTTATGTATACTCTATATGGATTAGGAAGTGAATACTCTCATTTTGTTATCACTGTACAAAATAAATAAGTTCCTCTTAGTTTTGCTAAACTACAATCTAAACTCATTAATCATAAGCAATGGCTTAAAGAACAGGAGAATGCAGCTTTTTCTCCTTTAGTTGTTGATCCTAGTAATTCCGCTTTCTTAGTGAGGAAGTACAATCCAGATTTCAAGAAAACAACAACTTTTTCATCATCTTGTCCTCCAACGCCATTTGCTTCTTCTTATGGTTTTTAATTCAAAAAAGGAGAGTTCAATCCTATGGAGAAACCAGACTATAGTTATATTACTTGTCAGATTTGCAACAAAGGTGGTCATTTTCCAAATAGATGAAGATATAAATATGTTGTTTCCAAAAATAGTACTCTTCTTGTTCATAAAGCTTTTGGAGGCATGGAAATTGCTTCTCTAGCTTTCAATCCATGGACACAAGCTGAATCAATTGCTCATGCTTCTGGTCCTGGATAAACTTCTACTCCTTCTACAGGTCATTGGAGTACCAATGAACATGACCCTATATGGATTCATGATTCAAGAGCTACTAGTCATATGACTAATGATTCTGATCTCATGAATGAATCCGAAGAATATGCTAGTGAGGAGCAGGTTATGGTTGGTGATAGTAATCCTTTACCAATTACTTTAACTGGTTCTTGCTCAATTCTTCCATCTGGTTGTGATACTTCTTTTACTTTAAATAATATTCTTTTTGTTCCTCATATCAAGCACAAGTTTCTCTGAATTGCTAAGTCCACTCTTGAGAATAATATCTTTTTTGAACTTTTTTCATGGGGTTATGAAATAAAGCCACTTCTCAATAAACATGTGCTTGATGCATCAAAATCTCTATCCATTTCAGTCTTCATTCACAAGGAAAGCTACATTTCATCCTTTTGCTTCAGTGTTACCTATTTTAACATTTGTATCTCTTACTTCTTTAGTAGCTTATTCAGCTATTTGGCATCAAAGACTTGGGCATCCAAGTTCAAAAATAGTGACAAAGCTTCATTCTACAAGTGTCATTCGACTATCAAATAAAAACTTTGAGTTAGTTTGTATTTCTTGTTAACTTGGCAAGAGTCATAGTTTTCCTTTTCTAGTTTCTCCATCTCAGTCATGTGAGCCTTTGGCTCTTGTGTACTTGATATTTGGGGTCCAACACATATGCCGTCTCATTAGGATTTAGGTATTTCATCATGTTTCTAGATTATAAAGCTTAAGTTATTTCATGTTGTTTAAATCTTCAATGAAAAATTTATTGGACACCACTATTATAGAGTTTCAATGTGATGGTGCTTGTGAATTAGTCGAATGACCTTTTAGAAAAATTCTTGACACCAATGGCATTTCATTAAGAATATCTTGTTCTACTCTTCATCAACAAAATGGAGTTGCAAAGAGGAAAATCAGAAAAATTACTGAAATGGGAAACTCTCTCTTTTTTAATGCCTCCATGCCTAAGAAATTCTGGTTTCATGCTTTTATAACTACTACTTATCTTATAAATAGAAGTCCAACTAAGCTATTATCGTACAAATGTCCCTTTCAGGTTGTTTTTGATAAAACTCCAGATTATAAGTTTCCCAAGGTATTTGGTTGGATGTCTATGTTTTCCTCATCTTGCTTACTGCAGACAAGACAAACTTAGTCCTAAGTCTACTCCATGTATTTTTCTGGGTTATAGTTTGTATCATAAAAGCTACATGTGTTATGATCCTTCTTCTAGAAAAGTGTATACTTTTGTGAATGTGATCTTCAATGAAGTTGTGTTTACTTTTATTACCCCTATTGGTTCAACTGTTACTTCTCTACTACTTGCAGCTCAGAATCCATCCTCAGCTACTCAGTCTTCATCACATGTATCAACCTCTAGTGAGTCAGTTTCTCCTTCAGTTGTTCTGGATACTTCTATTGTTGCATTATCTCCACCTGAGGTATTATCCGCTTCTCATGTTACTTCTAGAATGCATACTTGATCAAAATCAGGTGTTGATAAGAAAAATGTTTTAGGTCCAAATTTTGTTGCTTATTCCCATTCCTATCGTTTTAAACGCTATTCTCAAGAAAAATCCTTTAACTGCACCAAAAACTTTCAAAGAAGCTGCAAAACATCCAAAATGGGTTATCTGAATGTTAGATGAATATGATGCATTATATTCCAACAATACTTTTGAGTATGTTCCTGATGCAGAACAAGAATGTGGCAACCTCATGTACGTGTGAGTAGTATTATGTCAAGATTAGTTAGTCAGTTATTTGTAATATTTGAATTATCTCCAAGAGATTATTTTGGATAGTTATCAAGTTGTAACCGTAAGGAACCTCTACGTATATATTCAAGTTTCTTGTATTGTAATGAGATGATATATTGAAGTTTATTATAAATTACAGAGATTTTTGTTTTGTTCTGTGGCTTCAGAATATTTATTTTGTCTGATTTATGTTTGTTCTGTGGATTCAGAATATTTATTTTGTCTTGTAGATTCAAGACAACAACCCCTTGTTTCGTGAATTCGAAACAGTGTTTTGTGGATTCAAAACACACCTTGTGGATTCAAGGCCTTTTGTACCGTTACCGATGCGTCAGTTCCTTATGAACCCGGTATGAATTTTTTAGGCTGTAAGTGGGTCTACAGGACAAAACTTAAATTTGATGGTACTCTAGAAAGATTTAAATCTAGATTAGTATATAAGGGATTTCATCAAGTAGATGGTGTTGATTTTGAAGAAACTTTTCGTCATGTGATGAAAGCTACTATTATCAGATGCGTATTGAGTCTAGCTTTGAGTAGTAACTGGTCAACGAAGCAATTAGATGTCTCCAATGCATTCTTACATGGAGATCTTCGTAAAGATGTCTATACGGAGCATCCACCTAGGTTTGTTTCAGTTAAATTTCCTTCTCATGTTTGCAAGCTGGAAAAATCTTTATATAGTCTCAAACAAGCACTCCATGATTAGCTTTAAATCCGTTACGGTTTGGTATTTATTCACAAAAATAATGTCCAACGTGTGAGATAGTGTGATATTAAGAGTGTGAAGGGATCCTTCCTCCTCATTTTAACCAGGCCAGATATTAGTTTTTGCCGTAAATTACATCTCTCACTTCATGCGTCAACCCGCGGATGTTCATCTTCAGTTAGCCAAAAGAATTCTCAGATATATTGGGCTCTCTTGGATCTGGTGTTAATCTTACATGTGGAGATTGTACATCTATCACTGCATATTGTGATAGTGACCGGGAAGGATGTCCTAACACCAGATAATCTACTACAGTATATCGTGCTTTTGGGGTTCAAATTTGATTGCTTGGTCTTCAAAGAAACGGCCTACAATATCCATTTCTTCTACTGAAGCAGAATACAAGTCTATTGTTGTTGTTACTTCTGAAGTAAGGTGGGTGTCTTATCTCCTTCATAAGTTGCAGGTTCCTAGCTGAGTATCGTTGCACTATTTACTGTGATAATGGTGGTGCAGCACATCTGGCAGACAATCCAGTTCTACATGCCACTATTTACTGTGATAATGTTGGTGCAGCACATCTGGCAGACAATTAGTTCTACATGCCAGAACAAAGCATGTTGAATCTTGGTAGTGAAGTACATTCCTACTCTCTTACAAGTTGCAGATGTATTCACAAATGGTTTATCCAAGAGTTTAACCTTCAAGCTACAATCTAAACTGATGCACTATACTAGTCCTCAGTGTGAAGGGGGCTGTTAGCACAACACTATGACTGTACTTGGTAATTCTCTTTCTAGTTCTTGCTATTCGCGTATGTCTCATCTTTAGGACTGTCACTTTCAGTACAACCTGTGTTACAGAAACTCTCTGACAGACTGTCACCTACTTCCTTTTCTCTTCTTCGTAGTATTTGCTTTATAACTCTAATTCCTTCTGTAATTCTTGATCGAGTTTCATACAATAATATACTAATTCTACTGTGGAATTTCTACACTTTGGAAACACAGTGGACGCCAACTAGAAAATTAAACAGAGGAAAAATCCAACGATTCCAACTATAGGGGAAGTCAAGAAAAAGGTCACGGAACAAAAATAAGATCAACACTCGATCAGCACTTGGCCATCTGTAAAAATCAAGTTCTATTCTTCGTTCCATCTAGTTTGGTGAAGGAAATAACTCTCATCCCGCAACTATTGCTACAACTTTGATCAAATTTTCAAGCGCAAATCACAGACAATGCAGAAAAGGAGCAGCACATGAAAATTGAATTCAATGAGATAAATTCAAGTAAAAAGTAATCGAAAACACTGATGTTAAGACAAATTCACCAAATGACAATCCACTATCATTGAAACCCCTCGCCGAGTAACAACTCCAACTCACGATGACAGTGAATTTCAAGAGGCCACATAGGGTGATGTGAGGCCTAGAGCTTACTACTAAATAATTGTGCCTAGAAGTTACTAATCATAGCATCAATGAACATGCGACTCAGACACCATGCACCCCATAATCCAACTAAAACAGTTGTTCAAAAGAAAAACAAACCCCAACTTCCCTGTCTTCAAATTTGATGTACCATAGACCATCAGATATGAGTAAGAAATCACCATCATGAAAGATAACCAAGGGTGGATCCTCCTTATAGAAAGTTGCACACATAAAATCATTGGCAGGGACAATACTACAAGCACAAGTACCATTCCTTATCTCCCAAGGAGTCTATCATAGTCGCAAGAATGAATTCAAGCAAAACGTTCCTATACTAGTAGAAATTTGCGGCCTACGCACATGCCATATTGCAAAAATCAAATCCAACACTTCTATTAAACACATATTTCTCACGTGAATAAGTAGGGAAAGAGAAGACAACTCAAAGTTAACCAGCAGAATATCAAATTATCATGGATGTTAACAAAATTCAAGAAACAAATACACTAAGCAATCTACAATAAACAATTCATATATAGAACAACTGATATATAAATAATGGAAGCTCTGATAACCCAAACACAGAGAAGCACTAGGTTGTAAGATAACACCAAATCCACTTTCTTCCTCTCCTCGGTCAGTACTTTGCATCTAAACATCCTTTGTATAGACGTTGAGGCGGGCAGACACTAAGATGGAAGAGGCCCGCTAATATGCCTAAGGTACCCGCTGCAATATGATGAGAGGCTATTCCTCCCGGAACAAAAGGATCAAAACCTTCTCTCCGTTCCCGTCACTTAATTTTTTTTGTAACTTTCTGTGAGATAAAATCTTGTCTCACAAAATTGACAAATAGTTTGCCTTCAGTTTTTAAGAATGTGCTAGGGATGGACAAAAGATGACAACTGAATGCCAAATGAACCACCAAAGAGAAACACAGATACATCAAACTAACTCAAAAGCACAGAAATTTCAATTTAATAGTAACCAGAGCCCTAAAACCTCAACGGCATGCAGAATAATCTTTTTCAAATATTTCAGTCTATACTTCTGGTAAGCATCCATTTAGCCTCCCAACTCTGTTTCAAACGAAACACTCACACTGATTGCCAGCATACAATTCAGAACAGAACTCTAAGAGCTTGTATTTCTATGTTTCTCTTCATTGTGACTCCCCACCAATGAACTTATGTTACACAATCGTAAGAAGCCTTATATGAGGTGGACTAAAATTTTCTACAAGCACAGAGATCATCAATAAATAAACTAACCTTACAAACTGTCTCAAATTATTCACCATAGAGAAATATATATTCAGTAAACTAACCAGACAGCATTTCCAATTTAACAATAAAAGGTCTTAAATCTCATATGCATATAGAAAATTCTCTTGCAAGCTGAATTTGACTGAAATATATGCAAAGAGAGAGATAATAACCAAAATGGTTATTCATTATTACTGGAACTCTTCGTCGAGCAATAGACCTAATGATAACACCACGTATAATTTATATAGAGTTCAGTGATTCATAATATCAGTAGGCATACAAACACACTTAAACAACTTAAAAATCCATGTATCAAATAACTTGAAATTTAAAGAAAAAGGAGTTGTTGAAAATGAAAAAACAAACCCTAGATTTTATCGATATCCTCATCTTCGAATTCGATGTAATCAGAACCAGCACCTTCATCTTCATCATCAAGCCCACCAGTAATTCCTTCATTAAGTCTGGTATTCTCAGGTAATTCACCATAAGCTTTCAAAAGCCTAGCTTCATCAGGCATGTATTTCAAGATGACATCAGCTTTATCATCTTGATAATCTCTTAATCCAACCAAAATGATATCACCAGCAGCGATCCAGACTTTCTTATGCATCTTTCCTCTGATATGACTAAGTCTTTTGGTACCATCGATACACATAGCTTCGCATCTTCCATTACCAAGCATCCGGAGAACTTGTGCATATTCTTGTCCATCTTCTTTGAATACAAGTTCTCTTTTCTCATCGTCTGCTTCGTTCTTTCCTCTCTTTCTGTTCTTACCTCCCTTTCCTTTGTTCTTCGGCATCTTCGCTGCTTGACCTGTGAAACCCTAGACGAGTTTTCTTTTTCGATTGAAAAAACCCTAATTTTCTGTATTCTTTCTCGAGTCTTCTAAGCGCTCTCTCTCTCCTGCTTCAATTGCGAAGATGCTTGGTTAGCGTTCAAGTTCGGTGCGTGGGATTCTGGTGTGTGAAATTAGACATCTGTCTTTTAAGATGCTTTTTGGTTCTGCGTTCAAATTCGGTGCGTTATTTGGGATTTTTCTCCAGACTAATCTGCCCTGTGTAAAACTTCTACCCACTGCAAAAATATAAACAATTCCCATCGGTGCCAGCACTAGACTAATCTATCTTTTTATTTATTGTATTTCGACTTTGAATCTCCTTTAAAAAATAGAAATTCCAAGCTATAATTCACTCTTAATGTCTAAAATAAAAAGTTAAAATAAAAAAAAAATAAAAAAATCAAATAATCGATAAATCTTTTAATAAAAAAAATATTAAAAGTCTAAATTGGAAAGTTTATCGGTACTGGTGGAGAACTTTAAGATCTGAATTCTTGAATATAAATTGATTTTAGGATTTTCATAGTAAAATATTTTCAGGTACTTAATTTCGTTCTTCTGTTCTAAAAAGTTTTTTTCTTCTTCGGGTTGCCATCGGTGGAGGAGTAAAAGCCAAAGTTTTGTCTATGTGGGGTTGCGGTTTATCTAGTAAGGGCAGTTTGGTCCGAGTTGTAAAATTACAATGAATAGGTTCTAAACTAGAGTCCCATCGTTTTTCCGCCTCCAAAACAAAAAAAAAAAAAAAAAAAAAAAAAAAAACTATGAGAGTGAAATAAACCGTCGGTTTATTTGTTGTAGGACCACATCAAAGAAACTATGAGAGTGCGGTTTATTTGGTAGGCTTTTGCTCGTTCGTTAAGAACCACTACCAAAACAATCCCCGTCTCCTTGTCCTCCAAATCACAAAGTGACACATGTCCTCTGTTTAAGTATTAGTAAAGTTAATAAAGAACTCATCTGATATGGTCTCTCATATCCCTACTTAGAAGGGATATTCCTTCCCTATATTTCAAACTGAATCAGATCTGATTTAGGTAGTAGGGAAGGGAAATGGCACGAAACTCAAAATTGCTTTACGGAAACTGAATATCCGTTTGGCAGTTGAAACGGATACTTAGTTTTCTTGACATTACACGAAAACTGAGTATCTGTTTCCTAAAATTTATTTGTTTGACCTTTTTTCGTTTACACTTCTCTCTCACACCCGATCCTAACCATCCATCATTTACAACGGCTCTATCTCCACCACCGTCGGATCCCAGCGGTTATTTTTTCAAAAACATATCAAAAATCCTCTATAAATACAACTCTAATTCTTTATTCAAATCACTTCAAATCCTCTTCTTACACCTTGTTTTTTCCACTCAAATCTCTCTAATTATCTTATTTAAAGAGTTTTTTTTTTTTTTTTTTTTTTTTGCTCATCATAATGTCGCAAACTCAAAAGGAAAGAAACAAACATAGAGCGAGATTTACTAGCTTGGATTGTACTCTAAATGAAAGTAGTTTTGAAGATAAGAAAAAGTTTTATGAAACCCTTTTTGAAAAATTTGTAGAAGCTAGCTTGTGGTGGGAATCCATATATATAAGCGTACAATAAAAAGTTTTCGTAATAGGTTTAGCATAATCAAATCGGAAGTGATAAATTTTCTGAATGTGTTGCAAGAGTCAATGCAAGTAATCCGGGCTTGGACTCTAATAACCGGGTTGTTTGAATTAAATTTTGAAAACCCCATCCTCAATTATTTATCGAACGGCTATTTTCCAACGACTACTTTTAACGGATATTATAAATTGTGCTATCTTTCTCCAAACAACAAACACCTATTTTCATACACTTTGCAAATCTCCTAATCTCCTCTTTGTAACCCTCTTCATACCTCTAAATACAAACACACGCATGAGATCATTTGATCCAATTGAAGATTTGGTCATCATCAAAGCATGGTACACCAAAAGTCGAGTTGTAAATCTCTCCCCTGTAACGGCAGAGCCCGAAACCTTTTGGGAGAAGATATATAACCAATATAGGCTAGATTATGGGAATCCAAAGAGAAGAAGTCTTCAACAAATTCACTACAGGTACCAAATTATCCAAAAAGGCATATGCGATTTTATAGTTATCCAACAACAGATCTTCAACGCCAGCCATAATAGCTTATCCCCTCAACAATTTGTAAGTATTTAAGAGTTGTTTCCGAACAAAGCTAAATTGATTGATTTTCTATTATAACAATAAGTATATTGTGTTGTGTTATTGTAGCACGATGTCGTTAAAACGCGCTATTTGGAGGAAAATGGGGAAGCATTCACATTTGATGAAAGCTATAATTTCATGGTATCCAAAATCCCGGAGTATGAATCGCCGGATAATTCCCCAGGTTCATTCAATGAAGATTGAAAGTTTTAGAAATGTTTGTGTAGATTTTGTAGATAAATCACTATGTAAACCCTCACGAGACTATAACTCGTCCACTAGGGTCACCTAGGGGTTTAAAGGCTTGTTGCACGTGCTAAGTGCAACCGTGATTACTACAAAAAGTGATTTAGGCTTTTATTCAATAGTTGTAATCTTGTCGTCTATTTTGTGGAATTTTAATTTTAGTTATGTTAAACTTTAATTAAACTTTTTTAAAGATCATATCTGGATTGCATGAACACATAAAAATAAAAGATTACATAAATATAAGATATTACATTCAAATATAATCATTCTTCAGGATTGTAGATCCGAAGACTTGATTAACATTTGATACATGAACACATAAAGATAAAAGATTACATAAATATAAGATATTACATTCAAATATAATCATTCTTCAGGATTGTAGATTGATAAGTGCCTAAAATACATCTATTGAGTGTCAATTACTTATACTTTTCTTGTATTTTTGTATATTACGCTTTATTTGTGTTTTGTAGGTACTTTGGAGTCATGCGACAAAAAGAGAAAGAAATTGAAGCTCAAAGCAATGCTCGGAAGCCTTAGATGCTGATGGCACGAAACATAAACAGAAATCAGGCCAATTGAGTCATGAGCTAGGAGGACTACAAGCAGCTGGGATTGAAGATTGTGTTGTGAACCTACATGGGCTCGGTAGTCAGTCAAGCCTGGGGATTGTGTGCTAGTAGTGCTGGCATGTACGTTTGAGAAAGAAATCAAATTAGGTTTCTTACAAGTTACAACCAGTAGAGCAGGTCGAGTCTTCATCAGCTCAAATCATAATAGAGCATTTTTCTCCTTCATGTTGGCTATGGGTTTGATCGGTGTTTGTCAGGGATCAAGGGGTTCTTCTAAAGCCAACAAGGGAAGAGATCGAAATGGTTAAAGTGGATGGATTTTGGGTCAAATTTGTGAATGAGAGATGAGCAATAAAGGGGATCTGTAGCCATGAATTAAATGGGTTTTGGTCAAATTTTGGCTAGGCAAATCAGTGAGCAAGAGGAGGAAAATAAGATGTGAATTACACGAAAGATTTCTCGCTAATAAATGATGAGTCTGCTGGTGTTTTGAGGCAGAAATGGGTTTGAATTCATGGTGGTTTTGAGCTCGATTTCAGATGGAATATGTCGTGTGGTATCTGTTGAGCGAGTGGTGGTTATGGACAGAATTGGAGCTGATTTTGGGTTTTGAGTTGAATTCGTTAACAGAGGCGAGGTAGTTCGAATTGGCAGAAATATGGGTCAAATTATTGAGCTTAATTTCAGCTGATTCGGTGGATTTTTCTACATGGTTTACAACTGGGTTTGTATGAATAGTGTAATGGCCTTAACTGTGGTGGCTTTGATCAGAGTTTTTGGTAGAGTGGGAAGCGAGAACAAACCAAGTTTGCTGCCAGTAACAATGGTGTTGATTGGAAGAGAAATTGCAGGCATTTTTTGAGCTATGTAATGATTAGAATGGGTTTCTGTTCAACACTATTTTGGACAGAGTTTGAGCTCGGCATAACAGGTAGAAGATGTTGTCTGCCAGTCATTTGAGAGACGAATGTGGAAGACTGAAGGCAGTATTTGAGTTCTTAAACGAATGGGTTTGTGTGTATGTGTATTGTTGCAGGGAAGGAGTTGAATCCACATCAGTTTGCAATCTGCACACAAGTTGTTCGAGAAAATGCCGGAAAGAGCAGTGCTTCACAGCTTCAAGTTCAGCAGCGACCAGCTTAGGCTGACAGATACAGGGGCTGTTAAAGATGCAGACAGTCTTTTGCAGTTATTAGCCATGGTCGATGGCTGTGTAAAGCCGAGACATGTGTGGTTGTATGAGATGTTGAACTGGTGGATATGGGTGCAACTTCAGAGATGAGTAAGCTGAAAAAGGAGCTGATGTTTAATATGAGAATGCATGAAATTGTAGGTGGTTGTGCTGGTGTCAGGTTACTGCGTCGCAACTGAAATGAGCCGCTGTTGAAGCGATCAAATTTTGGCGCCGTTGCCGGGGAGGTAGCGGTTGTCACTTGTTTTTGGTTTCTTATTTTTGTTTTTAGTTTTGTTTTATTTTTTCTTATTCTTTGGTTCTTTACCGAGTTTTGAGAATCTCATTTCAGGTACCGATTTCTATGGACGGAGCATATTGGAGCAATCAATATGAATTCCAACCTCAACAATATGACAACTATCACCCTTATGGGGAGTACAATCAAAACCAATCCTTTGGTTATGGTCCATACTCCACGTACCCTTTTAGTTATTCTCATACATTCCAACCTTCTTACGGTGGGTATGTAAGTGAGCAACCACAAAGAGGGGATGATCTTAGTGCTCCTATTAATATTTCTTCTAGATGAAATGAAACAATTTATGGTCAGCATGGAGTCAATTCGTAAACAACCAAGCATGGAGCAAGTTTCATCGACCGAATGTGCTCATAGTATGTTTGGCCCAATTTCTGATCGTAGTTATGATCATTCACCCATTCAAAGGGAAGATAATTGGCCTAGTAATACTGAAGTAAGTGATTCTACTTTTGCCTTGTCGAATGAGCTTTACAAACAAATGGAACACTATATTCAGAATTTGGATGGATCACTCCAAGAGCTTCAAAGAGGTGTTTCCGACGTAAGAAAGGGCATTGATGAATACAGAGAGGAAATGAATAATTATGTTGAAAAAGGCGAACCTTTGGGGACTTCCGTTGATAATTGTGTAGTGAACTCAACTCTTGATCTTAATAATGATCATTCACCTATTCAAAAGGATGAGTTAGAGATTAGCAACATTAAATTCAGCGAGGACCAATCTTATGTTGACTATGATAGTGACGGTGATTATGATACATTGCTTGAACCAACTCATGGTGACATCCCCGAGGAGTGTACAATGGAGTCTTTTTGCGATCAAGGTGAAGTTGAAAAGGAATATGATGACGCTAGTGTAGCTTACTCAAGCATTGATCTTTATAACGATCAAGAACTTATTCAAAAGGTAGAGCTTGAGGATGATGCAATGAGTGTTCTAAAAAAGTTCCTTATGGTGAGACTTGAATCCGCAGTAGAGTATGTGCCTTACAACAAAGAGGAGTGTGTTGAGAATGAAAACGATATGACCAATATTGTGGAAGACCCAATTGAGCTTGCAAATGATTGTAATGATGATGTTTATGTCGAGACCGTGGTTAAGGCAGAAACGGACGAAGAATGGTTGCAAGGTTTGATAGAGGACCACAATATACAAGAGGTGAATAATTCACTTGAGTTTTTCAAGGATGCAGAGGATTCCGTGATACAAGAGATTGTGCAAGGTTTGTATAACCCTTTACCTATTGTTTCCTCTCCTTTACCTCTTATTGGTTTGAATATATGTGCTTCGAGTGTATTGTTAAATGACTTTGTTTCTCGATATCCTCCATTGGAGATACTTGATTCTCATAATATGCAGGTTTTGAAACAAGAAACCGTGGTAGTCCCCGACTTTTATATTCTTTATACACTTCCAAGTGTGGACAAGAATAAGTGTGGGGGAAGCTTTTATCGGTTGATAGCTTCATTTCTATTTTATATTGCTAATATTTGTGTGAAGCTAGTGTTTTCAAAACAGGTTCTATGGAAGGATCCTCAACTTTTCAGGTTATTGGTGTATGGGGAATTCGTCTTGATAGTCGGGCTGATGACTTTAAACCAAGCGCTACATGGGAGGCAACCCATGTTGGAAAATTGGGTTAAAAACAAGAGGATGAAAAAATAGAAACAAAACAATGGTGTACCCCTGACTTCAAGGCTCTTTCGATTCTTTTAGACAATAATTCGACCTTTCCCAATTAACTTGGCGAGTACAACAGGTCTCTCGAATTATGCCTTCAGGATTCAATGAAGCCCTAACACCGTAATCGAATTCAAGGATTGTACTTCCTTGACCCGACCAAGAATCACACTGTATAAGGTTCCGATGATGCTATTAGAAAAGAAGAAAACAGATTGCTTTTTTGATGTGTTGGAATGGGAGAACATCTTCGCTACTTATCTCGATAATCATGCTCGTTGGTAATGTCGTTTCATCACCAACAGACGCTTCCAGAAAACCATTAATGGTGACTCATGGAAAAAACGCATCCGTTCAAATTTGAATTGAAACTGAATGGAAACTTCTAGGTTTTCTAAAGTAAAACCAGAAAAAATTTCCACGAGACGCTGTCTCGGACTCTGCTATGGGGCGTTGCCCCCTAGACCCCCACGACCTGACCGGTCAGGTCGATCACCGAAAACACTGCGTAGCGAAAAACCTTGAAAATATCCAACAACCCATAGGTTTTGTATCTCTTATCTTTTAATTTTTCTTTTCTTGTTTTTACTTTTTCTTGTCGCATATCATTATAAGATTTCCCACCTTGACTTTCTTTGGACGATTCAATTTACATTGAGATTGAGGACAATATAAAGTTTAAGTGTGGGGGAGTGGTTAAGCATTTGCATTGTAAAAATTTCAACTTTTGTGTAAAATAGTGAATAAAAAACTCCAACTTGTGGTTAGTTTAGAGTCACATAGTATACATGTCGCTAAGATTACATCGAGATTCTCATAAGAGTGACTGAACTTAGAGATGACAGAGAACATGATCGGGTTTCTTACTTGTATGAGAGTTAAAGTTGGATTTAACCATGCCAGTGGCAAATAAGGTGCAGAATGAATTCGGTATTAGAGTAGTGGTCCCCTATAGTGGAGACTACCCATGTTACATAATGTGAGGCACCGACCTCAATTCTTTGTACCTGTCTAAATATGTGCTTTTAGAGTGTGTGTCACCGTACGTAAATTCCGGGCAGAATGGTGAGCTACCCAACCTCCCACCATAGAAGCACTATTTTGATCTCTTGAGTGCTATTTTTATCAATCATGATGGTGACATCGAATTGCTAACTTACATACCACTTGTAATCTTGTTCGCAGTTAGCACCATCCACTTTATCTCTCTCTACACCAACAAGTCCATAGAAATACCATCATCATCAACAAGAGGAGCATCACAAATTCGAAGGAAAGTTGAAGACTTAATGTACAAGAGCGAAGATTATCAAGATGAGAGTTCGAGAAGTTTATGATATCAAGACATATAAGTTGTGAAGAATCAAGCGGTAAAGTACTTACACCATGGCCTTTGTACTTATATTTTTATTTTATTTTATCTTATTTGTATTTTATTTTCTCTTGTAAAAAAAAAAAAAAAAAAAAACAAGAGAAAATTTCTTTAGGTTCATTACTAGTTTTATTGTTTTGTTTCGTTTTGTTTTCATTTTGTATTTGTTTTATTTTTCTTGTCTCATTAAAAAAAAAAAAAAAATTAAAAAAAAAAAAAAAAAAAAGACAAGAAAAATTCATTGTATCATATTTTGGGTTTGTATAGTTTGTTTTTAATTTTATTCTTTCAATAAAGCCAATGGAAAGAAGGAATATTCATAATGAAGTTTCAAGCAATAAGGATTTAGAGGAAAAGAGTTACATTGTCAAGATTCTACGAAGTTCAAGAGTTATCATCAAGAGTTGAAGACCGAAGACGAAGATGAAGACACCGATTAAAGACCGAAGACGTTTCTATGGATGTTGTGAGAGTGGTGCTAGCTGCACGTCGAACGGATAACGAGGTAAGTAAGCATATTCCCACCTTCGTTAAGTGGTTGATTTCCTTTCTTAGAGATCGTCAGAAAAATGGGTTTTCAAAAATGATAAAAGATGTGGGTTTTTAAAAATACTTCGGAGGGTTTTTTCCTTCCTACCATTCAACGTGTCGCAGGATTCTCTCTTTATCCCTACCTGGACACATGTGTGACCCATAAAAAAGCTGTTTATTATTGAGCGCAAATTCATAAAACCCTTTCTTTTGAGGCAGAGTCGAGACTTTTGATCACTCCGAACCCGAATTTCTTTCGATAAGGGATGGTTATTTCTCTCTCAACTTTTAAGGATGACATTGTGTTCATATATGTGTCTAACTTCTTATGACTAGTGTGCAGAATTTCTATGTCTTCTTAGCGCGTTGGATGCTATTATTACGGAGAACTAGTAAGTTGGAAATATAGGTTTTGTGGGTATATCTCTAGTAAACCCTCACGAGACTATAACTCGTCCACTAGGGACACCTAGGGGTTTAAAGGCTTGTTATACGTGCTAAGTGTGACCGTAGCCTCGACGACACGGAGTTGTTGTATTTTAGTTTTGTTTTGTTTGCTCGAGGACTAGCAAAGATTAAGTGTGGGGGAATTTGATAAGTGCCTAAAATACATCTATTGAGTGTCAATTACTTATACTTTTCTTAGTTATTTCTCTTGTATTTTTGTATATTACGCTTTATTTGTGTTTTGTAGGTACTTTGGAGTCATGCGACAAAAAGAGAAAGAAATTGAAGCTCAAAGCAATGCTCGGAAGCCTTAGATGTTGATGGCACGAAACATAAACAGAAATCAGGCCAATTGAGTCATGAGCTAGGAGGACTACAAGCAGCTGGGATTGAAGATTATGTTGTGAACCTACATGGGCTCGGCAGTCAGTCAAGCCTGGGGATTGTGTGCTAGTAGTGCTGGCATGTACGTTTGAGAAAGAAATCAAATTAGGTTTCTTACAAGTTACAACCAGTAGAGCAGGTCGAGTATTCATCAGCTCAAATCATAATAGAGCATTTTTCTCCTTCATGCTGGCTATGGGTTTGATCGGTGTTTGTCAGGGATCAAGGGGTTCTTCTGAAGCCAACAAGGGAAGAGATCGAAATGGTTAAAGTGGATGGATTTTGGGTCAAATTTGTGAATGAGAGATGAGCAATAAAGGGGATCTGTAGCCATGAATTAAATGGGTTTTGGTCAAATTTTGGCTAGGCAAATCAGTGAGCAAGAGGAGGAAAATAAGATGTGAATTACATGAAAGATTTCTGGCTACTAAATGATGAGTCTGCTGGTGTTTTGAGGAAGAAATGGGTTTAAATTCATGGTGGTTTTGAGCTCGATTTCAGATGGAATATGTCGTGTGGTATCTGTTAAGCGAGTGGTGGTTATGGACAGAATTGGAGCTGATTTTGGGTTTTGAGCTGAATTCGTTAACAGAGGCGAGGTAGTTCGAATTGGCAGATATATGGGTCAAATTATTGAGCTTAATTTCAGCTGATTTGGTGGGTTCTTAAATGAATCCACATCAGTTTGCAATGTTGTCCGCACACAAGAAGTGAAGGCGATATTCGAGAAAATGGGTTTGTGGTAAAGAGGCGAGTTGAATCCACATCAATTTGCTTCACAAGCCGCTCGAGAAAGATCTTCAAGTTGATGTGATAGGTGTTGTAAACACCTTGATATTTATCTATTGTTTATGCTTTCTTCGCAAATTTTCTTGTAAATTATGTATCTTATGTGTGCTTTTGAGTATATTAGGTGCAATGGAGTCGTTTGGAGCGAAAGAAGGAGAAAACATCCATTTTGAGCATAAAGAGGAGATCGTCATTTTGGAGGTGGAACTGAGTCGAGGCAAGCCCATGATTGAAGACAACCAGTGCAGCTTAGTCTAGAGAAGCAAGGGGCAGACCTTGGTGGCCCATATCTAACGAGTGGGTTTCTAGATTGGTTGACCCTTATCTACCTCATGAGGGTGCATATATCCACAATTATTCCTACACAAGACCTGAAATTCAGAGTCTATCCTATCATTGGTTTCATCTGAGATGAATTTGGGAGAGAGGTGAGAAAATGGCTGTTGTTATTGCCGAGAGAGATAGAGAAGCAGAATCAGAGAAGAGAGGAGAAGAGATGACGAACCATAGATCGACGATGGTTATTCTCAGAAGATGAATTATGAAGGCTCTGTTGCTGTGAAGACCCGAATAAGAAAGAAAATTGAGATCGATGGGAGTCTGTAAAGCTTCGAGGAGATCAAAAAATGGAGATTCAGTGTAAACTTGGTGGAATTGAGATGGGGTTGGTCGAATTGTAGTTGTAAGTATTACAAATAAGCTAGGGTTTGTGGTGGTCTCTGTTGCAGATGAAAAAGGAGCTCAGGGTAGGGTTTCTGATTTGTGAATATGGGTGTGTTCAATTCGTATTGTGCAGCAAGGAAAGTGGTTTTGAGCTCGAGTTCAAGCTACAAAACAGGCCAGAGAATGGAAGCCGTGATTAATTGTGAAGTTTATGAATGTTGATCGAGTTAGGAATGATGGGTTATTCTTAGATTTCAGTTATGTGTAGGGAAGGAGATTGGATGTTCGTGGAATCGACAACATTTTCATATTTCTTCACCACCAGAAAATGCACACAGGATACTTGTTTAAAGTCTTGAAAGAGCAAGTCTACAGCTAGGAGTTTATTTTGCAAGGCTGAGAATGGAGATTGAGTTTGTAGTTGTAGGAAATCCCACACTACACCCCTCACAAGAATCCATATGATCGAATCATTTTAAGATGAACAATTATAATTTTTATTGATCAAACTCCAAAAATTTTACAAGATGAAAAGGAGATAAACTAAAGAATTACAATCACTCTAAACTTTCTCTCTCTTAATGACTTGCTCAACACTCGAAAAAGATCTCTCCCCTCTCTAAAATCTACTCGGCCCTTTATATAGGACATTACATAGTGAATGACAGCTAAGTTGTCCTTTATTTTCAGATCTGGCTTGCGATATCCTCGCAAGTGTACACATGTTAAATCTCGTGACACTCCTCAATTTCGCTACATATTCATATATTTCTTGTATTTAGGCTGTCGTCATCCGTTACATCGTTTTTAGTCCTAGCCCGCGATGTATTCGCAGTATGTCGCTTATTGACTTCGCGAGAGTCTTGGTGTTGCGATATTCTGATCCTACATCTTGCCTCTTCTCATGTCTTCTCTGCGAAGGAGAGAACGTCATGAGAACTAGTACTTTCAAAACACCGCGGCCGTTCATTTCTTTCCTTTAATTTTCTGCCGACAAGCTTCCGTGAATCCAGTATAACTGCTTACACGTGTTACATATTCCCCTTTTTAACGGCACATTAAATGCTAACCGGTCATCCTTTTCTTGTCTATTTAAGAAGAGATCTATCAAGGATATCTTTCTTTTCTTTTACTTCATCTTCTTCATCTCTGCATTCTTTGTGAATTATTTATTGTCTGCAACTTTTTGTTGTTGTTCATCTTGCTGTAAATCTTCTCTACTACTGTTCTTATGGAGCCATCAAGGTTTGTAGATCATACTTCATGTGATCTATTTGAACTCTTCTACTGAGATTACTTTATTTGATTTTGTTCATCTCTGATTAATTCCCTTATTGTTTCTGTTTTAGTAAGAACACCTCTGTTACCAAATTCACAGTCCAAAATCCTAAAACATCCAAGGGTTCGCAACCAAAATCCATTGCACACAAGAGAAAGCCTGCGAATAGCAAGGTATTAAGAAACATTTACTCTTCTAATAACAATATTGTTGCCTATGTTTCTTATTTAACTTGTTATTCGCAGGATGACCAAAACGTCGATAGATCCCCCAAAAGATCTCGTCATTCTAAAAATGTTGAAACTTCTGTTCCTTTTCCTATATTTAAGCTTACAACTCCTCCTGCGATATCATCGCAAGATAAATCTACTCTTGCCGTCTGCGAAAATGTCGCTGCTGATTTTCCTCCTATGTCTGAGTTTTCCATAGATGAAGTTCCTCACGATAGTCCTGTTGTGAATGAACCCTTTTCTTCTTCTACTATCGATGCCTCTGTCCTTCCCCCAGTCATTAACCTTCATCAGATTTCATCTTCACATGACATTCCTGTGACGAAAGACGATTCAACTCTCCCCTCTTCTGTCGTCATTACTTCTTCATCCGAGTCTATCCCTCTTACTAAGGAAAATTTGGAGGGGATGGACGTGGCTTTCAAAGTTTTATCAGATATTATGAATGACGCCAAGAAGACCTCCGTCGATCCTATCAAGTCTAATGTATGCGAGATTTTGAGTAAATACTTTGGTTCTGACAGAATTTCGCAAACATCTTTAGAGCAAGAAGTTAAAATTTTGAAGAATAATCTACAAGCCATGACTACAAAGTGTGACATTCTCCATCTTGAGAATCAAAAACTTCAAAATGTTTCACTGGATCGTAACAATCTTCGCAAGAAGAACGAACAATTAAAATGTACAACTCCCCTCCCCTTTCTCAATTTTTTTTTTTTTTTTTTTTTTTTTTTTTTAATCTTCAAGCCCTTGTTCGCCCTTCAAGCTTTGAACCAGAAGCGAAAAATGGAGATATATCAGTTGGAATCTGTTGTTGAAGAAGCTCGAATGGATAGAGACGTTTGGATGGAGCAATATAACCAATTAGATAATCTTCATACATACTCTGTTGATTGATCAAATAGATAATCTTTCTAAAGAAAATGCTGACTTAGTTCAGAAGCAAGACTCATTAAGTAGTGAATTATCTCGCCTCTCTTACTCTTTGACTAAAGCTAATTTGGAGTTGGAAACTTTATCAGATGAAAATGGAACTCTTTCTCAAGAGAAGCGAGCTCTGTTAAACAAGGTGGCGATTTCCTCGCAATGTGACTTGATGTCTATCAAAAAATGTGTAAAGAACAAGAACAATCTCTTTGTTCGCTGAGAAGTAAACTCGAAGAAGTTACTGTTGAGAGGGATAAACTTATCCAAGTGTTTATGGGTAAAAATCATTTCCGCCGATTTTGGTAAATTCGGTAGGTGAGTGAGAAACTGGTTTAAACCCTAAACAAATGTGCTGCACGTGAGCACTTTCTAGATTTAAGAGATCAATCTGTACAAGTCCGGCCTAAACCAAGAAATGGTCGTTCCATACTTGCTTCGGTCACAAAGTGGAGGAGAAGGGTTGATTTGGGGAGGAAGCAAAGAAAGGTGTTGAGACCAGAATAATTCTAGGAGAGTAGTGTCTCGACTTGTATCAGAAAGTGAAAGCTTCGGAAGCTTGCAAGAGATGATAGCTTTTTTGGAGAGCTTGCAAAGTTGCCTTTTTGAGAGTGTTGTGTTTTTCTCGACCGAGACTTGTTGTCCGGGGTGGAAATAGGTAAGACATATTTATACAAGTCGAGATTGAAACGTACCCTGGCCTCATGAAGGAAGAGAGTAAAGGGTGAAATATTGGGAGGAGGTGGTAACCGCATGGTGTTTATGGGTGAAAACGTTTTCACCATTATTTACTCATTTATTTGACCGCTTTATTCCTATTCACGCTTTCTTAATGTGAGCGTAGTGTACGCTGCATGTTGTGACCGCCAAACCAAAACCCTAGAAAGCATCCCCAGTTTGTGTTGATGTCTCGAGTGTTGGTTGCACCTCGAGTGCAAGTGGCGCTGCTAGTGGCGCGTGTGGCATGTGCCAATGGCATGTGCCAATGGCATGTGCGGAATGCCTTTGTTGCGGGTTGCACCTTGAGTGCAAGTGGCAATGCCAGAGCTGCTAGTGGCATGTGTGGTATGTGCCAATGGCATGTGCGAAATGCCTTGGTGGTAGGTTGTACGTTGAGTGTAAGTGGCAATGCCAGAGCTGCTAGTGGCGTGTGTGGCAAGTGCCAATGGCGTGTGCGGAATGCCTTGGTGGTAGGTTGCACGGTTTGTAAGTTGGGTTACCAGCGTGCGTGTTTGGCATGTGTCAATGGCACGCATGGCCATTATGGCTATGTCCTGGTAAGAAAAGCTACCAGCGATGCATGTTGGCATGTGCCAATGGCATGCGTGGCCAATTTGGGTCACGACCCGGTAGGAAAAGCTACCGGTGAGCGTGTTGGCATGTGCCAATGGCATGCGTGGCCAATTTGGAGTCACGGCACTGGTAGGAAAAGCTACCGGTGAGCGTGTTGGCATGTGCCAATGGCATGCGTGGCCAATTTGGGTCACGGCACGGGTAGGAAAAGCTACCCGGCGTGTTGGCATGTGCCAATGGCATGCGTGGCCAATTTGAGTCACGACACTGGTAGGAAAAGCTACCGTGGCGTGTTGGCATGTGCCAATGGCATGCGTGGCCAATTGGGGTCACGACCTAGTAGGAAAAACTACCAGCGAGCGTGTTGGCATGTGCCAATGGCATGCGTAGCCAATTTGAGTCACGACACTGGTAGGAAAAGCTACCAGTGAGCGTGTTGGCATGTGCCAATGGCATGCGTGGCCAATTTGGGTCACGGCCTGGTAGGAAAAGCTAGCAGCGAGCGTGTTGGCATGTGCCAATGGCATGCGTGGCCAATTTGGGTCACGGCCTGGTAGGAAAAGCTACCAACGAGCGTGTTGGCATGTGCCAATGGCATGCGTGGCCAATTTGGGACACGACTGGTAGGAAAAGCTACCGGCGAGCGTGTTGGCATGTGCCAATGGCATGCGTGGCCAATTTGGGTCACGACACTGGTAGGAAAAGCTACCGTGAGCGTGTTGGCATGTGCCAATGGCATGCGTGGCCAATTTGAGTCACGGCACAGTAGGAAAAGCTACCGGCGAGCGTGTTGGCATGTGCCAATGGCATGCGTGGCCAATTTGGGTCACAGCCTGGTAGGAAAAGCTACCAGCGAGCGTGTTGGCATGTGCCAATGGCATGCGTGGCCAATTTGGCCTAGGTTGCATGGTTTGCAAGCCTAGGCGCGGGCGTCATTTTATCATGGCGTGGCTAGGGCCGAGGTAAGGGTGCTTGGCTTGGCGTGGCGTGACTAGCGTAGCTAAGGCCAAGGCAGAGTGCGTTTGGCATAGCGCGGCTAGCTTGGGCTAAGTGTGTCTGGCATGATTTTCCATTGGCACGGAGGTGCGGCTAGCATGGTTGGCATGCTTTGGCGCGTTTGGTGTGACTAGCATAGCTAGGGCCAAGGCAGAGTGCGTTTGGCATGGCGCAGCTAGCTTGGGATAGGTGTGGCTGGCATGGTTTGACATTGGCACGGAGGTGCGGCTAGCATGGTTGGCATGCTTTGGCGCGTTTGGTGTGGCTGGCATGATTTTCCATTGGCACAGAGGTGCGGCTAGGGCCAAGGCAATGGTGTTTGGCTAGGCGTGGTGTGACTAGCGTAGCTAGGGCCAAGGCAGAGTGCGTTTGGCATGGCGCGGCTATCTTGGGCTAAGTGTGTCTGGCATGATTTGCCATTGGCACGGAGGTGCGGCTAGCATGGTTGGCATGCTTTGGCGCGTTTGGTGTGACTAGCATAGCTAGGGCCAAGGCAGAGTGCGTTTGGCATGGCGCGGCTAGCTTGGGCTAAGTGTGGCTGGCATGATTTGCCATTGGCACAGAGGGGAATTAGGGTTTTGTTCGTTGTAACCCTAATTTGAAAAAATATCCCCTATTAATTACTGACTACATGCATTGAATGTTCTAATAAATGTGTCGCCGGTGACATTAGGTTATTCGGGGTTTTACGATTTTACCCTTTGTCTAAAAACCACCATCAACACCAAGGTAGAATAACTTTAAGTATAAAAACAAGCCAACTCAAGGATCAATATTCCAAGTTAGAAGAATCTTACTCTTCTCTTGCGAAGGAAAACGCCTTACTTGTTTCTAACGAAAAGAGCTTGCGATCTCGAGTGAAAGGTTTGGTTGGAGATAATTTTGACAGTGCCATGGATCATTTGGAGAATAGTTGTTTGGCTTTAACCCAATATCTTACCTCGCAAAAGGAAGGTAGTCATGATATTTGACTACCTTAATCAATTTGTTTTCTTGAATTTATGGTATTTTCCTTGCGAATTGAAGAAAAATCTGAATTATTTTCTATTCTCTTTATTATTGCAGAATCCGAGAAAAATCTTCACTCCTCCATTTCCACTTTGAAATCGACTATGCCAAAATTCGCAAAGAAAATGGATCGCTGGCTTCCTTGCTCGCTCCCGCGATCGGGCAGAAAGAAGATTCGACTATCTCGCTTACTCTAAAGATATAGAGAGTAGGAATCATCGAAAGCACTCCTTCGCCAATTTCACCTCAAAGTGAAGTTCTTGTGAATGATGTCTTATTGTCCAAATCTCTTGATCATGTATCTGTCGAACCTCTGGAAGTAGGTGATGATGAAATTCCTAACCCTCCTGATAGTGATTATGATTATGAAAGTGGCGAAGACTCCGCAAATGAAGAGGTGATCCCACCTAATGAAGATGTCAATAATAATTTAGGTGAAGGAGGGTCTGGAGAGAATGCAATAACTGGCGAAAGTGTGGAAGTTGGTGAGGCTAATAAAATTGTTGAAGAACATCCAGTATCTCCTTCTGGCGAAAAAATTGATATTGAGAACTGAACTTTTCTTGTAATTTTACTTCTTGCATTGTTACTTCTTTATGTACTTCAATCATCTTTGAGATGTATTTACTCGTTTATTATTCTTCTTTCTTGCTTTGAAGACAATCTTTGATGTTTAACAATTCCCATTTTGTTTTCCATTATCTTTTTTGCGATGAAAGATCTCTGTTATCTACATTCAAACTGTTTATGTGAACTTTTTCATTGCGACAAGATTGCAGGACGTCCTTACATTTTCATGTGATGACCCATTGATCTTGCCTTATCATTTCTCTTGTGTGGTCTTATTTTTCCTTCCTAGTTAAAGGTCTTATTTTTCCACCTCTCATTATTGCGACAAAATCGCAGGACGTCTTTACACTTTCATATAATGACCCATTGATCTTGTCTTATCATTTCTTTAGTATTATTGCCTCTGCAGGATATTTTTCTTGCGACAATATGACAATCCTAAATATCCTTGTGAACGTAAAGCCCCATGACATTGCCGTATTTACGACGAAATCGCAGGACGTCTTTACATTTGCATGCAATGACCCATTGATCTCGTCTTATCTACTCTTTTGTATGTTTGCCTCTTCAGGATTGTTGCATAAATATGACAAGCCTTGATACTCCCGTGAGTAAGAAGCCTCATGACATTTACGTCTTTTTTGACACTATCAGCTCCCTAATGGAGGGTGCCTCCCTTATCTTCCTCTGGTTGCCCCTTCAAGGAGGCGTACTTCGCCATACAAGGCTAGCTCCTCCCATCCGGTCTTAACAACAACCAGTTGTTTTCGTGACCTCTTATCCCTTTTGCCTATAGGGCTTATGGTTACGAGACTGCACCCTAAGTGGAGTTTTTTCGGGCCGAAAAGATAAGCCGAGACTTGCCAAGAATGGACGAGACACTTCAAATGTCCCAGGCACCCTTGGCTCAACCGTGTACCTCGGTGCCTTGGTCAAATGCTGACTCCTTAGAAGAGACCCTCGGTCGTCCAACCTAAGTCATAAGCTTAGATTGAAAATCCAAGGTATCTCTCCTGGATGGGTTTTGTTACCCCCAATCTTCATGACTCAAGTTCCAGGGGCGGTGTAACCTTTTCCCTGAGCCACGTTACAGATACCCCCTTACATGACGCACTTTAGGTACTTTGCCTCTTACGAAATTTTATTCGCGAACTAGGGTGTACGCCATGAAGGTTCGTCCCATTCTGATTATTTTGTCAATTTTGCTTTATATGTAATAGGTACCCCCTACTATGACGCACTTTAGGTTCTTTTGCCTCTTGCGAAATTGTGTTCGCGAACTAGGGTGTACGCCATAGTAAGTTCGCCACTTTCTGATTATTTTGTTGATTCTTCTGCATATGTAAGCTCTTTTGTAATTTCGCTAATCTTTGATAATTTTTCGTCGTTTTCTGTGCGAAATATTCGCATGTTTTTCGAGAATAAAAATGAAATATTTAATTCTTTTTGCCTCAATCATGTACCATTCCGCAGTCTACTTCTTCACCATAATTTTTATGGGTAATATCTCTTTAAGTATAATCTATTCCATGGTCTATCGAGTCTGCGTCCCACATCTCTACCCTCAGGGTCCATCAATCTATATGCCCCTGTTCCAACTATCTCCTTGATGATGTAAGGTCCATCCCATTTTTTCGCAAGCTTTCCACCACTTTCTCGCTGATATATCGGTGTTTCTCGCAGCACCAAATCGCCTGGTTGAAATTCGCATGTTTTAACAGGTTTATTATATTCTCGGGCTAATCTTCGCTGGTAATTTTCCATATGCTGCAAAGCCCTTTCTCTTTTTTCTTCTAATTCATCTAATTTAGTTAAAATAATACCCGCACTAAGATTTTTCTCCCAAGCTTCTCTCTTTGTTGTTGGGATAATAACTTCTGTTGGTAGCACAGCCTCAACCCCATATGTTAAACAGAAAGGTGACATTCCCGTGGCTTCTCGCCTGGTTGTGTTGTAAGCCCATACTGCATTATGTACCTGTTCGCACCATGCTTTATTGTACCCTTCTAATTTCTTCTTCAATATATCTGCGATTGTCTTATTTGTTGCTTCTGCCTGCCCATTTGGCTGAGGGTAAAATGGAGTTGACTTTCCACATTTTATCTTAAATGCATTAAGTAACAATTCTATATTCTGTCCCTCGAACTGCTTCCCATTATCAGATACCAATTGTGCAGGAATTCCAAATCTACATATGATGTTCTCAAATATGAATGTAAAAATATCTTTGTCGCGAATGTGTTGTACTGCCTTTACTTCTGCCCATTTTGTGAAATAGTCTGTAGCGACAAACATATATCTTCTTTGTCCAGACCCTGGTAAAATCGGTCCAACAATATCTAAACCCCATTTTCCAAAGGGCCACACATTTGTTGAAGATGTTAATAGTGCTCCAGGTGCATGTATTTTCTTTCCATGCCTTTGGCAATCTTCGAAACGTCTTGATACACGTTTCGCATCTTCATGCATATATGGCCAGTAATAGCCTTGTATTTTCGCTCTGTATGCCAAAGATCTTCCGCCGCTGTGATTGCCAGCATCCCCACTATGCAACATCTTTAACACTGCTTCTCCTTCTTCTCGTGTCAAACACCTGAGTGAAGGTCCATTAAAAGATCTCCGGTATAGTATCCCATCTCTTAGTTCATAATTTGTAGCACGGATTTTTAATTTGTGCGCCTCCAGCCTATTTCTCGGTGTTTCTCCTCTCATCAAATATGCATGAAGTTCGGCTCTCCAATCTTCAATAACGGGTGTTTGCTCCCCATCTTCTATGATCATCACGTCTACCTCTCCTTCTTCTTCCTTATTGATTGATGGTGATAAAAGTGTCTGTATCTTTATGCATCTCGCAGTTGGATCTGTCATCATACTTGAGATAAAAGCAAAAGCATCTCGCGAGTCTATTATCTTTTCTTGATATGTGTCTCCATTTTATTTTTGGGATTTTCGCTGACAATTCTCCAACAAGTTTCTTGTATTTCTTTAAGATGGTTAGTTTGTAGTGTATTCTCCTTTTATTTGTCGAATGACTAGCTGCGAGTCACTGGTGATTCTCACATTTTCCAACTGCATTTCTATTACGAATTTCAAAGCATGTATTACAGCTTCATATTTCGTTTCATTATTGGTGGATGTAAACTCCAGTCCGAAGGAAAAAGCCATTTTAGTGCCCTCTGGCGAAATCAAAACAATTCCAATTCCGTTACCTTCTCCATTTGATGATCCATCTACCAACACTTCCCATCTATCTGGCTCTGTCAATAGGTCCTTTGGGTTTCCATATTCTTCTTCTATATCCATCATTTCTTCCACTACTTCATCATCTTCTAAAGGAAATTCTGCTAAAAAATCTGCGACAATTTGTGACTTCGGTGAAGATAGTACTTCATACTTGATTTTGAAGCGTCCTATTTGTGCATTCCATCTCTCGACTCTGGCTGATCTTTTTGAATTCTTCATTACTGATTCAATGGGTACCTTTGTCAATACCCTTACTGTATGTGCTTGAAAATATATGCGAAGTTTGAATGCTGCATAAACTAACGCCAAAATTAAATTTTCAATTTTTGAATAATTTTTCTCTGCGTCATTGAAAGTTTTACTGATATAGTAGATTGGTCTCTCAATTCCTACATCTACTCGCAATAACACAACACTTAATGCGTGCGATGTTGTCGCAAGATATAGTAATAGTTCTTCTACTGGTTCTGCTTTTTACAAAATAGATATATTCATCAGATAATCTTTTATTCCTTGCAGGGCTTTCTCGCATTCATCCGTCCATTTAAATTTTGTCCCCTTTTTGAGTATGTTGAAAAAGTGTTTGCATTTGTCGATGATCGCGAAACAAACCTCCCTAGTGAAGCTAAGAGTCCGTTTAACTTCGTACATCTTTTATTGTTCTTTGGAGTTGGCATGTCGCGAATCGCTTGCACCTTCGCCGGATCGACTTGTATACCCTCTTTTGATACAATGTAGCCTAAAAATTTCCCTGACGCAACCCCAAAAAATACACTTCTCTGGATTTACTTTGATGTTAAAATGTCTCATTTGTTAAAAAATTTCTCTCAAATCTTGGACATGATCTTTTGCTTCTTTACTTTTTATTAACATGTCATCCACATACACCTCTAGTGTCTTATGTATCCATTTCACAAACACTTTCTCTACCATTCTTTGGTATGTTGCTCCAGCATTTCGCAAACCAAATGGCATTTTTGTATAACAATATAATCCTCTTGGGGCGAAAAAAAAGCAAGTGTGTTCTTGATCTTCTTGGCGAGAGGGATTTGATTATATCCTTTGTATCCATCTAGAGAAGATATTCTATCATTTCCTGCTGCCGATTCTACCAATTGTGGGATATCTGGTAGTGGAAAACTTTCTTTTGGACAAGCTTTATTTAGATCAGTGAAATCTATACATATTCTTATCCCTTTATTCTTCTTTGGAACTACTACCATGTTTGCTATCCACTCCGGATATTTAGCTTGTCTTATGATTCTTGCATCAAGCATCTTCTTCAGTTCTTCTTCTATTTGGGGATGATACGTTGTTGCAATCTTTCTGATTCTTTGTTTGAATGGTCTTACATTTTTATCAATCTCCAATTTATGACATACCACAGACGGATCTATTCCCGGTATCTCATCCATATCCCATGCGAAAATGTCTTTATATTTTCGCAGCTAGACAATGGTTCTTTCTTCTTCATCTTCTTCCATCTTAGTTCCGATTTTTAGTATTTTGGGTGCTTCTCTGGTCCCAACATTCACTTCCTTTGTTGGTTCTGCCGCGGTGTAACCGGCCTCAGGTTTTCTCATAGGTGTCGGTTCTTTTATCTCCTTCGCAGGTCCATTCCCTTCTTCCGAAATTTCGCCAGGTATGCCTTTTCCTTCCTCTGCTTTTATCATGTAAATTCTAAATTCTTCTTCTTTCTTTGCTTCCTTCGCCATTTTCCTGCGATTTTTCCGCTTCTCTGCACGTCCTTCGTATTGCTTCACTTCAATTTGATAACATAACCTCGCTTTATCCACATCTCCTCTAATTTCACCGATCCCACTTGGTATAGGAAATTTAATGCATTGATGTAATGTCGACGCTACAACTTTAATCGCATGTATCCATGATCTTCCCAACAACATGTTGTATGGTGATTCCATATCCACCACACTGAATATTACTCGTGTTTCGATTTCTCCTAGTAAAATTCGCAACTCTATTTCTCCTTTTGGTTTTGTTACAGATTTGCCAAAGCCATGAATATGATAAGTTGAAGGAGACATTTCTTCATTTTTGTACCCCATTTCTTTGTATGTATGGTAGAACATTATATTCACTGAACTCCCTGTATCCACCAAAGTTCTGTTTATTGTCCATTCTTCCACAATTTTTGCCGTGTTCACCTTTTCTTTATGTGTGGTTACTGTGATTACCAAAGGAGATGTGTGCCCCAAATTTTCTTTTGGTATTTCTGCTGATGTGAACGTAATTTTCTGTTTTTCCCAATCTCTCAAAGGTGATGTCTTCTCAATTGCTACAATTTTCTTTCCTTCAAAGTCTCGTTTATGTATTCTCCCTCTGATGTTCTCATGGAATTCATTGATCATTGTTTTTGTGATCGATTTACACTCCAACCTTTTGTTAAATTTCTTGATCCTAGTTTTCTCTATTTTGACTGATTTATCCATTTGTTTTATCATTTTCTTGATTTGAACAACCTTGATAACAATCTTTAATCTTTTCCTTCAATCAATCCCTATTTCTAGCGCCATTATGTAGTTGCAGGAAATCCCACACTACACCCCTCACAAGAATCCATATAATCGAATCATTTTAAGATGAACAATTATAATTTTTATTGATCAAACTCCAAAAATGTTACAAGATGAAAAGGAGATAAACTAAAGAATTAAAATCACTCTAAACTTTCTCTCTCTTAATGACTTGCTCAACACTCGAAAAAGATCTCCCCTTTCTAAAATCTACTCGGCCCTTTATATAGGACATTACATAGTGGATGACAGCTAAGCTGTCCTTTATTTTCGGATCTGGCTTGCGATATCCTCGCAAGTGTACACATGTTAAATCTCGTGACACTCCTCAATTTCGCTACATATTCATATCTTTCTTGTATTTAGGCTGTCGTCATCCGTTACGTCGTTTTTAGTCCCAGCCCGCGATGTATTCGCAGTATGTCGTTTATTGACTTCGCGAGAGTCTTGGTGTTGCGATATTCTGATCCTACAGAGTTGCTGGGGATTGCTGCTATGGTAAAAAGGGCTTGTTTCTGAAGTGCAAATTCAGGGAGAAGAATTGAGTATATTGTAGAATGAATGAATGGATGCAGCGTAGATGAATGCTTAGGTTACATGGGTGTTATGACTCGGGTTGTGTCGATCTTGCTGGATATTGCAGAGTAGTATTGTTGTTGCATTTTGTTGGAATTCTGATGGTGTTGCTGGTATTGAGGGAAGATGTGGTTAGTAACGGCCTGAGTGTGAGAATTCGATATTGCAGATTAGAAGCATGTTAGGATCAACAGTTGAGTGCAGTTCAGCTGCAACTTGAGATGGTGGTATGAGTTGCTGTTGAGATGTGTTTGTGTTTCAGTTTCTAACGTGTTGTGTTGCAGTGGGATATTGGAGATGGAATGCGGTGTTGTTGGTAATGGAAGGTGGAAGTGATGTATTTGTTTGCAGCAATAAGAAGTTGCAGTTGAGATGAATGTTACAATATGCAGTTGGACTCAATGGGAGATGGACCAAGTGAAGATGGTGGTACAGCTACAGATGGAATTGGCAGAGTGGAGTTGAGGCTGTTAACTGGTAATGCTGGTATGAAGGCATGAATCTGAGAAGGCGACTACTGGCGAAGCAATGGAAGAGATGGTGCTGCTAAGATGGTGCTGGTTGTATGCGAGACTGCAGGTGTTGGAGCTTATGGTCTTGAAACCGTGAACAAGAGTTGAGCTGTGAACATGTGCTTGTAATGAGTGTAGTGTTGAAGCTGTGACTTTGGCTTGAGAAGGAATTGATGGTACTGAAACTGCAGATGAGTGTTGTTGCCATATAACTGAAATTGGTGGCTACTCGGGTTTACAGGGAGGTATTGCTCGTGTGTGTAGCAAATGCAATGAAAGTTCAGCTGGAGTTGAAGTGGTGGAGATGATGATGTGAGCAACAAGAAGAGGTGATAAGTCTGATGGCGGAGAAGATGCAGAATTTGCAGAGCCATATGAGGAGTTGCGGCTGCTCTTTGGTGTTGAAGGATAAAACATGATGGAGATGGAACTGCAATTATGTCTATGGCTTGGGGAAATAATGGTGTCGCACTAATGTAGAGACAGGTGATTGTAGGCAGGGATTGGAAAGGTTGAAGCTGTAACTGGTGCTGGGAATTGTTCTTGCCGTGGTCATTGCAGCTGAAGTGAAGCTCAAGTGGAATGAGTTTGAGGTGTTTGAATTGCATGTAAACTGGAAGAATGAACAGGCGTTGGTGCTTGTGAATCCAAGATTGAAATGCAGTGGTTTTGGCAGTAAGAGTTAAGTAGCAGATGCAGAAAGAAGAGGGTTAGCTGAAGCTGTAGCAGTGCCAGTGATGCACCATCATTTCCAGAGGAGCAATAGTAATGCAACAATATGGCGCGAAATTAGTTTGGCCTGTGTAAATAGCTCAGGCTGTGCAACAACTCTGGCCCAAAGCCTATTCAGCCAAGTTAGTTAGCTGATTCGGTATTGACTCATCTTGAGACTCAGTGACATTGACTGAGATGACTCAGTTGACCCGACCGAGCTGACTCGTTGACCGGTGACCGGGTGGACTTTGCCGGTCACCTGAGCTACTTTCCGGTCACTTCTCCGGCCAATTTCCGGCCATAATACAAGCTTTCCGGCGACAGTTTTTTGGGGCATATTTTATATATGGGTTTTTCTCACATATGGGCTTGGTGGACTTCTATCTATTGGACCTTTGAGACTTAACCTAATTTTGGAAAGCAAAGCTATTTAAAGGAAAGATCTCTACAACTTTGGATTACGTTTTTTTTTATTCTTGGAAGCTAAGGAGAGAGCCGCTTTTGTTTACGCTAATAGGGTTTGCTTTTGTTCATCTTCTTCTTTATTCAATTCATATTTTTGTGATGAACTCCATAGCTATGAGTAGCTAATTTAATATTATTGGTTAAGGATGTAGTCCTATTTCTAAAACTTGTGCTTGATTTATGTATTAGTTTTTTCTCTTGATTATCGTTCACATCTCTACTGTTTTAATATCACATGATTGATGTATTGTGATAGGATTAGATGTTTGTTTAGTTGAGTGGCCAATCAATTCAACTTGCATCCTTTTCCATAGCTATTTTAGGGTTTTTCATCGAGCGATAACCCTGAATACAAGTAGCATGATATGTTTACGGTTTGTAGTGATACACTCTCGTAATCATATGTAGAGTTTGACCATTGTCCGAATTGTTATGCGCAATGTATGACAATTGCATTGATTAGCCTATTTCTGAAACTTAATGCTCCTAGGAATTGAACTTAATCAGCGCAAGGCGTTATGTTATTCTTTAGGTAGAATTCACATACGCAGCTCTAATGTGTGTGTTGATGAACTTAGGAAATTAATAGATTATCTTGCTCTCTTGATTCTCTAGGCTTTTGATAATAAAAGAGATTAAATTGTAATTCTAGTCATATATGCAAGCACATGTCTAAGATTGAAGACGAATTCCTTGACCAATATCTTTCTCTATTGATTACTTTCTACAATTTACTTTGCTTTTGATTTACTTTTATTGCTTACTTAAAAATCAGAAATTCCCCCTATTGGTTACTTTAAGAAATTGAATACATAATAACTACAATTGCTTCTCTGTGGAAATGAACTCTTTCTTATCATATACTTTAGGAAAGTGAAATTATTTTTGACGCATACGACAACGATCAAATTTTGGCGCCGTTGCTGGGGAGGCATACGGCTAGTTATTAAGTTTTTAGTTTCTTATTTTTGTTTTTGCTTTTATCTTTGCTTCTTGTTGTCTTGTCTTGTTTCTTACTTGTTTGTGAGAATTGTTTTCAGGTACCTAATCACTGGCTTCTAAAGATTGGAATTATCCACGGTGCGGGATAGCTACTCGAAGAGGCACAATACTCCAACCAAGTCAAGATACAACGGAAGAACAAGAGTTGGAAACGGAAGAAGAGACTTTCCAGCAAGAAGAAGACGTTTTAGAAAAAGAGGCTCCGGGTGAACAAGAACCACCTTTTGAAGAAAAAGAAGAAGCAACGGGTGATGCAAATCGTTCACTCAAGGAGTTAGCTTCTCATAGGCTTGATACACAACAGGGGTGTATTCAAACAAACTCTACTTTTGAGATCAAGCCGGGGTTGCTTAGAGAATTACCAAAGTTCCATGGCATGGTGAATGAAGACCCAAACAAGCATATTATGAACTTCCACACCATTGTCATGGCCATGCTTCCAGCGGATATTGAGGTGGATGGTGCAATGTTGAAAGTTTTCCATTTCTCTTTGATGGATAGTGCTAAGGATTGGTTGTACTATTTGCCTCCCGGAAGTGTCACGACATGGAATGGGGTGAAGAAACTCTTTTTAGAGAGATATTTTCCTGCATCAAAGGCTACTCAAATTCGAAAGGAGATTTGTGGGATGAAGCAAAATGTGGGAGAATCCTTATATCAATGTTGGGAACGATACAAGAGATTGGTGGCAAGCTGCCCTCACCACCAATTCAGTGACGCTATGATCATCCAATACTTCTATGAAGGACTCCAATCAAGTGATAGGAATCTTCTTGACGCTGCGGGTGGTGGTGCACTAGTGAGCAAGATGGTGGCACAAGCTAGAGAGTTAATTGAAAACATGGCAGCAAACTCCCAACAATTCTTGAGTCGTGGTTCGGATGTGCTTCTTAGGAAAGTTAATGAAGTGAGCGAGGTCGAGGAACTTCGTCAACAATTGGGTAACATGACAGCAATGATGCAACAAGTTGCAGCCGCGGTGATACCAAGTTCTTCTCAAGCTTATGAAGACGAGCAAGCTAATACGGTCTTTCCAAATCAACAAAGACGGTATGATCCCTACTCTAACACTTACAATCCGGGATGGAGAGATCACCCCAATTTTAGCTATGCCAATAAGCAAGGAGCGGTTCAACAACCTACCTTTAACTATTCGAGTGGATTTCAACCTCAACAACAATAATTCCAGCCAAGACAACAATTTCAACAACAACAACAACAACAACAACCTCAAAATATGGGGTCCAATATGGAAGAGTTGCTGAAATCTTTTATGCAAAGAACGGAGAGTACGGTTAAGGATTTGCAAACTCAAGTTGGTTCTATGGCTAATGAGTTGAATCAATTGAAGGCACAAAATGGTGGGAAACTCCTTTCTCAACCTATCAACCCAAAAGAGGGTGTCAATGCAATTACGTTGAGAAGTGGTACACAACTTGTGCAACCCGAAGTTACTGATTCGAGCAAGGTTGAAACACCAAAGGAACCTGTTTTGGAGGAGAAAAATGAGGATTCTCCCCAAACTTCTGAGGTACCTATTTCTAACTCTAAAACTCCGGTTTCTACTTATGTTCCTCCTTTACCTTTCCCTCGCAGATTTGCAAATTCCTAGAAGGCGGAACTAGAAAAGGAGATTTTAGACATTCTTAAGAATATCCATGTGAACATACCACTCATAGATGCAATCAAGCAAGTTCCAAAGTATGCAAAGGTGTTGAAGGACTTGTGTACCAATAAACAAAGGCTCAAAGGTAATGAAGTGCTTAGTGTGGGGGAGAATGCTTCGGCAATCTTACAACACAAACTCCCACTTAAGTGCAAGGATCCCGGTAGCTTTGACATTCCCGTCACAATTGGTAACACCACATTTAACAAAGCTATGTTGGATTTAGGTGCATCCGTTAATGTTATACCTGCGTATATATATAGTTCACTTGATTTGGGTCCTCTTAAAAAGGCTGGAATTGTGTTGCAATTAGCCGATCGTTCTAATGTCTACCCAATGGGTATTGTTGAGGATGTTCTTGTGCAGGTTAATCAACTTGTATTTCCAGCTGATTTTTGCATGTTAGAGATGGATGAAGGTTCACCGGACTCGTCTCTTCCATTGCTACTTGGGCGTCCCTTCATGAAAACGGCGAAAACCATTATTGATGTTGACAAGGGAACGCTAACTATGGAGTTTGATGGAGAAATAATACGTTTCAACATTTTCGAGACGATGAGATATCCTAGTGATGTCCACTCTTGTTTCTCCATTGATGTGATGGACACATTGGCGCAACAAATGTTTGAGTTGAATGGTGTTGATACTTTGGAAACCGTGCTCACTACACCCATTGATAATGGTTTTGAGTATGGTGATGAGATTAAATAAACCCTTGGTTCTCTTGACTCATTATCGGAAAAATCAGCAATTAAGAATATTTCATATGCTTCTTTACCTTGCAATGATGAAAAACTTGTGCCATCTATTGTTAAATCTCCAAGTTTAGAATTGAAACCTCTTCCAAGTCACTTAAAGTACTTGTACTTGGGTGACAATGAAGAGTTACCTGTGATTGTTTCTAACGAGCTTAATGAATTACATGAGCAAAAACTTTTAAGGGTGCTAAGGACGTACAAGACGGCCATAGGATGGACAATCGCCGATATCAAGGGTATAAGCCCTGCCGTTTGTATGCACAAGATCCGTGTGGAGGACGATGCAAAGCCCACAATGGAAGCGCAACGTCGTTTGAATCCTCTCATGATGGAAGTTGTGAAAAAGGAGATACTCAAGCTTTTGGACGTGGGTGTTATCTACGTCCAGTCCCCAGCTGTAAAATGGCCATGGACTACTTATCGAGTGCAAAGGGGTGGAAGGCGCATGAACAAGGTTCCCATGAATTTGGCATTTGTGACAGCTTTGAACAAAAGCGGCTGCATCATCCTCCATGGTCGGCCAATAGTATTTCTCGTGTATCTGGAGAAACAGTTTCCTCTTCCCTTGATGTTCTCCTTCGTGTGTCTCCTTCAGCATGACTGGGATTTCTTCCCCAGCCAGGCATCGTAGTAGATCACCTCCGAAGCTCTTGCGATACAGGATCCCTTCGTGGAATACGAACCACTTGGCCTTTTGCTTTATCTTGATAGCATCCTTTTGATTGGCAGGAGTTGTTCCGTCACGGAGATAGCTAATGTATGGCTCTCTCCAGTCCCCAGTGTGGTTCACATTAAGAATTTCCAATTAATGTGGCGGTGCTTGGCAATTTGAATAGGACTTCTGAAGTAGTCTGGATTGAGTCTCCATCTCTGGCCAGTAATAGCCCAGGCATTGAAGTCGTCGGTAAAGCGTTACCACCAGTGATTGTCCAAAAATATCATTGTGAACACGGCTCAGCTGTAGTTGTGCTTCGTCATCCCCAAGACATCTTGACAGGGAACCATTCGGGTTCCGATAATACAGCATACCATGAAGCATGAAGAAGTTCTGCAGGGTTTTAAGACTGACCTTTCCTTGGGAGAGTGAGCTGTTGAGCTCTTGAATGATCGGAGTTCTCCAATCGTCGGTCTTGGTGTCTTTGTATTGCGATAGCCATGTCGATTCTATGGTTCTCCTCTTTACTGTCAGGGTTTCTTCCAAACCCTCGAATTTTAACTTGGAAGCTAGCGTTGCTAGACAATCGGCGTGTTTTTTGTTGCCGCGACCAACATGGGTTATGGTTGCATCGGCAAAATAGTGTAGTAACCTCTGTGCTTCTGATCGGTATGGAGCTAGCGTTACTTCCTCCAATGCGTATACTCCATTCATCTGATTCACCAGTAACTTGGAGTCACCTCTTATCTCCCAGACGCGTGACTCCGCTTGCTTATCTATTGACAGACCCTATGAGGAAGGCTTCATACTCTCTTTGAGTTGTTGGTGCATTCGAAGTCCAGCTTGAAGGAGTGTGAGAATACTTCCCCAGCTGGAGATACTAATACCACGCCCGCTCCTCCAGTTTTATTGCTAGGGGTAGCAGAGCCATCAAAATACAAGAACCACACTTCTTCTTCCAAAACAGAGATATCTGGAAATTCTCTAGGAAGATCTTCGTGTAACCCTGTAGTGCCTTCTCCAGGGAATGCTGCTAGTAAGTCTGCGACTGCTTGACCCTTGATAGCTCTAGGTGATGTACATGTTATGTCCAGCTCTGACATTTGGAGAAGCCACTTGCATGTCCTTCCCGTCAAGACCGGCTTCGAAAGTATAAACTTTGTAGGGTCAGATTTAGACACGAGTATCACCTTGTTGGATAGTAGGTAATGCCTAAACTTCTGAATGGAATGGATCAAAACTAAACATGATTTCTCTGCTTTGGGATATCTGAGTTCATCATCTCTTAATATTCGGCTGAAATAGTATATGGGGCGTTCGATTCCGTCGTCGTCTTCCTAAGCGAGTAGAGCCCCTACGGCGGTGTCACTGAAGGCAGTGTAGAGATATAGCGGCTTCCCTTGTGCAGGAGACTTCATGATGGCTGGAGATGACAGTGTTCGTTGAATCTTTCGAAAATCTTCCTACTGGGTTGCGGTCCAAACGAAGCTGGCTCCTTTCTTCAACAAGGGGGTGAACGAGGCGGTAAGTTGGGCTAGACCAGGTATAAAACGTCGAATGTAGTTCACCTTGCCCATGAAACTATGGAGCTCCTTCACAGTTCGTGGGGGAGGCATTGTGAGGATAGCCTGAGTCTTGGACGGGTCTACCTTGATCCCTTCTGCAGTTACTTGGAATCCCAGAAATTTACCTGAAGAGACGCCGAAGGCGCATTTCAAAGGATTCATCTTCAATTTGTATTCTCGACACCTCTCAAACACTTGCCGTAAGACGTTGGTGTGATCTGCTCGAGCCCTTGACTTGACCACGATATCATCTACATAGTCTTCTACTTGTTTATGCATCATGTCGTGGAAGATTGCCGTCATAGCACGTTGATACGTTGTACCGGCGTTCTTTAAACCGAATGGCATAACAATATAGTAAAAATTGCCAAGGTGGGTTCGGAAGGCTGTCTTACTTGCATCGTGCTCATACATCCTTATCTGATTGTAGCCACTGTAACCATCCATGAAGGAAAACATGTTGTGTCCGCTAGTGGCGTCTACTAACATGTCGATGTTAGGCAGAGGAAAGTCGTCCTTGGGGCAGCACTTGTTCAAGTCTCCGAAATCCACGCAGCACCGAATATGTCCGTTTTTCTTCTTTACTGGGACCACATTAGCTAACCAGGTCGGATGATGAATATGTCTGATGAAGCCAGCAGCTAGCAACTTCTGAATTTCGTTCTTGATTTGTTCTTCTACTTCATGTCTGAATTGCCTCGGAGATTGCTTGATTGGCTTGGATCCAGGTATGACATGTAGGTGATGGGTGACCAATTTTTCATCTAGACCAGGCATTTCTTCGTATGTCCAGGCAAACACATCTTGGTACTCCTTGAGTAGTTGAACAAGACTCGCACGTTCGTCCGTGGACAGAGTCGAACTGATAGAGACAGGCCTGGGAGATTCTTCATTCCCGATGTTAACAGTCTCTAGCTCGTCAGTGGTGGAATTGGTTCCATCTTGTAGCTGTCGCGGGGGCATCCAATACCTCCTCTTGTATTTCGTCGTTCTTGCAGCATTCAATTGGGCGGAGAGACTGGGTGCCAGTCTCTCCTGCTAATTGCTAACAGCGGCGCCGGTATATTTTCTTCCCCTTCTGATCACGTTTTGCCTCGAAAGTGCGTTCCCTTTTGGTGTGGGCATGGGTTGAAGCTTCACCGGATAAAGAAGGACGCCTCCTCGGAAAAGGTGTATCGTGGTGCTTAGCCTCCAGTGATGCAAGTCGGTCTTCTTCCTGGATTGAAGCCCACGTGGGTAGTGGGGTGCACAGGACTTTGTCTGACCTTCCCTGCAGAGTTTCTTTTGGCTCGAACAGTTCCACTCCGCATATTGGTGCGTACGGAGACAATGATGCAGGAATACGGATGACTTCCTCATTTAGCATGGTCTTCAGGAAGTGGTGATATGTTGAAGGGATGACCTTATTGTCATGAAGCCACGGTCTCCCTTGTATCATATGGTAGTCTGGATCTTTTTCTATGACTTCAAATTTCACTTTTGATTGAACGGGTCCTACTGATAAGTTCAGATTGACATACCCGTATGTGCTAGTCTGGTTTCCTTCGAAGTCCGTCATTGTGGTGGGCTGCCGTACAATCTTGCATGGGCTAACCTTGGTTGTCCCGAGAGTCTTAAGAGTAATCACATTCGAAGACGCTCCTGTGTCGATGAGGGCCCTCCTGAACTCTGAACCCTTGATGCGTGCGGTAACATGTAGGGCTCGGTTGTGACCTTCCTCTGCCATCATGTTGTCTTCTGTAAACGTAATATTATTTACATATGTTTCCGATGCAGTTAGGACTTCTGGACGTGAATGAGTCAGGTGCACGTCCAGAGCTATTTTATTAATTGCAGCAAACGTTTCTGCCCGTTGATTCTTCGAGAGGTGCAAAAGTTCACACAAGCTTTCCACTAGAGATGCCGCTTCCTGATCCACTGGTCTCTGGTTCGTAGTAAAGCTGTTGATCTGAGGGGAACTAGTCCCCGGTGTAGAGATCTCCGGAACGCTCATCTCTGATGTCATCTTGATGAGGAGATCAAGTATGACGTTTACCGCTTCTTTGATTAGCTCCATGTTCTTCGTGTGAATCTCCTGTACCCGTGCTAGTTCGCTTAATGTCGGAAATCTCCTGATCATGCCGTCAGATACGCCGTTAGGAGGAGGGGTATCTCCGTTGGAGGAACCATCGGGATTTGAGACTTTCGAGGCGGTCCTAAGACCAACCATCTCGAAATTGATTGAATGGTATTGAAGAAATTGACTTTACAACCGAGAGATTAACCTTAAACAAATGCACTATTGCACGGTTTTGGAGTGCTTGTGGATGAGAAATGAGTCTAGAAGTCAATGCACGGGAGTGCTTGTAGCAAATCCGGCCTAAACCAAGAAATGGCCGTTCCGGACTTGTTTCGATCACAAAGTGAAGGAGATAGGGTTGATCTTAGGGAGGGAAACGAAGAAGGTGTTGAGATTGTGAAGGTGTTGGCTATGTAAGACTTTTATCAGAAAGCTGAACTGGCTTGCAGGATGTAAGCTATCCGTTCCGGTGTTTGAATACGATGGTATCAACACTTGCCTCTGTTGTCTGGACTTGTTCAGTTGTTTTTGGAAATAGGGAGGAGAACCTATTTATACAAGTCATTTGAGCCTTATTCAGGTCTCTCGTGGAAAGTGGAGGAAGTGGAGTGATGGAGTAGTGGAGTTGTGTTAGTGTTTACACGACCAGTCTTGCCCACTTCTCCTGTCATCTCTAACCGTCCATGACTTCCTGACACGTTCTTGTGATGGCGCGTTGCACGTTGCACGCTGTAAACCGCCAGACCAATACCCCGCATATGTATCCCCAGTTTGTGACATGATTGATGTCTCGAGTGTGTGGATCATGGGACCCATAGAAAGTAGCATGTAATGCTCGATTAAATAACTAAGTTATTTAGGAAGTCGATACCTGTGAAGTACCGTGTGTATTCTATGCAGGTACTTCATCATGGTGTGGTAAAGTGACGGGTGGTGATCACCATGACGCCTCACTGACCAATTAACTCCTGACCAGGGTTGTATAACCAAGCCGGTGAAGTTGGATGGACGAGATGATCTTTGAGACACTCATATGCGACCGTTGATGGAATTAGGGTTTTTGAAGAGGTGCGCAAGCATCACTCTTCAGCTTGGTCGAATCCAAGCTTGGGATACAATTTTGACAGGGTCGATTATGCGTGTGTGTAGACGACATGACGGTGTAGGCGCCCATATCTCATTGTCTCGTGAAAGTGTGATCGGGCCACTCAATTTGTCCTAGCGAAGTTGAGTGGTCGAGATCAATTTGCAACAGAAATTTGGTGCCGCAAAAGCCGCGCATCATGTCAATTTTGGGCGCGCGTTCCAAGACGATCAAGCTTGGTCGGTCTTGGCCGATCAGCCCGGCGTGCATACGGTGGGATGGTGTATATACTTGTACTTCATCGTCCCATAGAAACGTGATCTAAGCCACTCAATTTGTCCGGTAAACTTGAGCGATCGAGATCAGTTTGTATTCGGGAAGTGTGACCACGCCTAGCTTGGGCGTGTGAATCGAGGTGTACATCCAAGTTTGGTCTTGGCCGATCGGGTGTGGAGATAGATGGGCCCACGTTGGTCATGTTGATACGCACCAGACCTGCTTAGTCTAATCCTGGACCCTTCATTCGCGCAGAGAAAATGGACGCTCGTGATTGTTCAAACCCTAATTAGGGTTTCACCGGTCGTGCGTCATGCCTTGTTTGGGCGCACGAACTGGAACGACCAACTATAGTTGGTCCTGACCGATCGGTCATGTATGTAGGCGGGCCCACTGTGTTTGTGTTGACATGCTTTGGGCCCTTTGAATCTACATCTACACCCTCCATCTATGCCTGCGAAGATGGACGGTTGAGACTGTTTTTGCGATACATGTAATGTGCCGCAAACCCTAATTTAGGGTTTATCGTCCATACTGCTTTGGCTTGGACGGTTTGGCAAGCTATGCCACCCTTTTGGGGGAGACCGACCATGCGGAGCCGCGTTGGGTCGGTGGTGAATATTCCAATACCGCTTGGGGTCATGGATTTAATCTAAGCCATCCAATCATCTTTGGTGAAGTTGGATGGTCGTGATTGTTTCGAGACTGATATGGTCAGTCCAAGTTCAAATATGCTCAATCGGGCTAGTATAACACACCGAGAGTTGTAGCATGTATGGGTACTTCGTACATGCTTCATTATTAATGCTTGGAGATTCGTGTTGCTCTGCTGAGAACAACACTCAGTCGTCATGCCGCACCGGTAATGAGTACAGGAAATACAAATTGGTCATGCATTAATTAATAATGTTGTAAATTCATTGTGGTATATGGGATTGTTGCTACATGCTCCAACCTGGATGAATTTTGTGTATTTAATTCACAGAATACTGGGATTGTTGCCACATGCTCTATTCTAGGTGAATTAGTAAAGTGAAGAAGTATTCATCACTTATCAATGGCTTTATCTTTTGCAAAATGTTAGCGTATAATTTTGGCCTTTACAATTTCAGCCTTAAATGAAAATCCACCATCAAAACCGCTATATTTTGATCTAAACTCTAACGTATTAATAGTAAACGAGATTTTGGGGATTTCCCTAAATATCTTGATTTTTGACTTTTCCGGGAAGTAATTTTTTTTCTTAAATATTTGTTTCCACTAAATCAGAAATTCTCGTTTAAGGTTAGTTTAGTAAAAATAGTAATACTAAAACTAATTGTGGGTTCTAGATATCTATCATCTTATTAATGGGTTTTAGATATAATTAAAAATGAAAATGGGCTAGAGATATTTTTCCCCTTTTATTATTTCCCTAATCTCATGAAAACTCTTTAATCTCATGATATTTCCTTGATCCCATGAAAAATAATATAAAATTAGGGAAACCCGTGGGACCGGGCCATAGCCAGCCGGTCATGCCCTTGACCCCACACGCCCTATTTTATTATTATTATTATATTTTTCATGTTTCCTTAATCCCATGAAATTCCTTGATTTCATGATGTTTCCTTCAAATTATGGGAAAATACACAAAAATACATAAAATTAAGGAAACTTGTGGGACCGGGCCCAAGCTGGCCGGTCATGCCCTAGCCGGTCCACAAACCCCTTATTTTATTGTTATTATTTTTATATTTCCTTGAAATTCCTTGATTTCATGATATTTCCTTGAAATTATGAAAATTCTTTCAAAATTATGAAAATCCCTCCAAATCATGAAATAATACATAAAATATGGGAAAACTCACGAGACCGGGCCCTAGCCGGCCAACCATGCTCAAGCCGGTCCCACACGCCCTTATTTTATTATTATTAATATTTTTGTTTCCTTCATCTCATGGAAACTCCTTGATTTCAACAAAACTCCCTGGTTTTAACAAATTCCTTGGTTTTACCGTATTTCCCTAAAATCATGAAAATATTATGAAAATTGGGAAAACGTGTGGGACCAAGCTTTGGCCGACCGGCCATGCCTTGGCCATGGCCGGTCCCACACTTCATGATTCCCTCACTTTTATTATTTTTCCTTCATCTCATGAAGTTTTGACGGTTTTCATCAAAAACCCCGATTTCTTCATATTTTCTCAAATGATTGCTCAAATGCATACTTAAAATATCAAAATTCTCAGAATTGACATGCAGACACTTTGGTGACGTGAGCATGTTACCTTGACCAACCAAGGTTGGCTCTTTGGCTTGCAAGAAGCTGGTCCCACGTATTCTCATGATTTGACCTAATTTGCACAATTGCACGTATTAGGTCCAAAATCTTCCAAACAACTTGGAACTTCATGGAACGATCATCATTTTGATCCGTGAACATCCAGCCGGTTTCATGGTCCCTTGGTTGGTCCCTCATCTCTTCATAATTAATTAGGTTTTATCACCTAAGGCTCGGACGAGCATTTTTCGAATAAATGATTAAACCATCATTTAATCATCCTTTCATCAACAAATTAACTGGTCTTCAGAGATCTTGATATTTAGGGTTTATCGTCCATACTGCTTTGGCTTGGACGGTTTGGCAAGCTATGCCACCCTTTTGGGGAGACCGACCATGCGGAGACCGCGTTGGGTCGGTGGTGAATATTCCAATACCTGCTTGGGGTCATGGATTTAATCTAAGCCATCCAATCATGCTGGTGAAGTTGGATGTCGTGATTGTTTCTGAGACTGATATGGTCAGTCCAAGTTCAAATATGCTCAATCGGGCTAGTATAACACACCGAGAGTTGTAGCATGTATGGGTACTTCGTACATGCTTCATTATTAATGCTTGGAGATTCGTGTTGCTCTGCTGAGAACAACACTCAGTCGTCATGCCGCACCGGTAATGAGTACAAGAAATACAAGGCTGGTCATGCATTAATTAATAATGTCAGTAAATTCACGGTGGTATATGGGATTGTTGCTACATGCTCCAACCTCGGATGAATTTTGTGTATTTAATTCACAGAATACTGGGATTGTTGCCACATGCTCTATTCTAGGTGAATTAGTAAAGTGAAGAAGTATTCATCACTTATCAATGGCTTTATCTTTTGCAAAATGTTAGCGTATAATTTTGGCCTTTACAATTTCAGCCTTAAATGAAAATCCACCATCAACACCGCTATATTTTGATCTAAACTCTAACGTATTAATAGTAAACGAGATTTTGGGGATTTCCCTAAATATCTTGATTTTTGACTTTTTCCGGGAAGTATTTTTTTTTCTTAAATATTTGTTTCCACTAAATCAGAAATTCTCGTTTAAGGTTAGTTTAGTAAAAATAGTAATACTGAAACTAATTATGGGTTCTAGATATCTATCATCTTATTAATGGGTTTTAGATATAATTAAAAATGAAAATGGGCTAGAGATATTTTTCCCCTTTTATTATTTCCCTAATCTCATGAAAACTCTTTAATCTCATGATATTTCCTTGATCCCATGAAAAATAATATAAAATTAGGAAAACCCGTGGGACCGGGCCATAGCCAGCCGGTCATGCCCTTGACCCCACACGCCCTATTTTATTATTATTATTATATTTTTCATGTTTCCTTAATCCCATGAAATTCCTTGATTTCATGATGTTTCCTTCAAATTATGGGAAAATACACAAAAATACATAAAATTAAGGAAACTTGTGGGACCGGGCCCAAGCTGGCCGGTCATGCCCTAGCCGGTCCACAAACCCCTTATTTTATTGTTATTATTTTTATATTTCCTTGAAATTCCTTGATTTCATGATATTTCCTTGAAATTATGAAAATTCTTTCAAAATTATGAAAATCCCTCCAAATCATGAAATAATACATAAAATATGGGAAAACTCACGAGACCGGGCCCTAGCCGGCCAACCATGCTCAAGCCGGTCCCACACGCCCTTATTTTATTATTATTAATATTTTTGTTTCCTTCATCTCATGGAAACTCCTTGATTTCAACAAAAACTCCCTGGTTTTAACAAATTCCTTGGTTTTACCGTATTTCCCTAAAATCATGAAAATATTATGAAAATTGGGAAAAACGTGTGGGACCAAGCTCCTTGGCCGACCGGCCATGCCTTGGCCATGGCCGGTCCCACACTTCATGATTCCCTCACTTTTTATTATTTTTCCTTCATCTCATGAAGTTTTGACGGTTTCATCAAAAACCCTGATTTCTTCATATTTTCTCAAATGATTGCTCAAATGCATACCAGAAAATATCAAAATTCTCAGAATTGACATGCAGACACTTTGGTGACGTGAGCATGTTACCTTGACCAACCAAGGTTGGCTCTTTGGCTTGCAAGAAGCTGGTCCCACGTATTCTCATGATTTGACCTAATTTGCACAATTGCACGTATTAGGTCCAAAAATCTTCCAAACAACTTGGAACTTCATGGAACGATCATCATTTTGATCCCGTGAACATCCAGGGCCGGTTTCATGGTCCCTTGGTTGGTCCCTCATCTCTTCATAATTAATTAGGTTTTATCACCTAAGGCTCGGACGAGCATTTTTCGAATAAATGATTAAACCATCATTTAATCATCCTTTCATCAACAAATTAACTGGTCTTCAGAGATCTTGATATTTGCTCACGTGAGCATCTGGGCACTACATGGTCGACCCATAATCCCATGTATCCGGTCCCTTCTTGTGGTTAATTCTCAATAAACCATCAATAAATCATCAATTGATCAAATTAGGATTTTGAGTCCAAGGTTAATGATTCCAGATTCAAACGCTAATAATTTTACGTTGATCCCGTGATCAACATTTTATTTATCATACTCGGTTCAATTTCCAGTATTCTGATTTAATATTTTATTTGGTCATGCTACCATAATTCATCAAACGAGCAATATTTGCTCAGATGAGCAATACTTGCTCAAATCAAAGAATATTGGTTCAACTATCAAATATTCAACAATATTTGCTCACGTTAACTTATTCACACATCATATCTGTCTCAACAGACATGTTCAATTCATGAGTCTCATAACATTTCCAAACCACGTTCGACTCAACAATACAAGGACTCATCGTCCCATGAAGTCACAAAGTCAGCAACTAACTAACTAAATACCATCTGCCTTGCAGACTTCACAATCACACGAGAGACATCAATCGTGTTACATGGGGGGATATTAACTAGGGTTTTGGTCTGGCGGTCTACGGCACGTGTGTTCAAACACACGATGGAATGTGAGCAAGTCGTGCAATCAGTTGGAGTTAACAAAGTAGTGGATGGAAAATCGACCAAGTCTCCACACGATGAGCAACTGGTTTCAAACACGATTTCCATTTCCCCACTCCTTGACTCCATCAACTGTCACACTTCATGGAATCATGGTGTCTACAGTTCCAACAATATAAATAAGTCTCTGAATCATGATTGAAAGGACAACGAGAATCTCACGTCTCACAGACAACACGAGGTCAACAACTCATCAATTGAGTAATTTTAATCTTTCAGAACTTATCATATTCAGAATTCACAACACACCTACAATCTTCGATTACCATTGATTCCACACATTTCTCGGCCTTTCCTCCTACAGATCGACCCATCCTCTGTGACCGAATTTACTCTGGAACGGCCATTTTCTTGGTTTAGGCCGGAGTACTACAGATTGATCTCTCGAATTCAAAGCACTCCCTTCTTGCAGTGCATCTGTGTGAGGCTGAACATTTCGCTCGGTTCAAGGAGTCTCCTTCGTACGGTCGTCTCCTCAATTCCGTAAAAACCAGCAAATAGTTTTGCCCCATCTACAGATTGGCGACCACAGTGGGAGATTAATCTCTCGGTTGCAATCTCACAATTTCACAAGATGGCTGGTCTTAGGTCTGGGTTAATTACAGGTTCCAACACAAACGGTGCTAGCACTAACAACAATAACAACAACGACAATGAAGATATCCCGGAAACAATCCCGGCCTCTAACACTGACGGTAGTGACATTACTCCTCCTCACGCTAACACAGAAGGTCATCCTATGTTCGACCGACACCCTGAGAAAATCAGAGGAAATCCACCACCCACCATTGCCGATCTCATCAAAGTGCAAGAGACTCTTGCAAAAAATCAGACCGATATGGCTACGGCGCAGAAGGAGCTATTTAATCAACTAAAGGCTCTCACTGATACAATATCAGAGAAAGCTCAAGGAAAGGGGAAGGAGAAGGAGAAATCCTCAGATGCTGATCCTGAGGTAATTCCAATTCATACAGTGGATGACGACGAAGTACGCAAAGCTGCAGACGATTCATCAGCAAAGGAATCATCAAATTTCATTACTCGGGAAGATTTGGAGCGTCTTCTGGAGAACCGTGGAAAGGACAAGACATCACATGTCCATCGTCACCAACCTCCATACCCTGCTACTACGCAAAGAATTCCTCTGCAAAAAGGTTACACCTCTCTAACCTTCACACTTTATGATGGAACAGGCAACGCTCGAGAACATGTTTCTCGATTTTTGGAAGCACTGGGTAAACATGAGCACAACCATACTGTCCGTCTGAAGGAATTTTCAAAGTCTCTGAAGGGTAGAGCATATACCTGGTACAACAACATCGCACCAGGAAGTATCAAAAGTTGGGGAGAAATGGTTAATACTTTCTACAGGAAATACTTCTTCTTTTCAGAGCAAGTCACCCTCTCTGATCTCGGAAGGATGTTTCAAAGGAGCAACGAACATCCTAACGATTATGTGAAAAGATTCAGGGTTCAGGCCTTGGATTTCCATGATCCGAATGTCACGGAGCAACAACTCGTGGAATTGTGCATCAACGGAATGATCCTAGTCTATAGAGCTTTATTGGAAAATCTCAGGTTCCAGACTTTCTCAGAACTCCATGAAGCGGCCAAGAGATCAGCAACTACTGCACCAGTTCTATTGGAGAGAGCTAAGACCACAAAAGCTGAAGAGCCATGGGAGACCCGAGGTAGCAGACGTTTAATCAACAAACAATACAACCTCCAACCTTCCATAAATGTTGTTGCAGAAGGGAGTAAACGAAAAACAGAACCACAGCGCAAACATACTTCCTCAACCCCTTCAAAAGCGCAAAGGAAGGATAATGTGCAAGTTCCTGCTCAACACACAGAAGCTGATCCAGAGGCACCTGACTTCACCTATTCTATTGAGGAAGTTATTGAACTTCTAGACGCCTGGGTTCAAGACGGCGCGATCAAGCTTCCGTATGTCAAGAAATAACCAACTGAAGAAGCCATGGAAAATCCTCGTTATCGCGCTTTCATAGGTTTGTCAACCATCCCACAAGTGATTGCGTAACTTTGAAGCGCATATTCAAAGAAAAGATCGAATCGGGGAGAACTCAACTCGAAATCGAAGGAGTACACAAAGATCCTCTCCCTGTCAGAACCTTCACTCCTTCTGAACCACATGTCAAAGAAGCAGTTCAATCCTTAATTGAACATATCTGTGAATTGTTATACTTATCAAAAGCCCAGAGGGGAGACATGTTCGTTGCACTGAACCACATCGTGTTAGGAAAGCGTTTATTGATTTAGGAAGCATTCCATGAGCCGCCCTCAACAACAGATGAAGAAATGTACGACTGGGGACTCCTCACCACAGTCCATCTCAAGGGAAACGAGTTCAAACGAGCATTGATTGATGTCGGCACCGCTGTTAATATTATCCCTCTAAAAACTCTCAGAGCTGCTGGTATCACACGACAAGAAGCCATTCATGCTCCAGTAACAATCACAGATCATGAAGGAACACCCAGAGATGCTTATGGCCACATCACCCTCAAGGTGAACATAAACTCAGCCTGGACAGAAACAAAATTCTTCATAATTCGAGAAGATCCATGATATGATATGATTCTTGGACGAACATGGATTCACACTGGAAAGGTAACACCAACACCTTCAGTTGCACATCTCTCTATTGAAGAAACCTCTGATTCGGAAGAAGAAAAAGAAGATACTTCACCATTCGAGTATTTGAAGGAGGTCAGAACCCTAGCAGAGCTAACACAAAAACCTGAAGAAGATGCAAATACTTTCATCAGGAGGTTTCGCACTCAGGCAAGTCTTATTCCTCCTCATGTGTCTATATCATCAGTTTTCAAATATGCTTATTTGGTCCGAGGACTTTACTCCACCAACAACTTAGCAATTGCAAAATGCTATGAATGGATAACCTCTCCCTAACAATATTTCACCAAATGGTTAAGTTCAGAGCTTCTTCAAACTGAGCATATCATCAAAAAGTTTATTGTTGAAGACATAGCCAAGCATGATAAACAGTACCTCAAATATTCTCCTCTCGCATGAGTGTCCATACATACCACAGCCGTGGAACTCCACTGCGCGAAGAATTCCAAACCAGCAGAAAATGTTCAGGGCACGAATGATCAAGCCTAACAAATTCCAGGAAGGAGATTTGGTTCTCAAAGCAACTAAGCGTAACTCCCATTCTGCAAATAATTCCAACTAGGAAGGACCCTACATGGTCTCTAAGTCTGTTGCTGGTGGATACTACAAGCTGATCAACATGGATAACAAGGAAAGTGTGGCCGTGATACATGAGAATTGGCTCAAGGCCTTTGATGTCTAAGGTTTTGGATATTCGAGGTATATTCATGGGAGACAGATTTATCTATTACCGTAGACTTTTCTATGTGATACAGATTTGTTTATTAAAGTCTTCGACTTTGGGTCGTAGCAACTCTTAGTTGTGGGTGAGATCAGCTAAGGGAATCAAGTACGTAGCATCATGCTGGGATCAGAGACGTAGGAGCATAACTGTACCTTGGATCAGTGTGAGATTGGTTATGGTTTAACTACAGTCCGCATCGAAGTTAATTTGGAGTATGCTAGTGTCTGTAGCGGCTTAATACAATGTGTGTTCAATCTGGACTAGGTCCCGGGGTTTTTCTGCATTTGCGGTTTCCTCGTTAACAAAATTTTGGTGTCTGTGTTATTTCTTTTCCGCATTATATTTTGTTATATAATTGAAATATCACAGGTTGTGCGTTGTTCAATCAATTAGAATATCCGACCTTTTGGTTGTTGATTTAAATTGATTGACACTTGGATATTGGTCTTTGGTACCATCCAAGTTATCTCTCTTTGATAAAGACTCGCATATTTCTATTTGCTTGAGTAAAGATCAAATCGAGAGATTGAGATATAAACTCTTTGATATACTTTTCTCTAGATTGAGTATGACTGTCTAGTTGATTCTGTAGAAAGTATATTGGAGTTTGTCCACATAGATTGCTAAGCGAAATATTGGTGTGGTTGTTGTACCCCCGCTTTTTCAATTGGTATCAGAGCAAGCAAACACCTTAAACCTAACAAGTTTGTGTTTGTTCGTTCCTTAAAAATTGTCCCATGGGAAATTTCTTTGGAAAACTTGCTCTTGGCATCTGTAACGCACGCCAGAATTCCTTAAAGATTGTTCAAAGATTATTATGGTCAAAACCGTTGGTTTCTCATGATAGTCTCTCTTCATCTAAAAAGGAAGATTTAAATGATAAGTATCAATCTAAAGGAAAAAATAAAAAGAAGGAAAGATTAAGAAAACGTTCGTCACGCTCTAGGATATGGACCCTCAATAGATTAACTCTTGATCTCTTTGAGGAGTACTATCATAATGGATCAATTGATAAAGATCTATTCAGAGCGTTCGAAGGCGTTTTTAAATTCTTAAAAAAACTTAAGTCTGTTAAGTCTAAGAATCATTCCGAAAAAGGTTTTGTACATGTTAAACCAAATAATACTGTGCAACCTAGGAATCAGAAGAATTTTCCTTCTAACTAGGTTCAACAAAGGAGAGAAAGCTCTGACTGCCCTGATTATCATCATTATTTTAATTAAACAACGGGGACTATTCACACATATCAGCCAGAAATGTTGCATGAGAATTCCTCTGCGCATTATGCCTCATGGTAACAAGTTTGGCACTACACCATTTGTATATATCTTGGAATGTGGCAAGAAATGGTTTGAATTGTGTACAGGTTTGTTATTCTCTTTTAGAATACCAATTAATGCTTTCTTCTGCATCCATTGTCTTTGACAAAGTGTGTTATCACGGGATGCATAACCTTTGATGTGCAAACGGTTAAGAAAAATCTCACTTTCCTTGTGTGGGTCGCGGTTCACAAACGGGTCCAAGCCTATCTCTGGTCTTATAAAGAAGAAGTTCGTGCACTCTCTTCTTCGTCACCCGTCCGCGTACGTGAACCTCTAGGGTTTTGTGTATTTCCTCCATTGAAGCCTCCTTGGAGAAATTGAAAGAAATGGTGTTCAAGTTTCACTCCAAGTAAGTAAATTCCTCTTGTTCCTTTCAATTTCTTAGATCTCATGATGAATCCTAAGGGCTCAAAAAGAAGCTCCAAAAGCTCAAATACCTCTAGCTTGGATTTTCCTTGTGACCAAAATTCTCTTAGGATTAGGTTTGTGGATGATTCTTGTGCTAGAATTTTTGAAAAGATTTCATCTAAAGGTTTCATCCTTGAAAAGAAATTGGATCTCTCTAGTGGACATGAAGAGGATTTAGCTTGCTTTAAAAAATTCAAGCTTGGAAATATCTTTGATGGTCATGGTCAAGGTTTTGATTCTCTCACAAGAATTTTCTATGCCAACATTCATGATGTTGATCTTAATAAGATGGAATTAAAATCCATGATAAATATAGAAAGATTTCTTGTTGGTATATAATTGATTTCAAAGATTACCAACATTTCGTTGGGGAATGTGCGTCTTCCTAGACCAAGTGATGAACGTCCATCATGTGATGAAATCTCTCTTGGGCTTTGTGGCAAGAAGGTAGCTTGGAATCAAGGAAAGTTTCCTACTAATGATCTTGGTATCCCGTTGTTGGCTTTTGGGAAACTTGGCATCCCCAATCTTTGTCCCTCCACAATTGAGAATTCTTGGTGGAGTCATGAGTTTACGGAATTAGTCTATTTTCTTGAATCGGGTGTTCAAAGTCTCGATATTTGTGGTTTTATCATTTATCAAATGATTTCGAAGACTTCACCCATCAAGATGTTAGGTTACCCTTGCTTGATTGGACAAATTTGCCATGATCGTGGTATTGATTCGATTGGCAACTCTCTCGGGGTTCCCAAACCGGTTCGTCCGTGTACCTTTAGACGCATAAGGGAGAATGTGTGCAAAAGACAAAGAGATGCTTCACTCAACGATTGTGACCCTACCACTTTGAGACTTCTTCAAAAAATTCACAAGGGTATGTGTAAAGTCGATTCAAGGGTGATGTGTGTCCAAGAACAATTGCCTTTGATTGCAACGAAGTTTCCCGAACTCAAGGAAGAATTGAACAAAATTCAAGCATCTTGGAGTATCTCTGATGAGGAAGAAGAAGATGAGTAATTTGTGTTCTTAGTTTGTCTAGTAAATCTTCTATTTTTCTGTTTTTGTTTAGAAGAATAACTAGAGGTTGGAATATCCATTATTGTGATTACACATAGCTATGTCCAACGTTTTTATCTTCATGTTTTTAGATTTATTGGTTTAAACTCTAAATTTGTTTGGAAGATTTTTGCAGTATTAATCTTTATGGTTTTATATATTGCCATTGTTATGGGATATGTGTGTTTGCGTCCGTGAACTATGATTGTCCCATATCTTGTCAAAAGTAAAGTCTTTCATAAGTCGATATTCATATGTTGATAAAGGAATGAATGGACTTTTGACAAATACAAAAGTTAAGACTATATTGTCAATTATTGATGAAAGATATGTTAAAATCTTATGTTTTCAAGGATTATGTCTATTGTTTGTCATTGTGCAAATGGTGATGGAAAATAGAATGAATCCTTGTGTATTCCGCAGTAATTGATTTTCCCTAATCCATATTTTATGTATTACTATGAGGCTCTGTAATGTGTCTTATGTTGAGCACTAAATGACCAAGTTGATTATTCTATGATTAGCTTTGTTGTTGTTCCGTAAGGTACTTTATGTCGAGCATTTTTGAACTAAATTAATCATCTTGTTTGGTTATTTAGTTATAACTCCATAAGTCTTCTTATGTTCGAGCGTTTTTTACTGGGTTGATTATTTTCATGATTAACTTAGTCATTGCTCCATAGATTCTCTTATGTCGAGTATGACCAATTAAATTGATTACTTTTATGATTAGTTTGGTTGTGTATTTTGATTAGATTAATTATGGGTTCTCTTGTGAATAATCTAATTGAGTATTTTTGAGTCTCCATAAGTTCACTTGTGTTGAGCATTATCGATTAAATTAATCATGAACTTCTTGTGGTTAATTTAATTGAGTATTTTGGATTCAAATTCATACTTGTATGTGATTTGTTATGTCCAAAGAAATCCTTCTTTTCTTTCGAAATTAAGGTCGCTCTTATTGTTCTTTCGGGAATGATATATTATGGGGGAGAGTTCTTTTTGAACTTGTGCTTAATTGCCAAATCTTTGTGGGGAGTGCGGCTGTGGAATATTATAGGGGTTGTCTTGTATCTTTAAACTCCTTGATGAATGCATTTAGCTTCGGCTTTATGATTGCATCTAAATAAGATGATATGTGTTTCTTTCTTTTGGTCATGAAATGTCTCTTTCGGAAATTTCATTAGGATCCCGTTCTTGTACCTTTGCCAATTTTATTGAAAAAAATGGGGAGAATTAATATGTAGTTCACACTACAAATACATATGGTTTTCGGATCATTATGTAAGGGGGAGTGTTTCCATGTGATATGGAGTATTGACAAAGGGGGAGTGATACATATCACCATAGTATTGTTGTTGAAGTTGTGATACAATTGGACTTTGACGTTGTGTAATGATACTATGACACTGTATTATAACAATGATTGAGAACTCTTGTTTTCTTGTTGTTATAGCTACGGATTTTCAACAACGATGATGCTAAACTTACAACCTTTGGGATCATTGGAGTACTTGGAAGTGACGAAGATTTCGAGTAATGTTGAAGATTAGGCATGTGGAATAGGAGCTACAAAAGTTAATTTATTTATTTTTTGTATTCCATATGTATTAATAGTTTTGTCACTAAAATTGACAAAGGGGGGAGATTTTTTAGAGCATTGCTCGGTCGAACTCGCATGCGTTGCTATCTCAAGCATGTTTGTCAATGTTAGTGATCAAAACTATAAGTCTTGATTTCTAGCCTATTATAGCTAAAGGTCTCGGACTAGGATAGAAAGTGTAGTTGAGCTCAAGACTCCATGGCAATCATCATACAAGACGAAGGACTACTCAAGGAACTGGCGGAACTTCATCGACTAAAAGGTATGTAGAGACTTGAACTTATCTGTCACTCAAAAGTCTATTTACTCTATCTCCTATTCTTGAGACAAAAGTCATTTTGATATATAGACTTTCATTATACACATTTGCTATTTCGAGCCGAGTTTAACTCGCCTATCTTTTCTCGAAATATGTGTTGGTAAGCTTTCGCTTTAGCCAAATTCATCTTTACCCAGTGACGAATGTCATGTTATGTTTCAATTACTTTGAAAATTGCTTTGACGAAAAATGGTCTGTGAATAACGACTGTATAACGTCCTCTAAGAATGTTTCAATGATTGAAATGAGAGTTTAGATTACATAACCTTTGGTAGGATATAAGCATTGTTGTGGAAACACATATATGTATAAGTCCTTATTCCTTGAACCAAAGTTTGCGAACTTTGTTGATCAAGAGAAACGGAATGTGGCGTGAGCCAAGTCCGCGAACTGGCGGAAGTTCTCGACCCGAGAATTTCTGCTGGAGTTTGTGAACTCCTTCCGCGAGCTTAAGTCCGCGAATCCAGTCCGCGAACTTGAGTAGGTTATATCTAAAATCGGTTGTTCTTGAACTCATGTTTATATAAACTAAGGAATGCTTTTGCAAACCGTGGATATAAAGTTCATGAACCGATTCGAGTGAATCAAACCGTTTTTGCTTCGATTGTGTCTTGTGTAGTTACATAAGATCTAAGCAATTGAACAACTCTCTAACTAGTTCATTTGAGTCATTTGAACTAGTTATGGTGAAGAAAAATATGGTTGATATGAAATTGCTCATATGGCTAACCATTTGGTTAACTATTGTTGAACCAATAAATGTCAATGTTTGGGAACGATTACATAAACCCAAAATTGGACATTTCATTTGTGTGTAACAAGCTAAGGTTTCAATCCAACGTTTGAGAAATATTAGCTTGAATCTAATCATGTTTTCATCTAACGGTGAATATTAAATGCTTTGTTACCAACCTAACATTGATAGCAAACCCTGATTTGAAAAACTATATAAGGGAGAACTCTAGCAACTGGGAAACCTAATCCCCACACCTTACGTGTGATACTAGTTGCATAAGCTAGAGTCGATTCTCCTTTAACCTTGGTTTTTCTTCTCTAAACCAGGTTAACGACTTAAAGACTTCATTGGGATTGTGAATCCGGACCGATACTACTTTTCTTGTAGTTGTGTGATCTGATCTTGCTGTTTCTATCGTACGAGTACAATTGGAATAATTTGCTTGAGATTTATATCTCCGATAGGCAAGATAGAAAAGAAATCACAAACACTTCGTCTCATCGTTTGTGATTCCGCAATATCCTTTTTTGCTGCGTCGATTAAGATTATTGTGAGGTAATTGATAATACTAGGTTGTTCTTCGGGAATATAAGTCCGGGTTAATTGGTTCCTGTTCACCTTGATTTATCAAAATACGGAACAAAACTCGTAGGTATATTCGTGGGAGACAGATTTATCTATTACCGTAGACTTTTCTGTGTGATACAGATTTGTTTATTAAAGTCTTCGACTTTGGGTCGTAGTAACTCTTAGTTTTGGGTGAGATCAGCTAAGGGAATCAAGTACGTAGCATCCTACTGGGATCAGAGACGTAGGAGCATAACTGTACCTTGGATCAGTGTGAGATTGGTTGGGGTTCAACTACAGTCCAGACCGAAGTTAATTTGGAGTAGGCTAGTGTCTGTAGCGGTTTAATACAGTGTGTGTTCAATCTGGACTAGGTCCCGGGGTTTTTCTGCATTTGCGGTTTCCTCGTTAACAAAATTCTAGTGTATGTGTTATTTTTTTTCCGCATTATGTTTTGTTATATAATTGAAATATCACAGGTTGTGCGTTGTTCAATCAATTGAAATATCTGACCTTTTGGTTGTTGATTTAAATTGATTGACACTTGGATATTGGTCTTTTGTACCATCCAAGTTATCTCTCTTTGATAAAGACTCGCAGATTTCTATTTGCTTGAGTAAAGATCAAATCGAGAGATTGAGATATAAACTCTTTGATATACTTTTCTCTAGATTGAGTATGACTGTCTAGTTGATTCTCTAGAAAGTATATTGGAGTTTGTCCATACAGATTGCTAAGCGAAATATTGGGTGTGGTTGTTGTACCCCCGCTTTTTCAAAATTGCTATGCGTGCTTTTCTTCAAGCTCGTGATTTTCAAACATGGGTACGTGTTGTTAATGTCTATGATCATCCGGTTAATACAGAAGGCGATGTATCTATACCAAAGGATATTGGTAGATATAGTCCAGAAGAAGTTCTTGCTGTAAAGCAAAATTCTGACGGCTTGAATGCTATCATACACGCCATTACCCCAGATCTTCAGCACCATGTGACTACTTTCACTAAGTCTAAAGAAGCCTGGGATATCTTAGAAACCATATTTGAAGGAAATACTAGTGAGAAAGAATCTAGGCTTCAGAACCTAAATTCTGATTGGGAAAACCTTCGTATGGCAGATGAAAAAACATTTGATGAGTTTAATCACAAAGTTTCTGAAATTGTTAATGCATCTTTTGCATTGGGTAAGACTATTCCTGAAAAGGACATTGTGATGAAAATTCTCATATCGTTGCCATCTAGATACGATTCTAAGAAGCATGCCATCGTTGAAGGAAATAATCTCGCAACGCTTTCCAGAAATACTCTGGTTGGGAAGCTAAAGATCTTTGATCATGAGCATACATCCAAGTCTAGCAAGGATGTTGCTTTCAAAGCACTAAAGAACACTAAATTACTTGATAAAAGTAAAAGTGTTTACATCTCTGAAGATGATCTTTCTGAGGCTGATTCATCAGATGACGATCTTGACAAGTCAGTCTCGTTGATCACAAGACAGTTTAGGGATCTTCTTTTGAAGATAAGTAAACGGTTCTCCAGAGATAAATCCAAGTCGTCAGATAAACCTCATAATCGTGTTCCTCCTAAAAATAGGGATAATGATGAAACTGATGACGAGGATATGCTTCAGTGCTTTAAGTGTAAAGGTTTTGGTCATTTTGCAAATGAGTGTCCAAATCGGAAAAAATACACTGGGAACAAAGGTCTTGCTGCAACTCTTGATGAAATGTCTGACAATTATGATTCTAATGAAGACGAAAAATCAAGTGTTGCACTTCTTTGTGAAAATATCAATTTTGATAACTGTAGCAATACATACATCAATCTTGACATTCTTTCAGAAGAAAACTCAACCAATCTGGAAGATAAAATTGACCTTTCTATTGGAAACTCTGTGTATAATGTTTCAGGTTCGACTATGTGTCTAGCAGCTTGCACATCTCAGATGCCTGAATTATATCCAAGATTGACGTGCTCATACTGTTCACTCAAAGGTCATGAACTATCAAAGTGTTACAAGTAAAAATACAAATTGAGGCATGTCAACAAACTTCAACGAAGAGCAAATCGACTTGCAAACAAGCTTAAACTTGCTCAGAAGACCGTTGAGGTATGTAAGATTTTATCTTCGTCTAAGAAGTTAGTTTCCAAGGATAAAACAAGACCATTAGAGAAGAAAGTATGGTCCAATCGTTTTGATAGACAAAGGTCTATGAATTCCTCTCAATAGGAACATGGTGGACACATTGTTGTTCACCGCAACACAACTTGATTGTGTTGATTTGTAGATCTTGTCTCATGTGCCTGATCAAAAGAGAGAAGGTTGTGCACCTCTCAGGCTTTAGGAAAAGTTTGTTTTCTTCTTTTCTTAGTTTTGTTATTTTTTGGAATTCCATGTCTATCAATAAAGGAGGGTTACTCTCGACAATTCTACCCTTTCTAGGGTTCAGAATTGTGCGTGCACGAACCTGTTAAAGGTTGTGTAACCCTACATTCCTTTTTCCTTCCCAGAAACTTCTTTTATCTTAAGACTACTTGTTGAGTTAAATTGTGATTTCCTCTCACAAACCCATACGTTTATGGATACTCCAAGCATCATGTCTTCTGATGGAAAGGATGTAGATATGATTGTCAAGCCATCAATCATGAAGGAAAAAGAGAAATCTCTGTTGCCTTCGACATTGAAAAGAAAAAGAAGGAATGTGAGGAAGCCAAGAGTTGTTCCTTCTAATTCTCAGAAGTTTTATGATGTTCTTGAAGTTTTGAAGGAGACACGAAAGGAGATTCAACAAATAAAGGCTTTTATGTTTAAGACTCATGAGATTCAGAAGGCCCTGGTTCAACATCAGTCAAGAAGGTTTATTGATATTAACTCATATCTTCATGAACCTTATGTCCCAATGGATGTTGACGACAATGAGTTCGGGGACGATAAAGATTCTTCAAAGGTCGTAACATCTAGTAAATCTTTTGATGAGAATTTTATTTCTTGTTTTATTTAGAAGAATAACTAGAGTTTGGAATAGCCATTATTGTGATTACACATAGCTATGTCCAACATTTTCATCTTCATGTTTTTAGGTTTATTTGTTTAAATTCTAAAAAATTATTTGAAAGATGATTTTTGCAGTATTAATCTTTATGGTTTCATATATTGCAATTTGTTATGGGATATGTGTGTTTACGTCCGTGAACTATGATTGTCCCATACTTTGTCAAAAGTCAAGTCTTTCATATGTCGATATGCATGTATTGATAAAAGAATGAATGAACTTTTGACATTACAAAAGTTTGAAGCCTATTATGTCATTATGCAAATATTGATGGAAGATAGGATGAACTTTTGTTTACGAGGATTATGTCTATTGTATGTCATTGTGCAAATAGTGATGGAAAATAGAATGAATCCTTGTTTATCTTGCAGTATTGATCTTCCTTGATCCATATTTTATGTATATACTGTGCGGCTCCATAAGTTCTCTTATGTTGAGCATTTACGATTAGATTAATCATGGGTTCTCTTGTGGTTAATTTGATTGAGTATTATTTGGATTCAAATTCATATTCGTATGTGATTTGTTATGTCAAAAAAAAATCCTTCTTTTTTCGTAAAAGTAAGGTCGCTCTTGTTGTTCTTTTGGGAATGACATTTTATGGGGGAGAGGTATTAATTGAACTTGTACTTAATTGCCAAATCTTTGTGGGAAGTGCGGCTGTGGAATATTATAGGGGTTATCTTGTATCTTTATAAACTCCTTGATGAAAGCATTTAGCTTCGGCTATATGATTGCATCTAAAAATTTGATATGTGCTTACTTTTGGTCATGAAATGTCTCTATGGAAATTTCATTAGGATCCCACTAGTTTTCGTACCTTTGCCAATTTTATTGACAAAAAGGGGGAGAATTAATGTGTAGTTCACACTACAAATACATATGGTTTTTGGATCATTATGTAAGGGGGAGTGGTTTCCATGTGAGATAGAGTATTGACTAAGGAGGAGTGATACATATCACCATAGTATTGTTGTCGAAGTTGTGATGCAATTGAACTTTGATGATGTGTAATAATACTATCACACTGTGTACAATGATTGAAAATTCTTGTTTTCTCATTGTTATGGCTACGCATTTTCAACAACGATGATGCTAAACTTACAACCTTTGGAATCATTCGAGTACTTGGAAGTGACCAAGATTTCGAGTAGTGTTGAAGAACCAATAAGATCAGGCATGTGGAAGAGAAGCTACAAAAGTTTATTTATCTATTTTTGTATTCCATATGTATTGATAGTTTTGTCACTAAAATTGACAAATGGGGAGATTGTTAGAGCACTGCTCGGTCGAACTCGCATTCGTTGATATCTCAAGCATGTTTGTCAATGTTAGTTATCAAAACTATAAGTCTTGATTTGTAGTCTACTATTGGCGATCATCATACAAAGACGAAGAACTACTCAAGGAACTTGTGGAACTTCATCGACTAAAAGGTATGTGGAGACTTGAACTTATCTATCACTCAAAAGTCTATCTACTCTATCTCCTATCTTGAGAAAAAGTCGTTTTGCTATATAGACTATGATTATACACATTTGCTATTTCGAGCCGAGTTTTTCTCGCTTATCTATTTCTCGAAATACGTGTTGGTAAGCTTTTGCTTTGGCCAAGTTCATCTTTACTAGTGACGAAAGTCATGTTAAATTTCAATCACTTGAAAATGGCTTTGACGAAAAATGGTTTGTGAATAACAACTATATAACTTCCTCTAAGAATGTTTCAATGATTGAAATGAGAGTTTAAATTATATAACGATGGAAGGATATAAACATTGTGTGGTAACACATATGTGTGTAAGTCCTTATTCCTTGAACCAAAGTATGCGTACTTTGCAGCTCAGGAAAACCAGAACCAAGTCCGCGTACTGTAGGAAGTTCTCATCCCGAGAAATTCTGCTGGAGTTTGTAAACTAAAAACAAACTTATTCCGGGTACTTAAGTCCGCATACCAGTCCGTGTACTTAAGTTGGCTATTTTCTAAAAAACGATTATTTGTGAACTTAAACTTATATAAACTAAGGAATGCATAATTGCAAACCGTGGCTATAAAGTTCATGAATCGATTAGAGTGAATCAAATCGTTTTTGTTTCAATTGTGTCTATTATAAAGATCTAAGCAATTGAACAACTCTATAACTAGTTCATTTGAGTCATTTGAACTAGTTATGGTAAACAAAAATATGGTTGATATGAAAGTGCTCATATGGATAACCATTTGGTTAACTACTATTGAACCAACTAAATGTACATGTTTGGGTACGGTTACACAAACCTAAAAACGTGCATTTCATTTGTGTGTAACAAGCTAAGTTTCGATTTAACGGTTGAAAGATATTAGCTTGAATCTAATCAGGTTTTCATCTAACGTTGAATATTGAATGCTTTGTTACCAAGCTAACATTGATTGCAAACCCTGATTTGAAAGACTATATAAGGGAGAACTCTAGCAACTGGGAAACCTAATCCCCACATCTCCTGTGTGATACTAGTTGTATAACCTAGATTCGATTCTCCTTTAACCTTAGGTTTCTATCGAGACCCTGTAGGTTAACGACTTAAAGACTTCATTGGGATTGTGAAGCCAGACCGATACTACTTTCTCGTAGTTATGTGATATGATCTTGTTGTTTCTATCGTACTAAGTACAATCGTAAAGATTGGCTTGAGATTGATTTCTCCGATAGGCAAGATATAAAAGTAGTCACAAACATCTTCGTCTCATCGTTTGTGATTCCGCAATATCTTCTTTCGCTAGTCGATTAAGATTATTGTGAGGTGATTGATAATACTAGGCTGTTCTTCGGAAATATAAGTCCGGGTTATCAATTGGTTCATGTTCACCTTGATTTATCAAAAGACGGAACAAAACTCGTAGGTATTTATGTGGGAGACAGATTTATCTATTACCGTAGACTTTTATGTGTGATACAAATCTGTTTATTAAAGTCTTCGACTTTGGGTCGTAGCAACTCTTAGTTGTGGGTGAGATCAGCTAAGGGAATCAAGTGCGTAGTATCCTGCTGGGATCAGAGACGTAAGGAGCACAACTGTACCTTGGATCAGTGTGAGATTGATTGGGGTTCAACTACAATCCAGACCGAAGTTAGTTTGTAGTAGGCTAGTGTCTGTAGCGGCTTAATACAGTGTGTGTTCAATATGGACTAGGTCCCCGGGTTTTTCGGCATTTGCGGTTTCCTCGTTAACAAAACTTCTGGTGTCTATGTTATTTCTTTTCCGCATTATATTTTGTTATATAATTGAAATATCACTGGTTGTGCGTTTGAATCGATCAATTGGGAAATCCAACCTTTGGTTGTTGATTGAAATTGATTGATCCTTGAACATTGGTCTTTGGTACCGTTCAAGTGATTTCTCTTGTATTCAATTAGACTCGCAAATTTCTATTTGCTTGAGTAAGTATTGAATCGAGAAAGAGAGATATAACTCTTTGATATACTTTTGTTAAGATTGAGTCTGACTGTCTAGTTGATTCTCTTAAAAGTATATTTGAGTTAGTCCATACAGATTGCTAATCGAAATATTGGGTGTGGTTGTTGTACCCCCGCTTTTTCAAAAGGTTGTCTTATACCAACTTGTGTAGAAAGGATAAGTGTAGTTGTTTGAAGTATCTCTTGATACTGATCTAAAAGATAATTTCTTGTCAAAAGAAAGTTGTATTTCTGTAACACATAAGATGCGGAAATCTTTTCAAATCTTGTCAGAATTATTTATTTAAGGTTGATATCTATGTTTGGTATGTGTTAAAGGTATTTCAAGTATATGTACTCAACGTGTCTGAGAACTCATACTAAAGTATGTATTCTCAAACTAGATCTCAAGCAAAACTTCTGAAAGCCTTGAGTGGAATGACTTCTAAGGAAACTCTTCATCTTGATGATACCTTCAAGAAATCTGGTTGTAAAGATATCGAAAATGAAAAGGAAGATGTGACTCATCTCCTTTTCCAAAACAATTTGGATGCTAAGATTGATATTATCAATCTACGTCAAGTCCTCCTCAGTACTATTGAAACTCATCATAGACAGGCAGCACTACTAAGAACTGTTATCCGTAACCAAAGAAAGTTGATTAAACTTGGAATTAGTAACAGGGAGTATGCTCGAAATATTAATCGAAAGGTTAATGATTTAGCATGTGAACATAATCAAGGTATTGTGTGCAGAATCCGAGATATCAGTCGAGATGCTATTGATGAAGATCCTAAAAAATTTGAGGAAATTGAAGATGATCTTTGAAAAATCTGCTGAAGAATAAACATTAGTTTTTGATTATTTCAATAAAGTCTATTATGAATAAAACTATCTTATTAAGAATAAGATTATTTGATTTATAATTTTTCTTGTGATCGTTTTTGATTTACACAGGCTGTGCTTGAATGCTTTATCTTACTGCTATGTATGTTTATGGGATGTTTGATTTCGGTTTTCATGACCTTGATATTCGATCTCATATGTTGTGAACCCTTATGGTTTGGGTGACTTTTTAGTTTAGCAGGATTAAGTTCTAGCCCATGTTGGTAGGCTTTATCAAAGAATCATGAGGGGTTTTGATTGAAACAATATGTGAAAAAGTCACAATATGTTGAATCGTTTGGTTTAGCATAAAAGCATATGTGTTTCGGGGTTTTTAACTTTTGTTTGCAATAGTTAAAACCGGTTTTCAACCTTTCTCTCGTAAAGGTTGGTTGTTGTTATTCTTTTTTTTTGCATAAGGATGACAACATAATGATATTTCGGTATCAATTCTCCCTGGAAAGAAGATGCAAACATATTGGAGAAGTGGATGCAAAATTTGAGGTAACGATTTTGTTAGTTATTAATCGTTTTCCTGTTTAAGAAAAGTCTGATTTTATTGCGTATATTTATTGTTTTTGCTTAACAAAATTTCGGTACAATTGATGTTTTATTCCATTATTTTTGTATGGATGTGTGTGTGATTCAATTGTTTCCGGTTAAGAAAAACTATTGTTATCTTGCTTTATTGTTTGGTATCAATCGTTTAGGCTTACGAAATTTCGGTGCAATTGCGGTGCTTTAATGTCTATGTTGTTTCAATTGCTTCTGGTTGAGGTAAATAATTATGCAAGTTGATTTATTTGGTTTGTATGAATTTTTTATGGCTTAACAAAAAAAAAAGGTTTACGGGATAAATTGTTTAGTCCAATTATATTCCGGATTAGAGAAACTAAGCTAATCCTGATCTTAGTTAGACTTATCAAAGTGGAGGTTTCGGTTATTCAAGTCTAATCGAATGCCTTAACAAGAATGCTAGTTAACTAACCTAGTACTTGTCTTGTTTAAAAGTGAAAGGTCTAAGTTATATGGATAATTAGAACCTGATGAGAAAAATAGAGTTATCTTTATTTTGGTCTTATCAAACAAGCGATTGTATTTGTACAATCGGTTTAGCAAAGGAACTAAGGTGCTTCGTCGATTTTTGGTTTGCTAAAACTATTAGGAAAATTGCTTCGGGAAATTATTTCCTTGGTAACATATCAAAACAAAATTACTTGTAGTTTCGGTTTTGATATTGGTTATCAAAAATGGTGTGTGCAACCCTCGTGCTTAACTCTATAGGTTGCAAGTCTTGTGAGATTTGTAAGATCCTTTCGGTTTGTCCTTTATTTGCTCGTACCTTTGTCATTTTGTGACGAAAAGGGGGAGAAATATATGGAGTAAACAAGTGATACTGGTATTGATTTATATTGATTGGTATCACTAAGGGAAAGGACATTGGTGCCTAAACGTTTTATCTAACGAAAGAGTAAAGCATAGACTAAGGGGGAGTAGCATATCAAATTGATACTTGTAGTTACATGGACTACAAAGGGAATAACAAAGACGTGCGAATTGAAAATCTACCTATCTTACCTTTAGGGGGAGTATTAGCTTTGTTATTATTGTTAGAGCATAGCTCGGTTGAACCCACCAAGCGTTGGTATGTCAAGTTCGGTTGTCATATTTTAGTGAATCAAAACTCATTTGAAGAGTCGCTTGATTATGTACTAGAGTCAACTTTGTATAGGTTAGCTTGAAAGTATTAGGATATGAGACATTACAAGTATTGCGAAGACTTTAAGAAGTGAAGAAGTAAGAAGCTACAACGACAACATCATCCTTCCACTTGAGGTTAGTGATATTTGTCTTGAACTGTTTCATTCCCTAACGTATCTTTCAAGTCATGCATATTGAAACAAAACTGCGAAGCATGAACACTCTAGATAGACATAGTATTAAGCTAATTCCAAAGTGCTTTTTGACATATATACCCTTATTTATGTTGTATGGGAAATTGTATTAAGAATAAGACAAGGGGTATAGACAACAAAAAACATGAAAATTTATGAAAACCATGCATTTTCTTATTCTAAGAGATTTCATCTTCTCCGCCTATATATTTTATTTCTTAACCATTAAACTTTGTAGATAAGACATTGACATAATCGTTTAAATGCTATTGTGATTATGTATGGGTATGAGGTGAGGATTTCATCCTAGGAAACAATATTTTACATGTGTTTTAAGGAAGTAAATTCATGAACTTTTTTTGTGAAACGAAAAGGAAATCGCCAGGTGTTATTGGTATTGTTATTCATTGCATATCTTGTTAACAACCAATATGTGTGATTAGTATAACCGCTCATGACTTGTTTGTGTTCTTGGTAAAACTATTCACAAAGGCCTGACTTTTGTATTGGTATGACTTTTATTAGTGAAACCGATCTTAAGTAATCACCTGAGGTGGTATGATCGAGTTTGTAATTTTGTAAGACTGACTCTGGGTAAAGGGGAACCGATCCTAGTAAGAGGTGCAACACATCACAAAGGGGAATTGATCCTTGTATGAGGTGCAGCATGTTTTAGCAGAAAGGGGAATCGATCATATGGACATGTGCAACACGTTTTTATGCAAAGGGGAAATATTCCTATGGACATGTGCAACACATTCAAGTTAGATACCATATATATGTGGGGAACCGATCCTAGTACCTAGTCAACCGAATTTTGGAAAGCTAGTATGACTATGCACAGTACTCACATGGAGGTAGAACCGAAACTTATTTTGGTAGAACCGTTAAACCCATGATTGGTGATTGAGTGTTCTTGATCAATCACATAGTTGGAGATTTTCCAAAGAGATTTTCGGTCAATATTTTGGACAGAGCATTTCCAGGAATTATGGAAACCGAATTTGGAATATATTGCGTATCTTGAGAATATTTTCGGTTTTGGAAATTCCTTGGTGTCCAAACTTCCTTGTCTATAAATACTTGAAGTTTTCATTTCTAGCAAACTAATCCTTCGTGACATCAAACTTCCTCGGTTGTGTTGTTATTGGTGAAGCCGCCTATTCGGAGAGGAGAGTAGCCTAATTAGGCGAAATCTCTTACGGCCGCTCAGTTTAAAGTCTTCTTTGGGATTGAGAAGCTCTATTAGTACCGTTGGTGGGAAACTAGATAATTGCGGTTTATCTTGTGTTTTCGATTGAGTTGATTGACTAATGGTGGTTGAACTTTGATTGCACCTAGTTTGTTTATGCTTGATAATCTTCTCTTTTGATATAAGATTCACTCAAACTAGATCGAAGTTTCAACATGGATCTTTAGACTGTTTGTATATCTAAAGACGTCTTGTGATAATCCATTGTTAACAGACTCCGTTCTGTGCGCGATTGATCACAAGAGATTCAAGTTGTTATGTGCAGGCATTTATTGAAGATCTAAGAAGATTTGAAGACAAAGAAGATATTGAAGATTTCTGATTTGGGGTTCATAATCTTTGGTGTGCACAATACTTGTTTCGGTATAGAGGATCCAACTATAATCGGTTTATCCTTGTGGTAGATTAGATTTATTAGTTGTGTAGATCGGCATCAATACAATTCTTTGTGATTAAAAGTATTGATTGCAAAATCTTAACAATTACCTTTGGTAGTTGAGAATAAGATAGATCTAAGAACCTGACGAAGGAGTTTATTGCAATAAACAAAAGAGACTTTGTCGAACTCACATCACTTGGTTTGTTGTTCCTTATTTGTTGTTCCTTGTTTGGAATACGAACCAAAGGAATTGTTCCAAGTACGTGACTTATTCATAAGTTGGAGGCGTGGGAATACAGACGGAACTAGGTGAACTATAGGTTTAGTTGCTTGGTCTCAACTATACGAAGTTGGTTTGATTTTGTATAGCCACTTAATCCTGAGAGTATTCAATTCTGGACAAGGTCCCGGGATTTTTTTGGATTTGCGGTTTCCTCGTTAACAAAATCTTTTTGTGTCATTTACTTTTATTTTCCGCATTATAATTGTTTTATTATAATTAAAATAAATTACACAAAAGTTAATTCATATTTACTTGATAAGCAATCCTATTGTGTTTGAACAGTCCGAACCTTTTTGTCAAGTAAACATACTTCGTTGTTGTATTGTCTCGATCTCGTATCCATAGACGATCACACGAAGTGTGAACCGATTAGTTGTATTGTCTCGACTCAGTCTATAGACAATCACTTTCGGAGAAAGGACTTATAGGTAGGAAAAGCTTTAGCTTGAGGTATATTTGGGTACCCTCGCCTTTTGAATTATAATGTCAACAGAGGCATTTATGGATTGAATGAATACAGGTTATTGTGCTGTTGAATTTGGGAATCAAGCGTATGTGTAATGAATTCTTGTAATTTGTTTATCCATATGATGTAAGAGTTTTGTCAATAAAATTGACAAAGGGGGAGATTGTTAGAGCATAGCTCGGTTGAACCCACCAAGCGTTGGTATGTCAAGTTTGGTTGTCATATTTTAGTGAACCAAAACTCATTTAAAGAGTCGCTTGATTATGTACTAGAGTCAACTTCCGACCCTGTAACTACTGATTTCAGAGATGAAAAGTCGGCACGGTATTCAACCTTATAACCTGCCGACTATATTTTAGTCGGCAATGTCGACAAAAAAAACCTTGTCGACTTTCGATCCGCTTTGATTCTTCGTTTTTTTTTTTTTTTATCTCATCATGTATGGTTAGAGTTTTGAAGAAAGATTTTAAAATTTTTCTTATTTATTTTGTAGGTTTTGGTGGTGCGAATATGTTTTAGTCGGCATGGCCCCATTAATTTTTTTTTTTTTTTTTTTTAGTATGGGCAATTTGGTCTTTTAACACCTTTTAGACACCCTTAGCACACTAGTTTGGATGAGAATAAAATGATTGGGTATACCCCAATTTAAAAAAAAAAAAGGAAAAAAAGATAACAGGTAGAAGCGTCCTGGCACGAATATAACAGATGTCATTCATCCAGCGTACTAATATAAAGAATCCCAAGGCACAAACATGGTCCGTGGCTTTAACGCTAACTCAGAATCCTCAATAAGGCATTTAAGATAGGCTAGGAAGACTAGTGGTTCGAGAAGGAGCATTTGAGGAATTATCAGCAGAGACTGTAGAAGAAATTAGGGTTAGGTTTTTTTTTTTATTTCTCGATCCTAACAGAAAAGTCTAAGGTAGAAATCTCTTCTAGGGTTTCACAGATCAAGCATCGGAGATGCCGAAGAACAAAGGAAAGGGAGGTAAGAACAGAAAGAGAGGAAAGAACGAAGCAGACGATGAGAAAAGAGAACTTGTATTCAAAGAAGATGGACAAGAATATGCACAAGTTCTCCGGATGCTTGGTAATGGAAGATGCGAAGCTATGTGTATCGATGGTACCAAAAGACTTAGTCATATCAGAGGAAAGATGCATAAGAAAGTCTGGATCGCTGCTGGTGATATAATTTTGGTTGGATTAAGAGACTATCAAGATGATAAAGCTGATGTCATCTTGAAATACATGCCTGATGAAGCTAGGCTTTTGAAAGCTTATGGTGAATTACCTGAGAATACCAGACTTAATGAAGGAATTACTGGTGGACTTGATGATGAAGATGAAGGTGCTGGTTCTGATTACATCGAATTCGAAGATGAGGATATCGATAAAATCTAGGGTTTGTTTTTCCTTTGAAACAACTCATTTTTATTTTCTTTTTTCCTTAAGTTTCAAGATATTTGATACATCGATTTTTAAGTCGTTTAAGTGTGTTTGTATGCCTACTTATGTTGTGAATCACTAACTTATATATAAATTATATGTGGTGTGATCATGAGGTTTATTACTACTTGCCACTTCGGTTATTACCTATCTTTTTCATGTTTTAGGATTTTAACCAGATGGTTTTTAGTGTAAGTATAGGTCATTTGATTAGGATGGACTTAAATGTAGAGTATTGGTGTTGGTTACTTGTTCAGGAAAATCTTTACTAAGACAGATTGGATTCCTAGATTTTGTACACATGTGAAGCTGATTGGGAAGATTCTCTAAATTTTCATTAGACAAGGAAAATTAGTGGTGAATAGAATTGTAGATGCTTCAACATAAGTCAAGTCTCAATTGAGATTCTTATGTGAGCTTGAAGTCTGGGACGTGCACCCATTGAATTTGCAGGTGTAGCTTTGGTGCATAGTAATAAGCTGTATCTTTCTTCAATGTGATTACCAAATGTATCGTATTCTAGCTACTTAGGCTGGATAACAACCCAGTCTTCTATATGTAGATTGTATTCTAAGTTGATAGGATATTTGTTGTTTAAGGAGTTGGCCATGGTTTATACGTGGGAATAGAATGTTATATGCACGATGATTGTTTTCCTCGGATGTGATCTCAGATAATCACCATAAGTTGTTCAAATATTTGCTTAGAATCATAGGTTCTCAAAGAAATGAGAATCTGAAACATTATTATGTTATTCTAGAATTTGTAAGGACATGGCAGTGGCAATTTGTTTCCACTTTTTTTGGTGATGGAAATGCTATTCCTTGTTTTTTTTTTTCATTCTGATCTGATTAATGTTTTTCACACTGCAAACCATAGTGTAAACTTCTGTGGTTGTCCCTGAAACCACTCGACATCACATTCTTATCTCATTTTCATCAACTTTAGCTGGTCACTAAGCTTCCATCTATGTCATGTATTACTTATGTGTCATTGACATTTTGTATAATGGGATTATAATTATGTCAGAGCTCGGCATCCGTCGTTCGTTTTTAGGGAGCTTGGTAGGTTTATTGGTTCTCGGGTTGAACACTTGTTTGTTTTGTTCGTATTTAAGACGGTAGGTTGGTTAATTGTTTGTTTAGAATCATAGGTTCTCAAAGAAATGAGAACATGGCAGTGACAATTCGTTTCCACTTTTTTTGGTGATGGAAATGCTATTCCTTGTTTTTTTATTTGTCTAATCTGATTAATGTTTTTCACACTGCAAACCATAGTTTAAACTTCTGTGGTTCTCCCTGAAACCCCTCTAAATCACATTCTTATCTCATTTTCATCAACTTTAGCTGGTCAGTAAGCATCCATCTATGTCATGTATACTCCTGTGTCATTGACATTTTGTATAATGGGATTATAATTATGTCAGAGCTGTTCGTTTTTAGGGAGCTTGGTAGGATTATTGGTTCTCGGGTTGACACAATTGTTTTGTTCGTATTTAGGACGCCAGGTTGGTTAATTGTTTGTTTTTCAGGTTTAGGTTTATGAGTATCATATATTATGGATGCTAGTAGATGTCTTCGAGTTTTGAAGGGTGATAAATGTGTAGAAAGGGTATCAAGCTGTTGATTAAGTTTGTCATCCATTTACACAGAGTTGAGTAAAAACGGGCATAGCTGTAGCCGCAGATAAGGGATCGTTAGCCATGACAGTACAGTAAGAGCTGCAAACTAGGAATTTTTCTGTAACATTTATTTATTGTTCAAGTTCTAATTCAGAATTTTGATGTCTGGTGGCAAAATCACGTTACCGAAGAGTTGCCATTTTGTTAAGGTAATTGCATCTAAACAACATTGTGGTTATGTTACCTTAACAGTAGTAGGGTATTTAATTATCTTGTAAACACAATCGACACATCATCTTCAGGATTCTAGAAAATTTGAGCCCTTTCACAGTCCGTCCTTAACTGATTGCAGGGAGTTATCCATGGATATAAGAATTTGTCAGCAGGATGTATGCTGCCACTAAACTTTAAAGCACTTTCACTTAGGTTGACTTCACTACTATTTCGAAACAATACAGTGGAGATCCAAGAGGTCTCAAGGTTGTTTTTAAATCAGCTTGGTCGGGTTACCTGGTAACCAAATAGATGAAGTTGAGGAGAAATGGATAGAAGATGGCCGCACTTGTAAGTCTGGCGCGGTAACTTTTGTGGGAATGTTATAAATACCCTCCATTTTTGTTGACCTTGCACAAATACCACCCCGAGGGGTATATAATAATTTTTTGGAGTCAACTTGAGAAAGTTGCTTCCAGAAGAGGCGTCCACTTCTGAGTTCTGAAAGTAATTTGTGCTAGTTGCTTCCATTTTTTAGAAGATATGGTATTTTTAAAAATTGAACAAGGGTATATTTTAATAGGCGAATTTTGAGGGGTATTTAAATAATGTTCCCAACAAGTGACCAAAATGTGTGATTCAAATCAGGTTTACGGGTATATTTATAGACGAGGTTTAATCTCCATTTTTTTAGTTGAATTCTTAAAAAAAAAAAAGGTTTTTTACAAGCTTTTTCGGATTTTCGGTGTGGGTCCGTCTAATATTTCTAAAGGCGAATCTAGGTGTGTGAAAAATATATTTGATGTTCAGCTTATTCGAACTGCAATCGTTGTTGGCCGAACTTGTACTTTGTAGTTTGGTGTTTTATAAGTAGCGACTAACAGAGTCATGTTCGGCTTACTATGATACAGCCGAACCTGGTAGTGTAAAAACACAAGTTAAAGGTTCGACTGTATGACTGGATTTCCAATATGAGCCGAACCTTGCCTTGGTGGATCATTTTTATAGGTTCGTCTAGTAATCTAACTTTCGAACGAGCCGAACATGAATTTTATCCGAAATAAACAAGGTTCGGCTGAAAATAATATATTAAATAATCATCCGAGCCTTAAGGTCTTCTTCATTATAAACTGGGTTCTGTAATCTACGGGAAATGAAACATAAAAAAATGAAGAAGATCTGGGTTCACATATGCGGATCTGGAGCTAAATCTCTTTGCGCAACACTTCACTCGACTCATTTATACTTGTGGTTTTAATTAATGATCAAAGATTTATGAATGAACTTATGAATCAACAATCAATCGTCGAAGAAAAATAAAATCAAAACGGTTTGGTAATGATTAAATTAGGTTAGGAATGAAAATGAATTTTGATTTTGAAAATGATTTTGGATTTTGATTAGTTTAGGTTTATGTTTTTAATTTAGGTGAAGGGTATCTAAGTAATTTAAAATAATTAAGGGGAACTTAGTAATCTACTCACTATTAGGACACCCCTTATAAACCCACCTAGATAGGAAAATGGTTTTGTATGACTCAAAACAGGTTTCATTAAAAAACAAAACAAAAAACAACAACTTATTGCTTTGAAAAAATATGTAAACAAAATGAAAGTTTTTTGGAAGGCCACCTAAAAGGAAATGATGGCCCAATTTCGCTTAGCTTATGTTGAGTTTCCGTCAGCGGAGTAGAATAAGGAAACCGAATGGGTTAACCTTGACCAGACTGACAGGACTGGACGAAAACTTCTCAGAGGTATAAACCTCCAGGAGGAGCACGGATTTGCGCTCATTTTTCTCATTTTTTTCCACTTCTTATTTTCAAAGTACAACTACTGATAATATCGTTGATTATACTTGTATACACAATATGCATGACTTTTGGAGAAAGATACTTGACGCCAACCTATGCTTGAAGATGTGAAGATGTTGCTAGCTGAGAATGTCAAACGAGGATTTCCTGGAATGTAATGTAGTATTGGTTGTATGTAGTGGCCATGAAAGGAATGTGTGACAGTTTGGCAAGGAACATACCGGGGTATAGAGAAATACAATTCAACGGTGTTAGAAGCGGTGGCATCATATGATTTATATTTTTGGCATGTTCTTTCGGAAGGCTTGGTCAAATAATGACTTGAATGTGTTCGCACACTCACCCCTTTTTGATAACATGCTCAAGGGTATACCATATAATTATGTCATCAATGGTCACCAATACAACATGAGTTATTTCTTAGCCAGTGGTATCTATCCAAAGTTGACTAGATCTCAAACTTGGTAAGATTCAACAAGTATCAAATAGCTAAAAGGGAAGATGTTGAGCTTGATTTTGGAGTGCTTAGAGGAAATTTATAACTTTCGGATCTCCATGTAAGTATTGGCAACAATTTAACATGAACCTAATGATAAAATGTTGTCTTATTTTGCACAACATAATTTTTCAGCATGAACGTCAAAATAAGGTATGAGATATAGTTGTTCCTGCTCCTAACTAAGAGCTGATCTTGTTGCGCACATTAAATTGCAGATCCTATTGATGATCGTCGTGTTTTTATCCCAGGTCTAAAAAATCTTGAATTGTACCTGTAACTAAGAACTGATCTTGTTGCGCACATTAAATTGCAACCTGGTAGAGGCGTCCAAACACAATCATCATAGGCATCAAGTTTTAAAGGTTCAGATATGGAATACGTGGAACCAACATCATTAGATAGAGAATATAATGATACAAACTTATACGAAGAAGTAGTTCCTAGTCAAACTGAAAATAGTGCATTTGATTATTATGGACAAGTTCCTGGTGATGCTGAAGATGGTGGATCACAATTTTATGAACAAGTTCCAGATGGTTGTAAGTATTTAGGTGAACATGTTTATGAAGAAGGATACGGAGAAGAAGAAGATGAAGATGGAGATGAAGATAAATATGAAAGTGAAGACTTGAACCAACCTTAAAAGAAGTATAATTTGCATTATGGTGGTGAGGTGGTTGTACTTTAACCTCTTAAGTGTTGCAGCTTTAAGTTTAAATGAGTGTAATGTAGAGTATAACTTCCTTTTCACTTTCTTTAACTTTGATTGTGGTTGTGCTATCAATGGATGTATCTGTAGATTCATTGGATCTCAACGGATGTGGTTTTCAAAAGATTTACTTTATCAACGACTCTTTAAAAATGTCCTTATAAATTCACTTCTTCTTCACCGATCAAAAAACACCAAAATATTTCTATTCTGATTTTCATCTCCAGTAAAAAAGTAACTTCCTCTACTCAATCCAATCTAAGAATATCTCCAACTTACATGGCTACTTATGATTCAATAGAATATTTTGTCATCATCACAACTTGGGTCACTCAAAGCTCGTGTCTAGAAGTTGTACAAGGAGCATTACCAATTGATACCTTTTGGAACCGAGTCTGGCATTATTTTAAATGAGATTATGGAAATTTTCGCCAAATAACAGAGGAAAACATACTTGATAAATATGTGGTAATCCAAGAAGCAGTAACGTTTTTTTAGCCCTTCAAGCGGGTATTTTTCGCCAAATCCAGATGTCCTGAAGCAATGACAGCTGAAATCATAGTGAATCTTTATCCAATTACTTTTTGATAATTTTAATATATTTCACTTCCAACTAATAAACATTGATATCAATGTTTGTATGTTGTAGCAAAGGATGACCAAATAAAGTACTCTTAACTAAAAGGCATAGAATTTGAACTTGATGAGTGTTGTCAATTTCTAAAGACAAAGTTTTTTGATCTACTATCACAACTGAAACACAATCCATTCCAGGTACTCTGATGAAGACTAATTTAGGTAGTGATAGGTTTTGTGGGTGTATCTATCTGTAAACCCTCACGAGACACAACTCGTCCAATAGGTCTCATACTGGTTTAAAAGGCTTGATGCACATGCTAAGTGTAACCGTGATTCCAATGAAAGTGAGTTAGGGTTTACAATTAGGATAGCTTGGTTGCTTAAGGTTTTGTATTTTCCAAAGAGTACTATCATAACATATAATGAATTGATTATGAAAATATTATTACAACCCATATTACATTATATTTGCAGGTGTCTCGTCACTCTTTCAGTATAATTCTATAGTTTTTGCAGGCGCTTAGTCACTTATTTCCTTTTATTTCTACAAGATATTGATATGTCTTACAATGAAAACATTAAATGTATTTTCCTACATGAATAGATCCCTCTCGGCCAACCATATAAACATCCAGTTCTCTCTACTTTCTTATCCATCTACGATAATAAACTCATCTCTTGTTCTAATTAATCTTTTTTAAAAACTTTTATTTTTAAAATTAAGGTGGTTAGGTTTATTGCACAAAAACATAAAGCATCATTAGTTTCTAAGTTACTATTATCCTAGATTTTTTAGTAAATGGGACAAACTTTTGGGCCAGGGGATGCAAAATATTGCAGAAATGTTAGGGAACCCGAACCCACAAACAATTCATGTTGTTCAAAAAAGGGTGTACAAAATCAAAATATCAATGTAGGAGTATGTGGCACTGCAAAAAGTTGTTTTTTTGTTTTAAACATGAGATGGTTGTTTTGTTGTACTAAGACGAGGTTCCTTCGTGGTCCCTCATCGTTTCTTCTTGCCTCCTTTGGTTGACTAGTATTATGGCCAAATTTGCATCCTTGCTTTCATGGATTGATAAGTTATTAGGGTAACCATTTCACTCGACCTGTTGCCTCTTCCCGAGCTGAATTTAATACTGCCTATCCGCTTCTCGATCCATTGTCGTCTGGGTTTGTCGTTCTGTCATAGTCATCACCTAGTTCTTGATCTCACGGTGCACTCGTCGTTCCTCCTCTTCTTTCATGTCTGATGTCGTCAATCCATCTTCGGGAAGATATCTCGTGACAACACCATTTTCCTCCAAGACCGGTTTTGGCTATTCATTAACTGGTGACATGTCCACCCTTGGTCTATGGACCCATACCTACCTTTGAATTGGATTACTCTCATGCCTCAACAATGTCAATCTATTTTGTAAGCTCGTTCCACCCATTGTCCGACTTTGCAGGTTCCTCGTCGGGGCAGAAATACTCGCCATCAGATTGTGCTTGTATGTTTTCTCCCGAATGGAACCTATGTTTAGAAACAGAAACAATACCTCACTCTGATCTGTCTTTGGTAAATAAAAAAGACGATAAATAAAGTTCTTTTTTTCCTTTGTTAATCCCTGAATCTCATAGTCTTCATATGACTGTCAGTTGTGTAGTATAGCATTTCAATTCCTGCAGAGTTCATGCCCTGCAAAGGTAGTTCACTGGTTCCTGATGCTTTTGGAAAATACATCATGGCTTTAAAACTAGGTTTGTGCAGTGAACATCTAGCAAAATAACACTTTTCTGACACCCTCACATGAAAAGGCACACGTCACTGTACGTGCTCCGATGACCGGAATAAATCAATACTAATAACATGCACACAAGATGTGGTATTTTTTCCGCATAGACTATAAATTCTCCTCACGTGAGATTGTTTTCTTAAGGAACTTGTCGCCTATATCTCGACTAACGATATGTCATTATCACTTAATCAAAATGACTCACAGGATTTTTTAACACAGATGATTCTAGGGTTTTACAATCTTTATCCTAACTGACCGGAATAGAAATGAATGAAACGTTTTGTTAGAAAACACCTTAACCCTTTATAAGAGGAATCGAAACCAAATACGTTCGTCAAACTTCGAAAAATATTCAACAAACTCGAGACAAAGTTTATAGATAGAACCATGAAGTCTAACAACAACGAAAAACTAACTATTAATATCATTTGGCTCAAACATAGAAGCACCACAGACTACACCCAAAAAGACTCGGACACGATTTCATCACGTAGACACTAACTAATAAAACATCTCACCCATTCTCGAAGAAATTTCTTCGCTTCAACAAGAATCGGAGATCTTATCGACACAGTGGGATGAACCTTGATGATAAAATTTAGAGAGAAAAATACAAACAAGGTTTTGAACAGAACAAGATGTTGAACTCAACTAAACATACTCAAATACATTTTAAAACATTAACAATCGCATCCTTCATCACAACGAAGATCTTTCTTATCTCAAACAAAGATCATAAATGCCTTGGAGCTTCTAAATCTACTTTAGCGATAAAAAACGACCACAAAGGTATTCAACAAGATATGAAACGTCCTTGTTTATAGTGTCAAAATGTAGTTAAAAATCTAACATCCTACATCTAACATTCAAAATGATAATTAAGAAACAAAGAAAGTAAAGAAAGACATGGTATCAAACACAAAGATATACATGGTTCAACATGATTACCTACGTCCATGGGGATGGGTGTGTGTGGGTGGGGGGAAATGATGATCTTATTAGATCACAACGATTACAACTTGCTACGATAAGCTATGAATCTATAAAGATTCTCAGCTTAGTCTCTCTTTACTCTCATACTTAACATGTCTTTCTCTTATAGCATAGTTTGGTATTTATAGACAAGATGCTCGTACAGTGAAACTACAGTGTTAAGCACGACCATCGAAACTGATATGTCCTCGTCAGAAGGTATAACCCGATTTTCCCAATATGCTGTCTCTGATTCCCTACCTCCCGTTATAGTGATTTCCTTGACCCGGCCTTTGAGTGTCTTGCAAGTCTTCCTTCGTCGGGTCTCACACTGTTCTTACCGTCTGGTCACTTCGCGCGTGCCATGCCAACATCATTTAATGCATGTTCTCTTAATTCAAACTCGACCGTTGATCCTTTCCTCCGCTTTCCACATGTCACGCTTCTAGATAGATGTGGTAGATATCTAGATTACCGCGTTGGACCTTTTGGGGAGGATTGGGTGCTTCGCTCTTATCCTATTTTGGTGCTTCGGAATGATACCACGTGCCTCTGTGATATTTCACAACTACAAACATCATAGTGTTGTTTAGTTCTCTATCTTCAGCCTCCTCCTCATCAAGTTGTTGCAACATCCGAAGACGCATTTCTTGCGGTATTTAATTCAATCCATATATATTTGCATCTTTTCATCGAAATTCGCCATTGATTATGAAATTTAAAGTAAGTAAATTGAGAATACAAGTACAAGAAGTAGGTAAATTGTGTAATTTAAAATAAAAAATAGGTGTGACTAATCTGATGAAGTAGATGATATATATAGGAATGAAGTAGGTGGAAAATAGCCGTCAACGATCACTTTCAATCGAACGATGAAATTTACAATCCCAACAGTAATCTGTATATCGCGCCATCCAGAATATCGCTCGATAGAACCTCCGCCGCTGAACACTTTTCCTATGGTGAGCGGCTGGTTTGCTGTGCCACGATATGGCAAATAGAGTTTTTTGACAGCACGCATGGGAACCGGCCTAATAACCATGTCAACCGGTCCTTCCCCAATATTTAATTTTAATTTTTGAGTATCAACCAAATAAGGGTTAATTGGTTTTTAGTACTTACATTTTGTCCAACATTAGTGCTTGGTCTAACATTTGTCCAACTTAGGGGTTGGTACTTGGAAATGACGTTGACTCCGGTTGACTCCGTTAAGTTTAATTTTGATTAAATTATCAGTTAAATATTTGTACGTTTACTATTTCACCCTTACCTGGAATAATTTACCCTCATTGTCGCACATACTTTCGACACACTTCAAAATTAACCTAACCTAACTCTAGATACCACTTTCTTCCGCCGTTCGTTTTTCTCTCTTGCATTTCCGAACAGGCTTACACCACCCCACCACTACCCATCTTCCGATCAGAATCTTGCTTATACTATTGATTATCATCCAAAACAATATCAAAAAAACAATTCATTCATCAATCAATCAAAACTATACCCACCGCGATTTCAATTTCGTCATCGCTCAACTAAAACATCAAAACTAGTTTGTGAATTTTCTGTACAAGCTTCATTCAGACCTAGTTATTTTCTCGATTATAATTCCATCGATACTACCTGCAAGTATATATAACAATAAAAAGAACACCATTTTTTTTTTTTTGATTTACTTACTGAATCCTACTGCTGTTACTCATTTTACAATCTTCCCCAAAACCCTAAATTGAATCTTGATTTCTTCAATTTTTGGGTAAAATCAGATTTTGATAATTACCCATTATGATTTGATCAAAACCCATTAACAATTTTAGGAAAACCCTTCATTATCAATCTTTTCTTCACTATGAGATTTACCACTATGCATCTTCAGATCAACTTCACGAATTAAAACTCCATCCAAACGGAAGTGAATCAATGTCGTCTTCTTATTGTTCTAAAATCAATGACTCGGAAGCTAATCCAAAACCTAATCTTGACAAACCATCGAATTTGATTTCTGATCTTGAGAAGCTAGTAGCAGAAACGTCATTGATTTAAGTATTATCACTTATCAGGGTTTGGGGGAAGGAAGATAAGATGGGTTTGACAATAGAAAAGAGGCGGAGAAAGTGAGAACGTGGTTGTGGTTGTGATGGTGTTGCGGTGGTAGTGATAAAGAGACGGAGAAAGTGATGATGGTGGCGTCAAGGGTTTGGAGAACAACGTATTTGGTTTTGTTACTCTTCTGGAAGAATTCGGGTTAGTGAAAGAAATTTGTGTAAATATTAATAAATTGAAGGGTATGAAATTTTTTAATAATTGTTAACATAGGTCAATGGTAGCTCTACAGAAAAGATAAAACCTTTTAAAGGTTTGAGGCAAGGCTATTCTTTATCTCCTTTTTTGTTTTTGTTGATTGTTGAAGTGTTATCGAAGTTGATAGTGGATGCTACTGAGAGGGGTCAGCTGAACGGATTCAAGGTGGCGGAGAATGGTATTACGATTTCACATTTGCAATTCGCAGACGATACAATTATTTTTGTGGATTTTAGAAGGTTGCTTCTTATACTTATTTCTTTTGAACTGTTAACTGTAATGAAACTTAATATAGAGAAAAGTTCTATGATAGTGTAGCAGCTGATGATATGGTGCAGTATTTAGTTAAGGAGTTCGGATGTAAGGTGGAGAAGCTTCCAATTAAATACTTGGGGCTTCCATTGGGCGCTACTTCAAGATGTATTTCAGTTTGGGATGAAGTGCTTCAAAGAATCGAGGTGAAGTTAGCTCCATGGAAGAAGAAGTTCTTAAACAAGGCAGGTAGGCTGGTGCTAATTAAGAGTTGCTTATCTAGTTTGCCTATGTACTTTTTATCTCTTATCAAAATGCCGGTGATTGTGGAGATGAATATGAATAAGTTGATGAGAGATTTTTTATGGGATTCTAGTGAAAATAATAGGAAAATGAATTGGGTTGGTTGGCCTAAAATTTGTAAACCTAAGAAGATGTGTGGTTTGGGTGTTAAGAACTTAAAATGTGTTAGTAAAGCGCTAAAGGAAAAGTGGATATGGAGGTATGCAAGGGAGAAGTATGCTCTATGGAGAAGAATTGTCCAACAAAAATTTAGAAACAATGAGAATGTTTTCTTGCCTACAGATGATACTAGTTCTCAAGGAAGGAGTATATGGAAGCACATTTTAACTTCTTCATCTTTTATGGATGCGCACATTGTTTCAAATTTGAACAATGGTAGATGCACAAGATTTGGTTGGATAAATGGGTGTCAACAGGTACACTAAGAAGTAGATATCCAGCTATTTACAAGGTGTGTAGTAACAAGCAAGCATCTGCGACTGATATGGTGGTGGAAGGACGAATTTACTGTCAGACGAAGCGAAGATTGTACCCTAATGAGCAGTTGGAATGAGATCTAATTTGTAACGAATTGGGATCAGTCCATAACCTAAAAGCTATGGAAGATACAATGGATATTATGGGTGTTTTTTCTGTCAAGAAATGCTATGAGTTACAGTTGATCCAGTTGAGCGACAACTCAGTTTGTGATTTTGATAAGTATGTTTGACGAAAAGGCATTCCTCCGAAGGTAAGTTTTATGCTTTGGGATAATTTTCATGATTCATTACCTACTCTTAGTATGTTGCAACATATAAGAGTAGATATTCAGGATGACAAATGCGATTTCTGAAAAAGGAGGTGGAAACTAGTGATCACATTTTGATTAGTTGTCAATTTTCTTTTGAGGTTTGGTCTCATTTTTTGGATGCTTTTAATGTGAGTTGGGTGGCTCCTAGTACTGTGAAGACTCACTTTGAGGCGTGGAGAATGAATAGTTTGAAGGGAAAGTGCAAGGAGATTTGGTGGAAACTTAATTATATTTATGCTATACTATGGCATTTGTGGAAGGAAAGACTAAAGAGGGAGACAAGCTTTTGGGGGAAGAGCTATGGAGCTGAATGAAATTGTTATGCTTATTAAGCAGACTCTAGTTCTTTGGTTTTTAGATAGGGATGTGTTTAGTAATGTTTCTGTTAATCAGATGTTATTTCATTGGGATACAATAATTCACTTGTAATTTATGAATTTTGTTCCTAAGCTTGTACATATTTTCTTTTAATATAACCATTCCTTTTCAAAAAAAAAAAACAGAGGTCAAGATTTAAGGCAGTCAAGGCAGGTCAACGAAAGTTAGACCAAACATTAATGTTGGACAAAATGTAGGTATTAAACATCAATTAACCCGCCAAATAATCCAATGATCCGAAAACATTAGGGTGCTTCGTATAATTATGATAAGAAATGTGGTTCAGTCATTTTTGGGTGATTTTTAACAACCAAATCACAACCAACTGCTTCATTTTGAATCACAAAATCACTCTAACTATATTTGGCGCGAAAAATTCTTGGTACAATCACCAGTGAAAATGTTCCCTTTTCAGGGTTTTATGGGCTTGTATTTCTGTAACCTAGGTAGAGAAAACTTTCCATTTTTATTCGCTTTTAGAAGCTTTTCCTCTCATCATCGACAACTTATTGACAGGTAGCTTATTTACTTCTTAATAATCTGAGAAATTTCGAGATCTTTATCATGAATTTTTAATTTTGAACTGTTTCAATGTAATGAATAATGATGTTTGGAATTAATTAAAGATATCTGTTTTTTATACCCTAAATGAGAATTCGAATATTTCATTGTGTGGGTTCCTAACAAGAAATTTGTTCAGTAATTAGCTGTTTAATGAAAGATTTTTGATAATATTGTTTTCACGGAATAATATTCGAACAAAAATTATTATTTATCTTTGCCGGGTTCTGAAAGCCATTGTTTCTTGTATTCTCTTTGTGTGCATATACTGTTTCGAGAATGCTTACCAAATTTAACTGTAGAAGCAAAGGCAATTGTACATTGCGTCTCAATATAAGTAGTATACTACACTTGTATTTGTATTTGAGAAACCCAGGGTATAGAAGGAAAAGTACTTCAAAGAAATCAAGAGGCCTCTTGGATGAATCTCTTAGATTGAATAGTTAGTTGAGGATATATCTGCAAGAGCATGTCCTGACTACGGTTTTAAAATTTTCTTCCAAAACGTTTTTTTTTTTTTTTTTTTTTTTTGTGTGTGTGTGTGTGTGAAATCATCAGGTCACATCTAAAATGGTATATTATCTTAGATGTTTGATAAGCTTTAGTGAATCCTGTCTCTGCTTGATACATGTCACCAATTCTAGTGCATTAAGCTGACTGATGTGAGCCTAATTATTTATTGCTTGTAGAATATTAGACTATTAGTCCTGTATTTTGTATTTGATGCAGTACTGAACTTAGTCCGAATCAGTTCTTTATGCTAGTGTCATGAAAAACAAATGTCATTTCACCTGTTCCAAATGATTTTTACGTTGTCTTTTGCAGCAGTACATGGAAACTCCTAGAAGGGAATTTGCAGACCAAGACTTCAAAGCGTCCAAACGCATATGTATACGGTTTCCAAAGAATGGTTCAAAACGTTTCCCCGCTGCAAATATTACAGAATTTGGGTGGAAAGATTACTGCCCGGCAGTTTTCAGGTTCACTCTATATCATTATTTAACTGTCTTCCATCAGTTACCTCTATCTTTGTTTGGGCACAAACGCATTATTGAGATCTATTTGTTAGAATAATAAATAAAATATTTACACAGAAATTTTGGTTCCAATGCTCAATTAAGGCAAACCCATCCAGTTTTGATGTTATACCTGCCTTCGGTCTCCCCTAATTCCTTAACATTTGGAGTTATTAATGTTATACTCACTCAGTCACTCTTATAGAGCACTTTTGCTAGGCTCTGGTGTTTAACCTTGAGCTTTTTCTTCTTTTCCTTCTAGTGAAGCTGATTTGTCTATTGAAATTTTCGTGTAGGCACATTCAAGGGCTTGACAATATTGAATCTGCTAACTACGTATTATCCGTATGTGGCATTGAGACATTAGTGGAGCTCTGTTCACTGGGAAAGAGTGGAAAACTGCTTTATTTGTCTCATGATGATCGGTTTGTGGTAAAAACTATCCGCAAAACTGAAAAAAAGGTAGATACTACACCAACTGTTGTTCATGAAGTTAAGTTAAATACACATATTTTGTTGGAATTCATATCTATTTCAATTTCAAATAAGGTATTGAAACGGGCGGGAGTAAATGACCTGAAGAAACATGCCTTAAGTACGCATACTGTTGACCAAAGAGAAAAGAATGTAAGGATGTTATAATTAGAAATTGATATAGTTTAGAGTTCCAACTTTGACAGAGAAGTAGAGTTCAAGAAGTGATCCCAAACTTAGTATAGCATTTGATGTTTAGATATTCTAAGAGCATGAGCATGAGGTTAGTGTTATCTTGCGCGCTGATTGATTTCCTAAATTTTGGAAGTATCCATTAGAATTAACGAAGTTGAATCTAGTGAAGGAATACAGCCTTCAATCAGTTCGCTACCCAAGAAAGTTCTGGTCTTTAAGTTGTGTGTTGGTAGGAATTTTTTTAGGTTTGCTGGTTTTCATAGTATATTTCGTTTCAGAGGTTTATATCCACACAACTAAGAGTGACATTGTTGTTTCTTTTTCCCCGACACCAAATGAATTATTCAAGTTATCACTCAGATCGATTTAAGGGTGAAGATTATAATTTTCACCCCTTGCTTTATGTGTGATTAATTGTTTTTCGTTCTTGGTTTGTGTAGGCACTCTTAGCAATGCTTCCGAAGTACGTTGACCATGTGCAAACATTTGGGAGCACATTGCTAACAAAGTTCTATGGACTTCATGTGGTGAGACCAGTTGGAGGTACAAAGGTAATAAATTTTATCAATTCAATTATCTCCAAGATTTTAGATGCTGTAATATAATTTGGTTAGATGAATCATTTATATAGTTTAACCATCCCGTTGCCCTTATATCCTAGAATTTGCTCAAATGTTAGGCAGTTTTTTGTTGTCACAACTAATAAAGTTTTTTCTTATAACTTCTGTAAGGCTCCTTTCGACTTTCGTGTTTCTTCCAGTACGGCACATTTTTGTATGATAAATGAGGGAACCATGACCTAACTAACGAAAATTCCTATATTGCAATATTTCTTTTTCCTGCTCATCGGGATTATAATTATTAAAATGTTACTCATTGGACAGATATACTTTGTTGTAATGGGAAACATACTTCAGACAGATTTATATCTGCACAGACGGTTTGACCTCAAAGGCTCATCTCAAGGACGGTCCATGAATAAAGTGACAATTGATGAAGCTACAACATTTAAAGATCACGATCTCAATTTAACTTTCTTCCTCAATCCCTTAACCCGCCATCGTCTATTCACGTTAGTATACTACTTTGCCTCCCTTGTTTACCGTTAGTACACTACTTTGCTTCCCTTGTTTACCAACTTTTATGTGAACAGAAGGTAATTTGTAATGAAGTTGATGTTTACATAACATTCGAAGTAACATGCTAAAGTTTCAGATTTCTGTCCATCAACTTTTTTGAAAATGAATACTGTAGTTGCTCCTATTCTTTCTTATGATTTTCATGCTTTATATTTCATTTGCAGACAGATTAAGAAAGACTGTAAATTTTTGGAGGAAGCTGGCATCATGGGTTACAGTCTTCTGCTAGGGATACATATTGAAGCTCCTACAAGAGGTTATTTCTCCTACTATACTTTTTCTGCCACTTTGTTATGTACTCACGCAGTATTTTATATAGATCTACTATAAATGTTGTGTGTATATTAATAAGATTGATGGGAAATAACGAAATTGTTATATTCCCAGATCCCGTATTCATCTCTTGTTTTACAAATTGTTATAAATGCTGAAAATGGATTTAGAATGTTAGTTGTTAGGAAGGTAGTTCCTAAAATGAAATTTACTCACCACTTTTTTCCTGAATTTTTCCTTTAGGATCAACAAATGGACGAAGTCTTACTACTGGGAATTCATTCCCTCCGGATTCTTCGTGGAGACAAGGGAGCGCCGAGCTAATACTTGACGACAGCGAGAAACTTACTTACAAGTAAGATCTAACTCGAACAACCCGTTGTCTTTATTGCTTTGGCCACTCCTGCCCTTGACCTCAAAGTACATATATAGACACAGTGAATTGTCTAGGGCGCACAGTTGTTCGGAGATCATATACTGAAACCAGTCATAATGTGAGGCTGTAACCCATGGCTGGCTCGACTAAACTACATCCCAATATTTTGGTATTAAGGTCATGATGTAGGAATTCCTTAATCCAATTAGAATATCGTACTATATGTGTATCGTGTTTTGTGCAATGTTTTACTTCTTTTAGGACAAAAATTAACGTTTTATTAGAACTCTTTGAAAGTGTGTGTTGGTTCAGACTTTTTATTTGTTGCAGAGTCTCGTATCTTCGTATTGGCCTCTGCACTAAGCATCAAATGTAGTTAAAGTATGATTTATATCCTTTAGTCACTTCATCACTTCCCTAAGCTGCTGTTTCAAGCCTCTATTTGTGTCTTCTGTTGACGTACCTTCCTTTCCTATTCTCCTTCCGCAGCAGCACAGCTGGTGGTTTTGAATAAACTACAGGCTAAGTTGCCTATACACCACTGAATCAGCTGGTAAATCTAAGTTAATTTAGGTGAAAACCTTCTTAAGTTCGTAGGCTTTAAGAGTCATTGTTGTGTTCGTAGGCTTTAAGAGTCATTGTTGTATACATGAGTTCCTGCCCTAGACGCTGGAAATGCTTTGTCTTTTATGCTCCCGTACTTCTTCTTAACTCACGAGTGTAGTTACTTGGCAGGTCTGATGCGAAACTTGGGTTTAAAACACAGGCACGTGCTGTACCTAAAAATGAAGTCGGAAGTGCTGCACAATCTTTTAACAATGTGAGACTGTTTTTTGGAATCATAGATATGCTTCAAGGGTATAATGTAGTCAAGCGTCTCGAGCATGCATACAAAGCACTCCAGTTTGATTCGCGAAAAATTACATCAGTAAATCCTAAGGTTTATTCTTCCCGTTTTCAAGAATATCTAAGCAGTGTTTTTGAGGCAGATGAAATGAAATTTCGGGGATCCTTCAATTAGTTAATGATTTGCAAGTTAACCGGTAATTGCTTATCCAGATCTGCTAGGAGGAACGGTGATGGGATTAAGGATTCTGGATGACGTGTCAAACGTGTGCTACAATAGTAAAAAAGAAAAATGATGATTATGCACCTGGCAAGAAGCCATTTTTGTGTCATATCTGTGGAGGAGCGTGTCCTTCGTTTTTCTCTTAGCTGAATTGTCAAAATCATTTGTATGTATTTGTATACTGGTGGCGGCTAAGTTAGCTTGAAACTTAGAAGGTGATGGCACCCCATGTAGAACTTAGAAGATGAATTTTTGTACTATAGATCTGGATGCTATTATTCAACTACCTTAAATTTTAATGTTATACAAGTCGGAGGGAGAATTCCCTCGCACTCTTATTTTCCTTCCTAGTTTCAGGGCTAGGGGTTTTATTTGTGGTCTATCAATTTCCTTTCCCAACTTTTACAAATGGTTAAGGGGTGTCAAATTTGACAAAAAGACTAGTTTAGCCTCAAATTAATCCTAATACTAATTCTCCATTAACATTTTCAGTAAAAAATTAAAAACTTAAAAACCTAAAATAATTTTTTTTTTCTTTTTTTCTGTTCTCATCCAATCTTTCCAAATTCCATAAATTCTAACCAATATTTATTTATTTTTGATCTTCACGTCCAACTATCTCCAATCCAACCAAGAAAAGGTAAATCTCCATCCAACACAAAAGACAACTCAATTGATAAGGGTGATCTTATTTGTGGTCTCAATCTTCAAAGAGATGATTGAAAAAATCCCCCTTTGAATCTTCTATTGAGAAGAATTTCCCAACTAAAGATGGGGTTTTACAAATGCATATTCAACCTTAAGTTAAGGGGTGTCAAATTTGACAAAAAGACTAGTTTAGCCATTTGTCCAAAATGTAAATTGAAGGCGAGAAACAATAAATGCTCCTAAAAAATACTAATTCTCCATTAACATTTTGGACAGTAAAAAATTAAAAACTTGGACAAAAAAACCTAAAATAATTTTTTTCTCCATTTTTTACCACAAATTCAATCAATACCCTCTGCCCACCTAGAAATTGGTTGAAGATTCGGATGGTGCTTGGAATCTAATTGAGAAATTGGGGAATGGGTTTCAAATTCTTCTCATCAATTTATCCATAAATTGCTAACCGGGATAAAGGCGCTTTATTGAAGAAGGATCGAGAATCCAATCCAACCAAGAAAAGGTAAATCTCCATCAACCCGTTCTATTAGAACGCACAATTGTTACTTATTTTAATTGGGTAAAGGAAAAGGACAAAAACTGGATTTAAATATCAAATCAGGGTCACCCCTTATCTATGTATTTTAACTAATTCCTAATCTACCCCTCACTAATCAGGTTTAGTGTTTAATTATAATTAGGAAAATTCATAAGTATTTGTTAAATGATTAGCGTGTATTATTATTTGGGTGAGGTGAGAGTAGAAGGAGGAATTTTTTTTGAGAGAGAACTTTTTTTGGTGAAAATGGTGGATGATTGTGAAGATAGAATTGCTGCTGAATCTTTAGCTCAACTACAACAAGGAGTATATCTTGAATCTTCAGCTAATTATAACAACTCACAATTGCAATTACTTGTGGAACCAACACCCTTAGATCATGAGTTTTATGAGCATGAAGTGTTTCGTGAAGAACCAACCCAAGAAAGTAAACAAGTTCAGCATACAATCACTCCCAATACTCAGGTACAGGTGCTAGTGTGTTGAAAATTTGATTTTTTTTCTTTGAATTCACCATTGTTGCAGCTGAAAAAGCTTGGTGCCGGCATAGACGTAGTATGAATACAATGCCGACAACCCTATTTTCGGCATAGTATTCATACTACGTCCATGCCGGCCTATAATATCCCCATTTTGAAATGCAAGCCGGCATTGTATTCAACCAAACAAACTATGCCGGTAAAAAATATAAGGATCCTCAAGCTCGTCAATGCTATTAGACTAGTCAAGAGACGATTTAGCCGTTAATGACTCGATTAATTAAATATGAACATTAATTAATAGAAATTAATAAAATAATAGTTTGCAAATGAAATTAACACCATTAGATAGATCTCTAAAATTTATGTGAAATGGACTATCAGAACGCGCTAATCGGATATCGAACGAGGAAGATATCGCAACTTAAATTTGGATGTTGAAGTTTGACCTATGTCAACCGGCGTTGACTCGACTGTTGACCGGCGACCTTACCTGACCTTGATCATTGATTTATGTTAACCGGACCTTTACTTTGTTTGGACCTATAGCTAGTAATTTTGGCACCCCTTAGAATTGTTATGAGGTTAGTATTAATAAAGTGGGAATGTTATTTATGCCCCTACTATCCATGGATCCTGCACAAGTACCCTTATGGGTCTTTACAAATACCCCTAATGGCAAAACCGAAATTATGTTCAACAAAATAATTCTCATAATCTCGTTTTTAACCTTCGTATCTTAGATTCAGATTTCTTCTTTATTTCTCACTCAGAGAAGAATCAATTGAACCAGACACATCTTCATCGTTTCACCACCAGCACCATCTTCGTCTCCGCCACCACCATCTTCATCGCTGCCATTATCAGCTCTGTCACTACCTAAACCACCACCTATAGCACCACACCTAACTCTTAAACAATCGATTTTGATTTACAAAACTAAACTGATGAAGAATCATTAGATCTGGTGAGGAATCACAATCTTCAGCGAGAAGTCAACACCAGGACGACCACCATTTCAACAACAACGACAACTTCCTTTTCCAGATAAAAAATGGAAACTAAGGTTATGCAAAAATTAAATCAGAAACTAATTTTTCAGATTCTGCAATTCAGAGTTTAAGGTTTCAATTTATGAAAATTTTCGATGTTTGTTGCATAGATTTATCAAACGGAGATGGAGTATTCATATGGATCGATACAAATCGATTGTGTATTGATGATTTTTACATTAAAAATGTCATATTTAAATCATGAGGCGGAGTTTCAAGACAAATATCAGGTGGAGAATGGGTTCTCAGGTAACACATTCAAATAAGGTTAAATGGATTTAAGGTATGGATGTAAGCTCTACGAGATGCGATCGGAGTCTGCTAATGTGACTGATGGAGAAGAATAGAGAGGAGAAATGTTTTGTTAATGGTTTGAGGTGGTTGCAGGTGCAGAGGATTAATGTTGGTGTTGTTTCTACAAGCTAACAGGGAGCTGAGTATGTCATTTCCAAGGATCTGTATAGTTACAGGGGATTATGAAGTTGTGGTGCAGTTTGTTGTACAATGAACTGAAATAGATGAATGTTTTAGGACTGGTACAGATTGCAGGTGTTGTTGCCATGGAACCGAAATGAGGGACAGTTGAAAGGAGATGGCAGTTGAGGTGAAGATGCACAAGAAGTGTTGAGCAACCACTAGATGGAGTATGGTGATGAATTAAGGAGTCAGTTCTGGCGATGATGGTGCTCAAGAAGAACAAAGAAAGGATATGATGGCAATTGTGATTGATTAAAGAATATGCAGATCTTTGTTGAGTTGTGCCGACAATGCAGAATTGATATGAAGTAATGAAGCTTCCATGGTTGCTGCTGAGAAGATATGAATGGGGAAGGATTTAATGGGTTAATGTTGGAGTGCTGAATAGATGAATGATTAGTTTGTGCAGGGAAGATGTGGCATGAATGATATTGCAGTGGATTGTTGTTTGTCTTGTACTGTGGCAAGACAGGCAGAGAATGGAAGTGAAGTCGTTGGCTTGGAAAGATGCATTATAGGTTTTGATGTGACAGGATAATGAGCCGAATGGTGCTCTAGCTCGTGATGGTTTCTTTGTGACGGAGTGGTGGCGATATGTGTTGGCTTAAGAGTTTGCAAGTATGAGATAGTATAGTTACAGTTATAGCAACAGATGAGAGCTGGGTACTGAGACAGTGGTGCTAGAGAAAGAAATGGAGCAATGGTAATTAGACGGCTTAAGCTGAAGGTGGCACTGTTGCCTGGAGTTGGATTGCGAGGCATGAGCTGAAATGTGCAAATTATGAAGTTGTTTTAGATAGTTCCGAGTTCACTAGCAGATACAAAAAATGCAGGTGGTTGGTATGCAGTGATTCTGATGGAGATTATGAAGTTGCAAGAGAAGCTGTAGATTGAGTATTGGTTCAGTCAAGAGAAATGGTTGGTGTTGATGATGATACTATTGCTACAAAAATTGCAGGAAGTAACAGGTGCAATAAATTTCAGGTATACTCTCTCTTGATGCCATTATCGATTCAGTAAATTTAATTTACTTGAATAGTGTGATATTGAACTGTATAAACATCGCTTAGCCTTGCAAACTCCATTTGCTTAAATAGTGTGATATCAAAATAGCTCTATTTTGATGGAGTGATATTCAACTTGACCAAGTTGCTTCTAATATTTGGAGACAACTTGTGCTAGTTGCTTCCAACTTTGAAGACAACTTGACCAAGTTGCTTTCACTTTGGAGGCAACTTGAGCTAGTTGATTCAGATTGGAGGCAACTTGAGCTAGTTGATTCGATTCGGAGGCAACTTGGTTATGTTTTTGGGTCCATTTATTCATCTGAAATTATCTTATACATATATCTTCGAGTATTTTGTGACGAATTTGTGGTGCAATGGTAACACAGGGTTGTGTTGAGTTGCTGATGATGGTTGTGCTGCTGGTGCTCACGCTTTAAAGTCAAAAGAGTAGATGAATGCTTAGGAGGTTTAGAAGGAACTCAATATGAATCCAGGCATTGAAAGCAGAACATGAAGTTGTTACTGCTTGTGTGTTGCTGATGGTGTTTGAGTAGGGGCATGGAAGTGACCGCACTATTGGCTCATGTTGCAAGTGTGCATAGACGGTTGTGGTCATGAAGTCATTACAGAGTAGAGTTGCGATGCTTGAGAGAAGGAGGGTGTGGTGTTATATGGTGGTTGTTTGAATTGTTGGTTGAACACTGATGGTGTGGCGAACCTGTGGTGCAATGGTAGCACAACTGACTATATGTCAGAAGATGTGTGTTCGATTCACACTAGGTTCACTTATTTGTGCATAATTTTTATTTTTTTTTAGAGACAACTTGTGCAAGTTGCCTCCATATATGGAGACAACTTAGGCTAGTTGCTTTCACTTTTTGAAGACAACTTTGTGCTAGTTGCCTTTATTGTTGAAGACAACTTGAGCTAGTTGCCTCCGATATGGACACAACTTCAGCAAGTTGACTCCACATGGTGGTGGTGGTTGGCGGCGGCGATGGTGGTTGAGGGCGGTGATGGTTGGCGGTGACGGTGGTAGTGGACAGTGGTGGTGTTCGTTAGCGGCGGTGGTGGTGTTTGGCGGTGGTGGTGGTGGTGTTCGGTGGTGGTGGTTGGTGGTCGGTGGTGGTGGTCGTCGGTGGTGGTGGTGGTGTTCGGTGGTGGTGGTGGTCGTCGGTGGTGGTGGTGGTGGTCATCGGTGGTGGTGGGAGGCGGTGGACAGTGGTGGTGGTTGGTGGTGGACAGTGGTGTGGGCATTAGATATATTTTTTATTTTTTATTTTTTTTGAATAGTGGTGGCAGTGGTTTTGTATATTCACTATATAAAAGAGGGTATTTTAGTAATGTATTAGGCTTAGGGGTATTTGTAAAGTTCATAAGGGTATTTTTGCAAGGGGTCTCATAGTAGGGGTATATAGATAATGTTCCCATTAATAAACCCTTTTAAATTTAAATTCTGATAATTTAAATTAAGTTGGAAGTATATCCTCTTCTCATTTTTGGACGGACGGAGTAGCTGCTGGAGTAGTTTTGTTTCCCTTTGAGATGAGTCATGAGAGTTTAGAGGAGGAGGTGTTGTAGTAATAATTTTCTTAGCAAGAAAACACAACAGAATAGAGATATTAGGATATACATATAAGCTAGCTAGGAGAAATAGGTAATAACTTAAATGGTATTTAGAAAAGTGTGGATGGTGGTGTTTAAGTAGTTCTTTTTGTGTTTTTGTACGATTCATGAGAGATATCAGTTGAGTGGGTTAGTCGTGATGGAAACATATGATGATGATCAAGTAGAGATTGATAATAAAGCTTTTCTAAGATGATTAATTATGGGAGATCATTATTTGTTCATGGTGATGGATGATGGAGTGTTGGTTAACCAATCAAGGTAATCATATTAGTTGATTTGTATGTGTTAGTTATGCTTTGGGTAGCTCTTAGATGTTAATTGTAGTTAAAATCACCCATAGAATGATAGCTTTGAAGTTTATGTTTTTGCATGAATATTATGAGTTTATGTGAGTGGTATTTGTTTCACTGGCCTATTTGTGTGGACTTAATAAGGTAGCTTAGTGATTGAACTAGTGGTAGCTCTGTAAACGAAAGTTGTAGTAAGCCGGGTGTAGTTTCTTCCCATATAAAGTTTGTCCAATTTGGGTAAATAACGAGGGAGTTATTGTTTACCGAACACTAGTCGACGAAGCTGAAACCATGTGTTAACAGTCGCGAGTAAGCATAAGTATGATCTATTCTAGATAGGATCGAGTTATAATTGGAAAATATTCACTAGGATAAAGTGGTAGAGGAAGATTCCATAATTCTAATGAGATGTAGTTTATTTAGTTTGGATTTATATTATGTAATATAGAGACCTTAGAAGTTGACCCCATGAGCTGAGTTTAGTATTCCAACACTTGGAATATTTCTGAGATTTGGTGAAGAAGATGACCGAGTCTCTAATTTGACCCCATGTATTAACAACAACCGATTCAAATGATGAACCAATGGATTATGGATATCAAGGTATGCGAGGCTTGTCATCAAAAGAGGTGGGAATCGATAACGAACTCTCTTGTATTCATTATTGTTTTACAAATCTATAATTTATAAAATGCATGCATATCTTTGCTATTGTATGATATGTGTATGCATGTATTATTTGTGTGTAATACAAACTAGTTTTCTTTTACATTTTGGGATGGGCTTGGATCTTTAGAAACAACTAATACCTGTGTTTTGGGAGTATTTACTTATTTTCAAAAGTGATTCTTTCCATTGACTGGAAAGTGGTTACAATCTTTATTTATTGTTAGCATGAAAGGGAGAAGGTTTCCTTTTGATTGGTGTGTGATGTGGTTGCCCAAAAGTTATATCTATATTTATGCGCTAAAGGAGTGAAAATTGCTGCCAACTAATAAACTATCTAGGTGTGTACTCGTGTCACTGAATATTATTTTCCCTATTTCTGTACGGGCAACGTATGTCTCATACATGGATGTTTATTATTCTTTTAAATTACTTTCAACAGCTATTATATTATGTTTTGGTGTTTAGAGAGAATGATGTTGAGAATCTTATATAAGATTGTTGGATTTAAGCGGGGATGGTAAAGGGGGATCTCCACTGTGTAAGCACTTCGATCGGATATAATGTTGTTAACATTAGATCTCTTTGGATACTTGCTATGTAGAGTGCGCGTAGAATAAGGTACTGGTAAGGTACACATCGTTTATGACTTGAGGACGGAAACCTCATGGGCGCTTTAATGATCATTGAAGAATCCGCAACAGTCATGCCTCGCTACTCCGAAAAAAGACGTCGCTCAACTATTATTTATGTTGTGAATGTGTGCCGGTTTAATGGTTGGTAGAACTTTATATTTCAGTACAACACATTATTTTAATATGTTTTATCTGTTTTTCCTTGATTTATCGGTTTTCTACAAAACCTGCATTGTCTTTAAATCATTCTAGTGATTACTTGAAAGTTAGTTGTTATTTCTGCTGGGCACCGTTCGGGATAATATGCTCACTCAATTCCCACTTTCGGTTTCAGAGAAAGATTCAAGATGTGCACGTGGCGATAAAGGCTTCGAGGAGTTGGTTTCGTTAGTTAGTTAGCTTCCGCTATATTATTTTGTGTTTATATTCTATTTGTAAACCAACTCACTATTGAATATGTATCACTTGAGAAGAGTTCCTGTATTTATTTCAGAGAGGGTTTAGTTTCGGGTTAATCTTTGTTTAGAACTTATTTCTTAGTGTTTTAAATAGATTTTTTAGATCGTTAGTGCCTCTTTATGTAGTTAATCTCTTGGATTAGTCAGCTGCTAGCTTAGGGGGCGCTACAAAAAAGTTACTTTTTTACCTACCACGGAATATGCTACCGGCATGGTTTAATTCTAATGTTACCATGCCGGTACCACAAGAAAAACATACAGAAAGCAGTGACTTCCAAAGCTACATATCGGCGTGGTTGATTAATTATCGACTACGCCGGCACCCCGTACCGGCGTAAAACCATAGGTAACGAGCATGTCGACACCATAGTTTCCGGCGTTGATTTCAAATGAAATGTTTATGCCGGAAACGTTTCAAACTTGGTCTTCAGTTTCGGTTCAGTCCTAACATGCCGGAACTGTGGTCCGGCATAGTATGTTTTTTTTTTGAACTAATTTAATTTTCTTTTCATACGTTCCTTAGATTGTGACATATATTGATCCAACAAATGCAAGACCGCTTGGTCGGGATACGCCGGAATACTATAAAATGCCACCGTTATGTTACCAAAGAATACTTTTCACCAAGTATCTTGAACTTTACTAATGAATTGCTTATAATGAACCTTATAATCTCCCATTGTTGTCCTTATGTAGGGAATAAAATCTAAAAAGGAAGCAATTGTTTGGGCTAAAGAGACGACTCTTAAGAACATGTGCGTGCTGGTGAGGAATACCCAAGGTTCAAAGATTCGTATTGAGATGGCTTGCGAGAAAAGTGGGGAATACAAGGAGAAGAATAGCCACAAGAGAAAGGGTTATGTATATCCAAAGAAGACTAGTATACAAGACTCGTACGAGGAAGGATAATTTCCCCTTTAAGCTTGTATTCCATTTAAGAGACAACAAATGGGATTGTATGGTGTGGTTTGGCCGCCATAACCGCCCGGATCCGGAAGATTTTGTTGGTCACTCCCTAGTTGCGAAGCTAAAACCTCATGAAATGGAGGATGTAAAGAGATTGACCAAAGCATGTATCAAACCAAGACAAATTCTCAGAGGCTTTAAGGAAAAGGATCGGACGAACGTTTCTTCTCTAAGTACAATTTATAGCGCACAAGCAACTATTAGAAAGGTGGAATGGGAAGGTAGGAGCGTTATGCAAGAATTTGATAAGATAACTTGGGATCACAACTACACGCGTATCATTAAAAGAGCGCCGGACAACAAGCCCCTTCAAATATTCATTTCGCATCCTTTGCTTGCAAAATTGGCTCATGCATTTTTTGGTGTTCTTATGATGGATTGCACCTACAAGACAAACAAATACAATATGTCGTTGTTCAACATCATGGGGCAAACATGGGACAAGGTATCATTCACAAATACAAGAAGTTTTGTAATCCCAACCAAACAGCTTGTTAGTCAGAGTGTGCAACTTCGACCATTCTAGTTCCGGACACTTATCTCCTTCTGCAACTGATTTTTCGGTAACCCACAAGCCTAGAATGTTCTGAGCATCATCAGGGATCAAGGTCATCTCCCCAAACGGGAAGTGCATGGTATCAGCTTCACCATGATACCTCTCGAAGAAGCAATTGACTGTCACAAAATCATACTTCACATAATTTTCAACCAAAGCATATAGCCCAGAGTCCTTTACCAAGTTTTGGACCTCTTCACATTCCGTATCCAAATTTCAATGAGTCGCGGCTTGGTGTCGGCAAACACGCACAACTTTCTTATGATCCTACAATTAGGAGATTCTACATAAATACAAAACAATACATATGCACAAGATAAAAATTCTTACATAGGTTTGATAGATAGTACGAGCCCACATGTCCTTGTAGCTAAATATCATTCTCGGATCCAGAGCTTCACCCAAAATTCTACCACGATCAAGGGCAGGTATCATGTCACCAGAATGGGGAAGGTGCGAACCTTTTACTTTTACTACTTTATTTTTCTCTTTATCTCCTACTACCGGTTGTTCCCCTTCCCCTTCACCTTGTGTCGGTTGTTGCATTGGCCCACCATCTTCCTCTAAAACTTCGCTTTGGATTGCTAATTGACTTGGATCAATCTCATCATCTTCCTCCTCGTCTTCCTCTTCATCATGCTCATTATCAACTGTTCAAGTATGTTCACGGATTTTGTGACCACTCTCCCAATTTTTCCCTCTTTCAGGTCCTGCCCCCAAACGCTTTTTGAGACCAAAATCTTTCCCTCGAGGAGGCAGAGACTCGGGAGTACTAAGAGCGTTATTCTTTCTTTTCTTAATGCTAGCATCTTTAGTTTTTCCTTTCTTAGCTTCCTTGGCTTTAGCCCTATATCAAAAGACACATGAAATAAATATACGACAACTAACAATCATATCAGATGCCGGGATAAATATGCAGAATAAAGGCATTGAAACACAAGAACCGGCATTGGTAAATGAAAAGCGGTCCATGCCGGTACCAGAAAACGACATTGGTATTTAAAAATAATCCATGTCGGGACAAGATACCGGCATTGAGAGAAAATGCCGACAATGCCGGTAGTCTTAGGTAATTCCTATGTTGTTTCCTGTATACAAAAAGTGTACTACCGACATAGACGTGAAAATTTAAACCAATGTCGTAACCGGATTCCGGCGAAGTATTCAACCTAAATTCAATGCCGGTACTACTCATTCAATTTCAGGAGATTTATTTTGTTATCCGGCATAATATTCATACTAAATTCAATGCCGTAACCAACTACCGGTATAGTATTCATACTAAATTCAACGCTGGAACTTATTACCGGCATTGTATTCATACTAATTTCAATGCCGGAATTGACTGTAACTCAACTGTTTGAGTTAGGGTTCGCGATTCTAACATAAACCCAATGCCTTTAATCAATTTAAACAATCATAAAACAGTTCAGAATCACTTACCTTCTCACAGAAGTCATTTCTTCGAGAGTTTGATGATGATATTTTTAATTGTTGTTGTAATAATAGGTTCGTTGAGACTTGTGAAAGCAGATTTTTAGACTTAATTTTTAAAACAAAAATATAACAAACTCAAAATACAAAATGTTGTGAAAATTATGGAGAGGCTGGAGCTAGGATTTCACCATTCATCAATACTTATGTGGTTTTAAATTAATTTATATCATGCAATTTAAACAATTGATTTGATTCTAAAGTATTGCCAAAATCAGATTTCCAAAATATCAAATGTTAGTCGCAAGCATAACGCATCAAGAGTCTAAAACTAAGCATGCATCATCAAGAGAAAACATATTTGATTAATAAAAATCATTTAATTCATTTTTTTATCAATGCAATTAATCATATAAAAATATTGCATAAATTAATAAAGTAAATATTACCGCATAATTCTTGAAAGAATGGCTTCCTCCGTCGCCCCAGAGGATGGGTTTAGCTGTTCATCATGGAAACACGCTCAAAAGTTGATTTCATTGCTCAAATATGTGTTACAAAGATGAAATATAGAGAAAATGATTAAAACCGGGTGTTTGCAACGCTTATAATTGTTGCAAAACACTGTTACAGAGATCGATATAAAGAAAGTGTCGCTGTAATTGTAGCGTATAAGACTGTCAAGCAACTGTCGCAATCACTGTAGCATGAACGACAAAAATTGGTGTGCGTCTTATGTTCTTCGTGTTCTTCACAGCAGCAGCAATGGTGTTTCTCTGTAACTTGATTCTCCGGCTCTGTTGAGGCTACTTCACTCTCCCAAACTCTCCCCCCCCCCGCTGGTCTATGCACCCAGCAACGTATTTATACTCGACAGGGTTCCAAAATCTTCATTAATCGCCCTTATTTCTTTTCTTCTCTCGCTGCCATTATGAGAATATTTTCTTTCCTTTAACAGAGATGCATGGGATTGTTTTCTCAGTCACGATGTTTGCTCCGATCTCTACACTCCACAGGCGTTGATTCCACGTGAAACATGCCGTCGCCACACACAGTTTTTTCCTAAAATAGAGCAATCAAACCCGAGTACTCTGTTGCGTGGAATTTTCACGTTTCTTTCCTTCTTTTCTCGAGTCCAATTGAATTACCAGCCCCGGATATCTTTCACAGGCCAATATCTATCCAAATCAACAGAAGAAATCCAAGGATATCGTCCAAATCTTCTCCCAGAAACGTGCGCAATTTAACCCTTCTGCCAGTCGAGAATTGTTCTTCCCGCCAAAACCAACAATTTGAAATGGTGAAGATGGAGCCCCCCTAACCAAACCGGGGGTGCGAATAGCTAGATTCCAACTGAGGTGCCCCTTATCCAAAGTGAGGGTGCCTTTAGTAATTTTCTCCGGGGGTCCAAAAAGCACTTTTCGAGCAACTTTTTCCGCATAAGTGTAATTCTCCAATAACACCTAAACAAACATAAAAACACCAAAATTAGTACAAAAATCGAGACTAACAATAGAGACACTGAGGACAAATCAGACACAAAAATGTGTCTATCATTTGATTGTCCTAGTTATGTTCTTTTTCTTCTTCTTCTTCAAGAGCAATACGATTGATCCTTTCTTCTTGTTTTTGTTGAGCTACCGATTTTGATTTTGATTGCGGATTGGGATTGGGTTTCTTTCGCGGAGGCATGGTTATTGATTCAGGTAATCGACGAGGAAATTTTTGAATCGACGATGAAGAACGATGAAGAAGATGAAGATTTTTTTTTTCGAAACCCTAAGAAGAGTGCCGGAACAGATGAGTGGGAGGATATGAATTTGGTTTTTTGATTATAAGTTTTAGATTTTTATTTTGGGGGAAGGGTAGTATGGTCTTTTCATAATGTTTTTAATTAACCAATTGCGCGTTCTTCTATTATTAGCATTTATTCATTGATTTACATGTTTAAAACCTCAATTTTGAAAATCAAAATCTCTGATTTACCCAGAATCGGTTTATGTAGATCTATCGTATCAACCGATTCTCGGTTTTGTTGTTCTTTCCAGCAAGAGCATGCAGAGGAATCAGTTTATAAGATGATTATCATCGACCTATTCAGGGTAGAACATAAAATATGTAAAGACATCACTAGAATCGGTTTATAAATCTATGAACATAAACCGATTCTGGGTATTAATTTTTTTTGAACTCTGTGCTCCTACAATCGGTTTTTATGTACGTGGTTAATGTACCGATTTAGAAATTGTATGTTCAGATTCCGTATCACGACCGATTTTTATATATGTGTCATATAAACTGATTCCTGTTGTTTCATTTTCCTGTGTTTTTTTTGTTAGAATCAGATTACATATATTGTCCTATGGACCGATTGTTGAACTAGATATTTTTGTTGTTGTTGCAGATATGGATTTCGGTCACTTAGCCTTTTATTCTCGAGACCTCCAACATGAGGATGCTCACATGACACCACATGCCATGGTACCTAGAAGCCTGTACAAGTTCGGCTAATGGAGCAGGCCCTGACACTAGCTGACAAGCTTGCATTGGAAGAGCTCGTTGAGCTCATCAGGTTTTCCAAGAGAAGCAGGAATGAAATTTCCGCTCGGAGGGCACACGACAGACATTTGAATAGTCTGCTTGAAGAAATGGCTGAAGCTGCTGCTGCTCCTGATGCTGCTGCTGCTACATGATGTTGATGCTTTCTTATAGATGTTATAAGTTTAAGTTTAATCTTTTTAAGACTTTTGGTGGTTTAAGTTGTAAGTTTTAACACTTTTTTGGATGATTATGTTTTGAATTTAAATGCACTTAAAGTTTTAATTATAATTATGTGTATAATGGTGTTAGAGCACTGCTCGGTCGAACTCGCAAGCGTTGTTATCTCAAGCTTGCTTGTCAATGTTAGTGATCAAAACTACAAGTCTTGATTTCTAGTCTACTTATAGTAATGTCTCGGACTATGATAGATTGTGTAGTTGAGCATTAGACTTCACGACGTTCATCAATTGAAGACAAAGAACTACTAAGGAGAGCTTGTGGAACTTCATCAATAAAAGGTATGTGGAGACTAAAACTCATCTATCACTTGGAAAGTCTATTTCTACTCTATCTCCTATATCGAGACAAAAGTCGTATTACTGTATAGTATTCGATTATGCACATTTGAGATTTCTAGCTGAGTTTAACTCGCTTACATATTTCTCGAAATATGTGTTGGTAAGCTTTCGCTTCAACCAAGTTCATCTTATCGAAAGTCAAAAGATGATCATGTGAAAATCGCCGAGTAACATCTTACATGGTTTGTGTGATACAATCATTTGATGTAGACTTGGAATGTTTCGTTATGATTATTTCAATAACTTGAAAATTGCTTTGATGCTAATAGTTCGTGAAAACAACTATTGTCATCCTCTAAGAAAGTTTCAATGATTGAAATAGAGTTTAGAACACTTAACCATCATTGGATTATGAGCATAGTATGCGTTCATGCATATATGTGATCCATGACCGGAACTATAGTATGCATACCCGTATGCGTACATGTTAGTTGTGAAATTCCGAGTACCTAAGTACACATACCCGTACGCGTACTGGCGAAGGGTTTGGGTCTGTGAATTTCTGCTGTGTTTGGAAGTATGCGTACACGTTTGCATACTGGCGAACCCAAACTTAGACCGGCTACTTAAGTATGCGTACCCGTTTGCAAACTTGAGTGGTTAAAGTTCTAAAATCGGTTTGTTCATGAGCTAATACATTTATATAATAAGTAATGCATTCTTTGCAAACCGTGGCTATAATGTTCATGAATTGATTCGAGTGAATCAAACCGATTTTGCTTCAATTGTGTTCTTGTATACTTCTATGAGAATATAACAATTGAACAACTCTATAAGTAGTTTCATTTGAGTCATTTGAACTAGTTGTGGTTAAGATGAATAAGGTTGATATGAGAGTGTTCATATAGCTAACTGATAAGCACGTAAGTGCTACATTTTATACCCATATTTATATTAGCTAGGACTCAATATTTCACCTAATAATACTATTCTAGTGCTTTTGTAGCAAGTACAAACCAATCCTATCACCGGTGGAATAAATAGCAAAATATGAAGTTAAAGTGGAGTTCGCGACTAAAGGCGTCAATGCTGCAGTTCACGGCACGGAAGAAATGGAGAGCTGAGGTGAAAGCGAGCTGCCAAGTGAGCAAGATACTGTGTGGCACCAGCAAGATACACAGCAGTTAGCAGCAAAGAAATCTTAAGCTAGCATGTGGATTCCACTGAAGACTAAAAGTGAAGAGTCACATGTCCAGTGTCCCACCACATCTCTTTTCTTATACAAAAGTAACAAAACGCAAAAGAAAGTCTCTTTTGGCTGCCGTCCAGATTCATTTCAACATCTTGAATGGATGGTTCTATGTGGGTGTTTGATCGAATGCAAGACGAGTGTTGCTGCCATGATTTTCGTTGATGATTTTACAGAAATAACAGTTGAACTGATGGGTTGTGAAATGATGAACGGAAGGATTCGAAGACGAAGGAAGTGTTGGATGGATCAATGGAATTTGGGGTGCGTATGCGATGGTCTGAAGTGGAGTTTGTTTGGGAGATTTTGTGCGAGCTGAAGGCAGACAATGAAGTGAAGCTTGGATGTGACGTGACTGAAACGTGGACGGACAGGAAGTGGAAGTGGCAATGGTTACTCGGATAAGGAGGATGTTGTTGATTGTTTCGATGAATGGAAGGAAGATGGGGAGCATCTGTTCGAAGGAGATGGACCAAAGGAAGAGCTTAGCAGCAGTAGTTGGGGACTAAACTGCAGCGGAGGAGCAAATTAGAGATCAACAGCAGCAAGGATGGAGATGCAGCGAGTTACCGGAGCTGTGTGCATTCGATAGTGAGGCGCTGCAGCTGAGAGCGAAAATGGATTCGAACTGAAATGGGTCCGTTGTTGGTTGGCTCGAGTTCGTTACAGCAACAAGGATGGTAGCAGCTCTAGGCAATCAGATGTAGGCAGTGATGATGGTTTGTGCTCGAGTGGAGTTAGTATTCGGAGGAAGAAGTTGGTGCAGTGGCCAGAATTGCACGAGTGTTGCTGTCAGGCTGCATTTGCCTTGAAGTTTGAGAAGAATGGAATTGAGCTGTTGTTACAGGTGGAAGAAGGTTCAGTAAATGGAAGAACTCGAAGGTGCTGTAACTGTTTGTGAGAAAGAAGAGAATAGAAGACAGTTGGAGTTGATGTTTTATTGGTCGATGGATGGGGGAATATTGAGAAGTGAGAAGAGTAGGTTTGAGTTGCTGCCATGATTTGGATGGCTGATAACGAGAGCTTTAGAAGGCAACGATGGTAAAAAGATGGGTATTGCCATCAAGCTAATAACGATGACTGATTAAGAGGGTTAGAGTCCTGAAGGTTAAGGATGGTCTGAACCAACGTCGGTAGCCTGTGGGTGAAGAGAATTGAACGGACAGAAGTTGGCAGTGGCCGGATGGTCTGAATGTGGAAGCGAAGCTTGGAATTACTGGTTAATCCAGTTTTGAACACCCGGTTAATGGCTTGTCCTACACACGTGCAAGGTGTTTTATGTTTCTTTTTATAAGTGTCGCAATTGCCCCTCCGTCCAATCAATATCTAACAGAAAAATACTTCTAACATATTATTTTTATCGAGCTCAATTTTTCAGATCTGAGTACATTCTCTCTGCTTCTACTGGTTTTCTAAGATCATGATGATTTTACGTATTCGATTTTATGGTGAAGAAGAAGAAGATTCGAGAATCCATAGGCGAGAGTATATATATATATATTCACCAATTTTAGGTTTTTGTTAAAAAAAATTAAACTAATCCAAAATCGGTTAAGAAGAAGAAAATCGAGAGCAGATTCATGAAGAAGAAGAAAGAAGAAGAAGAAATAATTCCATTAATAGATCAGCGAAGAAAAAAAAAAAGAGATATAGATTTAATCAATTTTGGAATTCTTAACTTTTTAATCTTTTTCCTCATCTGGATCTGTTATTCAATGTTGAAGACGAAGGTAGTCCATTCAAAATGATATGATTTAGTTGATTAAAGTGAAGATTAATCCTCCTTCCTTCTCCGGTTAGTTTTGATTTCAATTTTTTGTTATCTTTTGGTCAAATTGTTTTCGTTTTTATTTCTTCGATGTTACTGTAGGTTCGTATAAAAAAATTGGAGATTTTGTTTGATCCTACAATAACCCAAAATTCTCTTTTTTTGTACATATTTTCATTCAGTACATATTAATATGTACCATTGAATCTAAAACTTTTTCCTTCAAAGTACATATTTTCCTTCAGTACATATCAACATGTATTGTTGGATCATCTACTCTTTTTTCTTTTGTACTATTTTTTTCTTCTGTACATATTTTCCTTGAGTACATATCAATATGTACTGTCGTGTCAATATGTATTATTGAATCATACACTTTTCCTTCGATACACATTTTTTGTTCAGTACATATCAATATGTATTATTAGATAAATATGTATTGTTGGATCATCTACTCTTTTTCTTTTGTACTCTTTTTCTTTGGGTACATATTTTCCTTTAGTACATATCAATATGTACTATTGGATTAATATGTACTGTTGAATCATACTTTTTCCTTCAATACATATTTTCCTTCAGTACATATCAATATGTACAGTTGGATCGTCTACTCTTTTTTTCTTTGTATTCTCTTCTTCTATTGTAGTATTTGTGTATTCTTTTGTATTATTCTATCTTGTTCTTGCCAGGATTCATCAAATGTAAATTTCTCCATGGTTTTAGTAAAATACGGTTTTTTTCAATCCTTTTTAGTAGAAATCAGGTCGAATCTACGAGTTTGATGATTACGTTTGATTGATTTTTTGTTTGTCTATTTAATGATTTCCTTTTTAAGATTTCAGTTTGTTTGGTTGATTTGACATTGATTTTTCATTTTTTCTGTGTTCACACATGAATAGTGATGGGCAAAGTAATTTAGTGTTTTTAAAAGTTTTTTGGACCAACGAGTAAATGATTTATCCCGCTGGACTATAGGATAAGCCGGGTCGGGTTCATGTGGAAGTTGTTACTGGACCGGGCCTTGGCTACTGCTCAATCTTATTTCTGGACTTTCTCGCAACATATATATATATATATATACATCAGTCTACGGACTAAAAGGGGGTTTGGTTCCGAGTGCTTTTTCTGGAAGCCGTTTTGGAAGGGTTCCGACAACTAAAAAAGGCGGACGACGGGAAACCGTCTATAGCAGAAATCAAGAGAAGAAGAGTTGCGGCTACGGAGTCGTCAACAGTAGGGTTTGAAGTTTCATTATTCCGATTTCGTTTTGATTTTTGCCATTGATTCTTTTTGATATGTTTGTGGCTTTTGAGAAAGTCATGTATTGCTAGACTGTTTGTAACTAGGGTTCATGGAGAAATCTACTTTGAGCATAGACCATTATGAAATAAACTAGAATTATTTTGGTATTAGGCTATAAAAATGAATCTTGAAGTCTATAATTATGTTTATTGATTTTATTAGAATATGAGTTGTTGCACGCCGGCTTTGTATGAGACATTAGCCTAAATTCATAAATTCATAAATTCATATAGTTTGCAATTGTATTTGTTAGTATTTGATAATTCATGCTTAGGTTAATTCTTTTGATGGGTTATGCTTAAACGAAGCAAATAATAACTGTGAATCTACAAATTATTGTAATGACCCGTCCCTCAATCGATACTGTCCCCACTTAGCCACCGCGGTTATCCGGCAGTGCGGGGTTTTCAACGGGCATCGCTGCGGTAATTCAACAGAAACTTCCTGGATGGTCACCCATCCCTGGATTGCTCCCGCCCGAGCATGCTTAACTGCAGAGTTTTTTTGCCAACTCTGGAGCCAATTGTGATGAAAAGGCCTCGGTGTAAGGACAAATCATTACTTATATTCCATTCGACCAAACACTGTCGAATATCGGGGTATTACAATACCACCACCTTAAATTGGAGTCGTCCTCGGCTCCGGAATATATTCTCAAACCCAGATCTCCAACGTTCCCTGCCCCTCATGAGAAGCACCTGCACCAACCCCGTACAGCGTACCTTCTCGCCCTCGGCAGGTGACCCGTCGTCGGCTCTGATACCATTTGTAATGACCCGTCCCTCCACCGATATTGTCCCCACTTAGCCACTGCGGTTATCCGGCAGTGTGGGGTTTTCAACGGGCATCGCTGCGGTTATCCAGCAACTTCCCAGGAGGCTCCCGCCCGAGCACGCTTAACTGCAGAGTTTTCTGGCAACTCTGGAGCCAATTGTGCTAAAAAGGCCTCGGTGTTAGGAAAGGACAAATCATCACTTATATTCCATTCGGCAAACCACTACCGAATATCGGGGTATTACAATACCACCACCTTAAATTGGAACCGTCCTCGGCTCCAGAATATATTCGCAAGCCCAGATCTCCGACGTTCCCTGCCACTCATGAGAAGCACCTGGACCAACCCAGCGTCCAGCGTACCTTCCCACCCTCGGCAGGTGACCCGTCGTCGGCTCTGATACCATTTGTAATGACCCGTCCCTCCACCGATACTGTCCCCACTTAGCCACTGCTGTCATCCGGCAGTGTGGGGTTTTCAACGAGCATCGCTGCGATTATCCAGCAACAACTTCCCGGGAGGTTACCCATCCCTGGATTACTCCCGCTCGAGCACGCTTAACTGCAGGGTTTTCTGCCAACTCTGGAGCCAATTGTGATGAAAAGGCCTCGGTGTTAGGAAAGAACAAATCATTACTTATATTCCATTCGGCCAACCACTACCGAATATCGGGGTATTACAATACCACCACCTTAAATTGGAGTCGTCCTCGACTCCGGAATATATCCAAGCCCAGATCTCCGACGTTCCCTGCCCCTCATGAGAAGCACCTGGACTAATCCCGCCAGCGTACCTTCCCACCCTCGAGAGGTGACCCGTCGTCGGCTCTGATACCATTTGTAATGACCCGTCCCTCCATCGATATTGTCCCCACTTAGCCACTGCGGTTATCCGGAAGTGCGTGGTTTTCAACGGGCATCGCTGCGGTAATCCAGCAGAAACTTCCCAGATGGTCACCCATCCCTGGATTGCTCCCGCCCGAGCACGCTTAGAAAAGATTAATTTTGATGTTTCGTATATTGAAGCATCTGGAATTTTGCAAATATATAGTCCTAATGCAGGTTCATGAATTAAATCTAGAGGATGTCCAACCACAATAACAGATTCAGAACACGCTAAAGCAAAAACATTTTTAGGAGTTGTCCAATAAGCCAGAAACAAAGGACTGTGCATAATGATATGTCATAAGTGTAGTCAATGGAAGGAGTTTAGTAGTGAAATTGACTAATTACAATCAAATCTAATTATCCTTTAGTTTCCTTAATAATTTTAACTCTTCGCAATGTGCCTATTCTCATAAAGACGCAAATAATATTGTTGATTCTATTTCTAAGTATGTTAGGAGTTTGAGTGTTAGCCAAGATTGGCAGTCTGATTGGCATGAATGGTTAGAAATATCCATTCAGACTAATTCAAACAATTTGTAGTTCTTTTATTATTATTATATTATAAAATTTTCCTATTAAAAAAATACAAGTATTGTGACTTTGTCCCTAGTTAGAAAATACAACTTCGAGGTACCCTTACTTCGTCTATGAATATTTACTTTATCCCTATTTTGGGGTTTCCATCATTTTTTCTTTCGTTAATTATTCTATGTGAGAACCCCACATACAAAATCTCAAAAAATGTATTAATTTACCCATATACTAAATTTTTACTTTACCCCTACTAATTAACGAATGTTACAAAGCCTTTACCCCTACTAATAATTACTAAAAATAGACACGTGTTATAGTCCTTGTTGTCTCCAAATGAACGGTCGGGATAGTATGTCTATTGGCAACAATTATATTATTTTTTATTCAAACAATTGTTTCCACCTCTATTCCTCGCCAACAATAATTTTTAAGAAAAAACTATGGATGGTGGTAAAGGAGAATCAATTCACTACACCATCTTAAGGGTTTTGTTACGAAAGAACTAAAACTCAACTCGCTTTAAAAATAATAAAAAAATATATATTGCTATTCATATCCATTGTACAATTCATTGTTTATGCATTAGAAAACCCCAAAACAACAAAAAGCATTCACTCAATCCAAAACTTGCTTGGAAAAACTTAGAAAAAATAATAATATTATGGATGAAAAGTTTATCAACCAAAAACTTTAATTATGATAGGTCACACCAATTACCAGAATCGGTCACACCAATTACAAGGACCGATCATAGCATCTTATGGTGATTACTTAGGATTGGTTACACCAATTACCAGGACCGTTCATACCAAATCAGAAGTCTAGGTATTGTGATCGGTTATACCAAGATACATAACCTGAGTTAAGATCGGTTCTACCAACTCACACATATTGGTCATCAAAGAATACTAATGAATAGCCGGACCAATAAACCTATTGATTTCCCCTTCGATTCATGAAACAAGTTCATGAATGTACTTCCTTTAAAAAAATGTAAAACATTGTTTCCTAGGATGAAATCTTCACCATATACCCATACACATAATCATAAAACTATATACAAGATTATGTCGATGTCATATATACTAAGTTCAAAAGATAAGCGTTATACTTCGTAGTCTAATTCCTTAATACTATGACCATACTATTATGATCATGTCTCTTCACTAGAGTATTATATACAATATGTACAGTATATACAGTTTCACATGTTATGTTTTCAATATAGCACGACTTGAAAGATACGTTAGGAATGAAACAAGTTCAAGTCAGTATTACTAACCTCAAGTGGAAGGATGATGTCGTCGTTGTAGTTCGTTACTTCTTCTCATTCTTCAGGTATTCAGAGTAATACTTGTATGTCTCAACATTCCTAGACTTTCTAGTCTAACCTGAAGTTGACTCTAGTATATAATCAAGCGACTCTAAATGAGTTTTGATACTAAAATATGACAACCAAACTTGACATACCAACGCTTGGTGAGTTCAACCGAGCTATGCTCTAACAATCTCTACCTTTGTCAATTTTAGTGACAAACTTCTTATTACATATGGAGCTAAACAATTCCTCATACGCTTGATTCCAAGTTTCAACACCACAATAACATGCATGTATTCAATAAATAAATGCCGATGTTGACATTTGAATACAAAAGCTTTTACTCCCCCTAAAGGCAATCTAGGTAAATATTCAATCCGAACATCTTTGTTATTCCCTTTTTGTAGTATGTAATATTACCCAGCAATATGATATGTTTTTCCCCCTTGGTCAATGCTTTACTCATTTCGTTAGATATAACATTTAAGCACAATTGTCCTTTCCTAGTGATTAAAAATCACTTGTTTACTCCATATATTTCTCCCCCTTTTTGTGACAAAATGACAAAGGTACGAGCAAATAAAGGACAAACCAAAAGGATCTTACAAATCTATAAGACTTGTACCACCTATAACAGTTAAACACGAAGGTTTCACATACCATTTTAGATAACCAATATTAAAACCGAAACTTCAAAAGTAATTTAGTTTCAATATGTTATCAAGGAAACAATTGCCCGAAGCAATTTTCCATATAGTCCAACAAATTGACTAAGAAACTTAATTCTATTGTTGAACCGATTGCATATGTACAATCGCTTATTTCGATAAGACCAAAATAAAGATCATAATTAACTTTATTTTTCTCATCAGGCTCTAATTATTCAGACAATAACTTAGTCCTTTCCCTTTAGACAAGACAAACACTAGGTTAGTTAACTAGTTTTTCTTGTCAAGGCATTCGATTAGACTTGAATAACCGAATCCCCCAATTGATAAGTCCAACTAAGATCAGAATTAACTTCGTTTTTCTTATCCGGAATCAATTGGACTAAACAAATGATCCCGTATTCTTAAGCCAAAAACAATACATACAAACCAAAATAAATTGACTTGCAATATTATTTTCCTTAACCGGAAGCAATTGAAACAAATGTATACACTACAACACCGCAATTGCACAAAATTTCGTTAAGCAAAAACACTTGATACCCAACAATAAAGAAGATACTAAACCATAAGACAAATAAATTGACACAATTTTTCTTAACCGGAAATAATTGAATCACATAAATATCCATACACATCATAATGGAACATATCAATTGTACCAACATTTTGTTAAGCAAAAGCAAAATATATGCAATATAAACAGATTTTTCTTAAACAGGAAAACAATTAACTAACAAATAAAATCGTTACCTCAATTTCCGTAGCCACATCTCCCCAGAAAGATATATCATTAAGCGCAAGTTCAAATAAGAACTCTCCCTAAGTGTGTTGTCATCCTTTCGCAAGAACAAAAGAACAACAACAAAAGCAATCTTTACCAGATAAAGGTTGAATCGGTGTTAACTAATGCGTGCCAATAGGAATAGTTGAAAATCCGAAACACATATGTAATGCTAAACACAACTCATGTAAACATAAATTGATTCAACATATTGTGACTTTTCACATATGAGTTTCAATCGGAACACCTTATGATCCTTTGATAAAGCCTACCAACATGGGCTAGAACTTAATCCTGCCAAATCAAAAAGCCACACAAATCATAAGGGATACATCATATGAGATCGAATATTAAGGTTAGTAAAAACCGAAATCAGACATCTCATAAACCGAAATCACATAGAAAAATATAGACATTCATTCACAAGCTATGTAATCAGAAACTATCACATGAAACAAAAATTATAAAATAATAATTTTATTCATCTTTCTTTATAATAAGAGACACCAAAAGAGACACATGGTGTCACCATAATTATTCTGTTTTGTGGTTGAGACATGTCATCCTATTCTTCCATGTCATCATTGCCAACTCATACCAAAAGATGAATTTTAATTCCAAACGTTGCTTTCTCATGGAAAATCCTAACCGACACTATTTAGTTTGCACTTTAATTTCAAACGTTGTATTTCAGTAGTTTCCAAGTTGTCCAAAGTCCAAACGGCGCATCTCATAAGCTTATTTTTCGGATACTATAAATATAGGAGACAATGGATTTACCTTCATCTGCCTCAATAAAATCGCCTCACAGAAACCTCTTTTTGAAAAATACATTCATCACCAACCATTGATATTAAGATTTATGTTCTTATCTGCAATCATACTTTGCCCCTTGGATTAGGAGACAAATCTGGAAAGAGAAAAAACTCATTTTTTCAAAGAAAAGAAATAATATCCATCGTTTGGTGATTCCAGATTGGTACAACAAGTAACACTTAATGAGAGTTAATAAATACATACATAGAAAAATATGGATGTCACGATACCAACATGATATGAGTCGGGACAACCACCTGAATGGATAGAAAGATAGGCTTGAAAAAAGCTCATTTGATGCCGACAAGATTGAGAATTTTCGGAACCAGGAAAAATATGGACCATGTGGGAGGTTTATCCAAGAAAAGGTGCAAAAGTATGTATAGGAAGTAACCATTGAAGGAAATACTCCGAAATTCTCCTAAGTACCAGGACTTTTGATGCCTTTGGAAGACGAGTTGGTATCGAGGAGGAGAGTGGAGGCTACCAAGGTATGTAGGATGGTAAGTTGCAGAGCATGCCTGCTTGTAATAATAATATTGATAGTTTTATTCAAAATAGACCTTATACAAAAATATCGAAATAAATCAATACATTGATGTATATTTTCTCTATATAAGAATCTAATCTTATTTTTATTCCATGAGCAACTTAATCCTTCATATGAGCACTAGAGGAAGACAGGTTATTACTTTCAGTCTCGAGCTTGTGAATTTCTTCAAGAATATAACCTTGTTGCTTGACCAGAATTTCTTACAGTTGTGAAGTTTTAGTGAAGGACTTTTCAAGGACATGTAATTTTGTCTTAGATTGAACACAGAATTATGTCAATATCTCAATATACTGATATTTCTTCAGCATATTCTCTCTTTCCTTCTTGCTAAGACAATCTCTCTTTTTGATCTTTATCTTTGGTTTCTTAGCATCAAGAGATGGTGCCGAATTATTCTTAAAGAACTCTTTTAGATCAAGCACCTTTGCAAGAGAAGACATCGGATCCTGATTCATAGTTCAGACAACGAATGACCAGATAATGAGAGATATCCTTTATATTCTCCATACTACCGAAAATATAATATTCCTATAAATACGAATATCTTAAAATATATTTTCAATTACTAGATTTTATTCCCATAATCTACAGATAAGTGCCTTGATTTTTGCTTCCTCACACACATAATCAGCACACAAGGTGAGGATGCAATCTAATACCGATTAGGTGGTATTAGTATGAGATTTTCTCTCATCATGGGATTTAGAACAAACAAGATGTTCTTGATCTAGTGAAGTATGATTCAAATAGTTTCTCTTGTTACCTCGATTTAACAAAGTTTCCGGAGATTGGTTGGAATTGCATATGCACTTCTTAGCAAAAGGATTTGGCAATTACCTTTGCCTTCATCTCATCTCATGTGCATCCATTTAAACTTTCATGATTGTACAACTAGCTTCTTTATTATAAAAAATTAATAAATGATTTTTCTGTATTAGATACTATTAGCTTTATGGATTGGCACCTTTGTTACTCAAAGGTCTTTGCTAATGTACTGGTCAATGAAGTTGTTGTTGCAAGTAATATTACAAGTCAGATCAATGACGATAATCCGAGTTTGCAGTAAGCATATGCAAGTAACCAAGTAGTTATTCCAAAATCATATTGTCCATAGTTGGAAACCATCAATGGAAAATATTAATTTTGATGTTTCGTATGTTGAAGCATCTGGCACATTTGGAATTCTGCAAATATCTAGAAATGATGCAGATTCATGCACATGATCTAGAGAATGTACAACAAAAACAACAGATCCAGAATATGCTAAAGCAAAAACATTTTTAGCAGTCCAGAAACAAAAGACTGTGCAAAGTGCATATGTCATAGGCGCAGTTAATGGAAGAAGTTCAGCATTGAAATGGATTAATTACAATCTGACTAATTATGCTTTAGTTAGTTTTAATAATTTTGATTCTCGGAAAAGTGGATATTCTTATAGAGACACAAATAATATTGTTGATGATTCTATTTCTATATATGTTATGAGTGTTAGCTAAGATTGGCAGTCTGATTGGCCTGAATGTTTAGGATATATACTTTTATTATTATTATTATTATTATTATTATTATCATTATTACTATGAAATTTTTTTATTTAAAAATAAAGGGAGCTTTTATTATTAGATTATGTGTCACAAGGGGGCAAATTAACACTACCTTCCATGTTATTATTATTATCATTATTACTATGAAATTTTTTTATTTAAAAATAAAGGCATTTTGATGTTGCCATAATTGGAGAAGACAACTTAGAGTTACCGTTATTATTTGAAATCAAATAAAAACGATATGTCACTGTAAGGTCATCCTATAGAACAAAGTTTTGACTTTGAACTTTCTATGCATCCTTCTGATAACAATACTTCTATTGATTCGATTTTTCTTTCTTGAGATGTAGGCCTCCTCCTAGAATACAACGTTTCTTGTGGAAATGTCTATAAAAAGCCTCCCAACTATGGACAAAATTGCTAGATTTTATAACTACCAAGAAAATCTTAGTGTGTTGTGAGGAAATCGCACTAAATCTGTGCAACATATCTTGATGGATTGTGATGTTTCTAAAAGGGTTTGGCAATTAACTTTTCCTTCATCTCATCTCATCTCTTGTGCATCCATTTAAACTTTCATGATTGGACAACTAACTTCTTTGGTATAAAAAATTATATATATACATGATTTTTCTGTATTAGGGACTGTTAACTTTATGGCTTGGCGCTTTTGGAAAAAAAGATACTCAAAGGTCTTTGCTAATATACAGGTCAATGGATTTATTATTGCAGGTAATATTACAAGTCATATCAATGACCGACGTCAGAGTTTGCAGTAAGTATCTGCAAGTAACCAAATGCTTATTCCAAAATCACATTGTCCATACTTAAAAACCTTTACTACCATCATTAGAAAAGATTAATTTTGATGTTTCGTATATTGAAGCATCTGGAATTTTGCAAATATCAAGTCCTGATGCAGGTTCATGCATTAGATCTAGAGGATGTCCAACCACAATAACAGATTCAGAACACTCTAAAGCAAAAACATTTTTAGGAGTTGTCCAATAGGCCAGAAATAAAGGACTGTGCACAATGATATCTCCTAAGTGTAGTCAATGGAAGGAGTTTAGCAGTGACATTGACTAATTACAATCTAATCTAATTATGCTTTAGTTTTCTTAATAATTTTAACTCTTCGCAATGTGCCAATTCTCATAAAGATTAAAGACGCAAATAATATTGTTGATTCTATTTCTAAGTATGTTAGGAGTTTGAGTGTTAGCCAAGATTGGCAGTCTGATTGGCATGAATAGTTAGAAATATCCATTCAGACTAATTTAAACAATTTGTCGTTCTTTTATTATTATTATATTATAAAATTTTCATATTAAAATATACAAGTATTTTGACTTTGCCCCTAGTTAGAAAATACAACTTCGAGGTACCCTTACTTCGTCTATTAATATTTACTTTATCCCTATTTTGGTTTTTCCATCATTTTTTTTTTCGTTAATTTTTCTATGTGAGATGCCCGCATACAAAATCTCAAAAAATGTATTAATTTACCCCGATACTAAATTTATACTTTACCCCTACTAATTAACGAATGTTACAAAGCCTTTACCCCTACTTATAATTACTAAAAATAGACACGTGTTATAGTCCCAGTGGTCTCCAAATGAACGGTCGGGATAGTATGTCTGTTGGCAACAATTATATTATTTTTTATTCAATTTTTTCCACCTCTATTCCTCGTCAACAATAATTTTTAAGAAAAAACTATGGATGGTGGTAAAGGAGAATCAATTCACTACACCATATTAAGGGTTTTGTTATGAAAGAACTTAAACTCAACTCGCTTTAAAAATATAAATAAAAAATCTATTGCTCTTCATATCCATTGTTCAATACGCATTCAAGTTCATTGTTTATGCATTAGAAAACCCCAAAAAAACAAAAAACACTCACTCAATCCAAAACTTGCTTGGAAAAACTTAGAAAAAGGAAAATATTATTGATGAAAAGTTTATCAACCAACCGCATCTATCAAAAGATAGTACTCATGCCTCTTTAATACCCGGAAAAAAAAAAGGACTGGTAAGAATTGCTTGTAAAAATGAAAATCACTTGAAAGAAATCGGTACTGACCAAAAAGTAGTACATATAGCAGATTGTGTTTCAGTTTGGACAAAATTCAACGTTGTTTTTGCAAACTACAGTCCAACAATTCAAAAATTAAACTTTTTAATGCATATTTATCTCAATTGAAATAATATAGCTGAATATAATGTATGTATGCTACATTATTAAAAAACAATCATCATGAATTAAGCAAAAAACATTCATGCACCACTAGATTAGTATTTATAGAGGTAATCCAAGGTATAATAGATGGAAAAAGCATAACGATACTCTACAAATTTTATACTACCAAAAAAACAGACAACATAAACTAGTTAAGGAAAATACGAAAAATAATATAAAGAAATCTATGCATATGGTGTGAAAATCAGCAAATCAAGTAGCAACAAAGTTCGGGTGATAAGAAACAAATTCTGACTAAACTAATCATACTTTCCTTACTACTCCAGTATTTTGTTCGTAACTTGTCTAGCAAAGCCACACGCTGTCCACTGACAAATGTATCTACCCCGCGAATAAAGAGTTTTGCAAATAAATTTTAAAAAAGTGAAAAAAAAATCTGGAGCACCGATTGTCACATACACATCATGTATAACTGCAATACGATGTTAATCAACCTGCAATTTCCAATTACTAAATTTTCAAGAGTATCCGATAATCCCATTAAATGTATTAGTACGTCCTAATCAGTTATGAATATGAAGAGTTATATCGATTTTTTTTTTGCATTGGGTTCTTTCATCAACTGATATAAATATCAGATAGTCCGCCATACTTTTTTAATAGAAAGATAACACGATGAGTCCACGTGCTCTGATTCATTATTTAGATTATGTTCTAGGAGCAATACAATAGGACTTGCATCACGTTATCTTTTGCTTTCTTATTCTAATTATGTCATTACTTGCAAACCCCATTGGTATTCCTTACTTACAACGTCGTCAGACATAATCAAACCACAAATACATCAGAAATAGCATAGTGGAAGGCAGTTGATATCATTATAAAACCATGCTTCTCTATCTTCATACTTAAAATGGATTGTCCCCCATTGTATCTAAATAGTTCATTCATCCATTATGATTCATGTAGTTTGATCAATTGGATAAATTTAACCACGTCTGAATTATCCATGAATTATAATTATGCGAAATTGTCACACAAAAAGAAGAAATCTCATAAAAGAAACAAAATTTTGCTAACTGTTTCTGGTGTCCAAGTATTTATTTCCAGGTGGTACGTAAAATTTATGCTCTTGGCTCACCAGATTCCCTAATGCATGATGATCAATAGCAAGATTCAGAACTAAGAAAACCCCTAAACTACATATGCAGATATTCAATTGAGTCCATAATTCTATCTCTCCAATATAATAAATCGATAAATTTCGCTTGTTCAAACTCAAGCAATTAAAAACATATTGACTTTTTTTGGAGATGCAATTGAAAAGGAAACAAACAGAAAACCCAGTATTAGTATCCCCTTGAAGACGCAATTGATTATCAGGAACCTTGTCAATTACATTGATTTTGATCGTAAAGAGGGAAGGCACGTCTAGACAAGAAAAAAAAAATCTTCTATAACCTCAAGAAAATCTCCTAACTGTCTCCATTCTCCATTACACTATCATTTTTTTTCTTCTCAGAACTGTTGAAGATAAATTGAGATGATAACACAGTTCAATTGACGGTCGACACCATGACACATGTAAACATGTTTTTAATCGAAGGACTTAAATTTTAAAATGTTTGAGGTAATTACACGTGGATATTTGAACCTTTACAACGCAGGATTAAGAATTGAGGTGCAATGGACATATTTTCAAAATATCCAGGCATGTGGTTCATACATGTGGAATAATGGATGAAAAATCCAAACAAAAAGTAAAACCGATATTCGAATTGTCCTTTCCAACTAGGGCGAAAATTAAAATGCTCATGTCATTCATAAAATAAAATAATAAAAAAACAGTCGATTCTACATTCACGCCTAAAATCCGAAAAGAAATTTCGGGAGGGAATCAGATGATCCCTAAGGGCAATTCCTATGGAATGAACAATCTATGATTTGTTCATTTTTCTCCCACTATGGACTCAACAAACATGAAAAACGGATGAAGAAACCAACAAATCTGTTGGATTGTTCATTGCGGACGAAGAAAACCCGTTGGCGGGTGAAGTTTGACCGCCAACAGATGATGTTTGTCTGTCCTTTGGTTTTCTCTCTCCAAAAACTGGGTTATTATATTTATTTATATTTTATTATTTGTTTTACTAGTTAAATAATCAGCGGGACCCAACCTTTATTTATATTAATAAAATCACTAGTAGGACCGTAAAAAAATCAGATTTGTTTATTTTTCTCTGATTTACCATAGTGCAAACTGCAAACATTTGTTCATCCACGCGGCTCAATTTTTTTTTTGTTGATTGCCATAGTAATTGCCCTAACCAGCCCTTCTAGCATGAAGTCTATTATAGGGGCTCCAAGTTTTTGGTTTTGAGGGCTCATAAGAGGATAAAATCGGGTTATGAAATAGTAATCTTCAAAACCCCTTATCCTCCTAATTTTTCTAATGGCTATAATACCATCGATTAATTAGTGCTAATGTAGGACTAACAAAACTAATCAGGATTAGATTAGACTAATAACTTGATTTATAATTAGAATTAGAAAATCAAAGATCAAAAAATTTTGATTTTTTTTTTTTTTAAGTTGAACTTACGGTTAGGTTTCCAAGCCGTAAATAAGATATACGGTTGGGAGTTGATGTTTTCCCAACCGTAGAAAAACTCAGAGAAAACCTAGAATTGGTTTACGGTTGGGAGTTCATGTTTTCCCAACCGTAGAGTTGATTTACGGTTGGGAAAACATGAACTCCCAACCGTGCGCAATTCTGAAACTAATTTTAAATCCTAATATGAACAAATTTAACTTATTCATGTTATCAAAAAGATGGGTTCTTTTATTCTTACCTTATTAAAGTCATATTGGTTGATTAGCTAGTGTTTGATTGTTCAATTATTCTTCAACTTGGGATTCATCATAATCATTAGTCACCATTGAAGAAGATGAAGAGAGGGAGGAGAAGAGGAGAGGAAAAACTATTTTTTTTTTCTTTGTTCACGTTTAGTTTATGTTTTTAAATAAAAAAAAGAAGTACAAACTTTATTAATCATAAGGACTATCATCTGGTAAGAAATTAGTCGGAAACCTAGCAACAAGCTGAGCTCCAACCCCTTTCTGAATGACAACACCTAACCTATGGAAAAGAAACTCTCCAACACGAACAATAGCATCATGACTATCCATATATAATTGCGCAAACACTTCAAGATGTCTGTAGTGTCCTCGCCAAGCTCTCCCAAGGTGGTAAAAGCAAGTATCCCAAACCCATAGCCTTGTGTCGAGCACTTTTCCAAGTACTTGGCATTTTTTCAAGTAACTGCATTCTTGATGGCAAGACCCGGGGAAAAGGATCGAACACCTCCTCTAGTAAAGGGCGAAACACCTGTTACATCCAAACACATGTCACGGCTATTATCCCAATTAAATACAAGAATATCAGCTGGTCTCAAGGCAGTGCCAGTTTTCGAAAGAAATCCCAAACCAACCTCCTTCCTAGCCGGCACACCCGCACGATAGCACATGTCTGCAATAGTGTCACGCACCAAATCATGTCTGAACTTAAGCCCTACCTCATTTGCACAATGCAAGGTAATTAAATTAATTACTGAAGGATAATTTTATATTTTTATACATAGATTAGGTCCACCTTTATCTGCATTATGAGCCCTCAAAATCAAAAACTTGGAACTCCTATAGTAGGCTTCTCTAGCATTGTGCTGGCAAGGTGGATCCCTTCTCTTTCTCTGACTCGGGATTTCACCCGGTAAATAAAACGAAAATGTAAAAGCAGACACATACAAAAAAAAAATTATGATAGTCGTTTCACTTTTTCTCTAGAGAGAGAGAGTTGAAGCGAAGAACCTAAAAAAACCCATTGAATTAAAAACAGAAAAAAACTTGGGAGACAGAGAAATGGAAAAAGAAGAGAAAAGTGACGACGAAGAAAAAGGAATATTAAGAAGAAGAGGAGCAGCAGAAAAGGAGGAATTTTTTGGATTAAAGTTTAAATCCGGGATTTCAGTAAGTAAAGAGAGGGTCCATTACTGTACAACACCAGTGCCCACCTGGAAAATTCATCAACTCAACAACGGGAAACAAAACTTTGCTATTACTTGTTTACCACCACCACCACCTTTAACAATTTCTGCTAGAAAACTTGGTGCTCAACTTTGGGAAAACATTCACATAATCCTACCACTTTCTACTAAAATGCGTAAAGTTACTTCTTCTGGTGGTGTTAAGCTGAGGCAACTTGCAGAAAAGGGGTGTAATGATAATCTTCCTCCTATCCATATGGCTGATCCATCTCCTCAACTGGTACAATTTCCTATGCAGAAAGTGTCTTTAACTAAGTAATTAGTCTAATTAAGTGACAGAGTTCTTTAGGTTGATTTTTGGATGCTTTAGTTAAAACTGTTACTTTCTAATTTGGTTCAAGGGTTTATCTGGAGTTTCTGATTATACCTTTATTGATCTTTTCCTAAACTATTTATACTGTTTTTCTCTTTTCACTCTGAGATATTTTTGAGTTCTAAATTTCTGGGGACTTTACCATCGTTTAATGAACTTATGAAGCTCATCTTCTTCTACTTCAGTTTAGGTGCTTAAAAAAAGCCTGGGTTTGTTTGATGTCATTAGACCTGTAAGGAGTAAAAAATGATTTGTTTGAATTGCTCCCTGATCTAGCAAACAAGAATAGAATTTTCATTTCAATTTCAGTTTTCAAATTGATTAGTAACCATGACACATGACAGAACTTTCCGGTTTTGCAACCATTGCACTATGCTTCCTACATGTCGCATGTGGTATGTGGAAGCATAAACTAGCAGATTTCACTTAATATTTTCCTTCAGGTGTTGGAAACATAAATCTGATGCACAATCCCTAATTCGATGTGGCAGTCTGACTCCACAATTTAGTTCATGCTCTTGTTTAGTCTATACTGTTTATGGTTATTCTTCAATAGATAAATCTTTTTTTTTTTTTTTGTTGTTTCTCGTACCAGCTAGATAGTGCAGGTAGTTTAAGGAGGCAAATTGAAGCATCCCTGATGAAGCACCATCACTCTATTGAAAGGAACAGTTATGCTCTACAGCCTGTTTCACCCGCAAGTTATAGCAGCTCAACGGAGGTATGCATGACCTAACTGTTCTTTCTGATTTATATCCTTTCAATTGAAAACACTGATGAATTAAGGAGAGACGAATGCTTTCTGTCCCTGCTCAAATAAATCTTCCATTTGCTCTCAACTCTTCAGAGCAGGTGCTATACTATATTGATATTTAGTACTTTGATTCATGAATGAATGTGGACTTGAAAAAAAGTAGATTCAATGGGCTTGCGAACTTGCAGTTTTACCCAAACAGAGTTGGCCAGTACAAAGTGCGATCAAAATCATTTAAAATAAAGGTGGTAGTTTGCATTTAGAGAATAACTTTTGAAACCAAAGCATGGAGTATCAGTTTGGTTTAGGAAGGGGCAGTTTCATGAAATGAAATATTCAAAAAAGGAGTTCCCGGCACCTGTCGGTTTTGGCTTTATCCGTGGTATCATTCTAAAGAGAAATTGAGTTACTTAAATTACATAGATGTATATGATTTCAAGTTTATGCCCATTCTTTTTTCTAAACACTCAAAAAAGGGTCATAGTATTCATCATAATGTAAAATAGGCGTTTGTAACCAAGTCTTGTATAATGTTTCTTGTTCAGCATGAAGCTTTAGGCCCATCTTATAATAAAAGTTACGTTGGTTATACCAGACATTATAGCGATAGCGACGAATGTATACCATTGTAGTTTGTCTTTGTAAACGGTGGCAGTTGTGGTACTTTGTGTACCCAAGGAGTACAAGACCCCAACGTAATTGGCTAAACTCAGAGAACCTACCGCCACCAATCAGATGGTGGGGTACTTTTGAGCCTGATTACTCGTTGTCGTATAAATTACTTTGATTCACTTCCTCTTGAGAAGTTATCCCTATAAGTTCATTCATGGTTTTGTGTCTTTTTTGTTCTCTCAGGTAACAGCATACTTCCCGCCGGTAACTCCTACTGGTTCCTCGAATATCAGGAAAAGCCACAGAGAAGCAACTTGTAACCTTAAAACGTCAACAGAGTTACTACAAGTGTTGAATAGAATATGGAGCTTGGAAGAACAACACACATCCAATATCTCATTAATTAAAGCACTCAAGATAGAGCTAAACCATGCACGGTCACGAATTAAAGACTTGCTGCAAGAACAGCAAACGGATCGCCAAGAAATAGGTGTATTGATGAAGCAAGTTGCAGAAGAAGATCATACTCGCAAGAGTAAGGAGCAGGCTCGTGTGAAAGCTGCAGTTCAATCTGTGAAAGATGAACTAGAAGATGAAAGAAAGTTGAGGAGACGGTCAGAAACCCTTCACAGGAAATTATCTCGAGAGTTGTCAGAAGTGAAGTATACATTTGCGAAGGCTTTGGAAGAATTAGAGAGAGAAAGAAAAGCACGAATGTTGTTGGAAGACTTGTGTGATGAGTTTGCTAAAGGAATAGGAGAGTACGAACATGAAGTACGGGCAACGAATCACAAATCTGAGAGGGATAATTGTTGCAGGGATGACCATGATAGATTGATACTTCATATTTCCGAAGCATGGCTTGATGAACGGATGCAAATGAATCTTGCTGAGTGTAGATTCAATCCAACTGAAAAAAATACGGTAGTAGAGAAATTGAGTACAGAAATAGAGACTTTCCTTCAAGCTAAACGATCTGGTAGTTCTAATTCCAAGAGCAGTGATATTTTACACCCCAAAGACTTACCAAAAGATGTTTCTTTACGTCGTCAGTCTCTCAAGTCAGGCCACTTGAATGACACTGTAACTGCACCTCAAGCTGCACATGACAAAGAAGAATCTCATTGCAGTGATTCCCATTTTATAGAGCCGAACAAGAATGAGAGTGAAAAAGGAAGCAACATAGCAAATGGAAAGGAATCAGTAGAGATTCATCCTGCAGAGACAGCAAGAGCTAACTCTACAAAGAAAAGACTAGGATCTCGCGAAAGGACCAAGAGTCGTACATTGTCCAGCGTTCAGGTTGAAGAACAGATGGCTTCTGTCAGAGAAGAACAAAAGTTAGCAAGAGAACAAGAATCTGACATTCCCCGTGAGTTGGAAAACTTTCTGACCTCGAAAGAAGGAACTCATGAAAGAAATGTTAAACGAGATGGAACTCATGGATCAAAATCTAAAAATACGAACAATAACTTGGTAACAAGTCAATCAATGCTGTTGGATTGCGAGAAGTTGTATCCAGAGAAAAATTACAAGGAAGATTTACTTAGTCACTCTGCATGGAGACGTAATGCTAGTCCTGCACGACAATGGAGTTCAAAATTTACCTCACCTGACATCGAGATATCTGAATCCTCATCTAAGTGGCCTCCTCGAGGAATGCAGGAGACTACTTTAAAAGCGAAACTGCTTGAAGCAAGGCAAGAAGGCCGCCGTTCACGCGTTACACCTTCGAAGGGTACATCTTAGGTTAATGAATCACAGGTATTTGCCTGAATCGTATCGGAAGTCCTGATCTTGTTGATTCCATGGGTTAAGTGAATAAAACTAAGGTACTGTTGATGTACCTTAGGTATTTGCCTGAATCACAGGTCTATTATATAGCTGATGTACTGTTGTGCGTATGTATATCTGTGTTTAGTAAGCTTTAAATGTTTAGTAAGCTTTAGATCTTATAGAGTTATGTAGTTTTGGAAATCTGGAGCTGTATATGTCCGAATTGTTCTTTTAATTATTTACAGTGTCGGCCCAGAATTGAGTTCCTACAAGTGTCAAGTGAGTTGAAATTTGAAGACCGGGTGAAACCCTTGCAACTGTATTATATGTTTCGCTATTCCCACCGCTCTGTTTTTTATGGGCTGTAACAATTTTGGGCATAGGGGGAGTGTCGTGAGTAAAGATAGTCAGTGAGTCAAAGTAATAACCTCTACACATAAGTGCAGCCTCAATTTCTTCTTAATCATTAGTTTCTTCGTTACAATGGAGTTGTCTTAAATAAGGAAGAGAAAAGAGGAAAACCCTAAACTGTCGGCCGATCATAACCCAACACGTGGTTAGATCAGTGACTCTACAATCAAACGAAAATAAAAGCCACATAAATGCTAAAACCCTACTGTGTTCACTGGAGCACTCGATAATTAGATAAGGGCTACTCCCATATGACAATACCCCATCTTCAGATCGGCTTTGGCCTCAAAGCTGAAACTTTGGGAAGTGAGACTGAACATTGGTAACGTCTTCCCAAGTTGCGTCAGCTGGGGTGGTGTGAGACCACTAAATAAGCACTTGAGGTACCTCACGGCCTTGGCGAGTGATTTGCATGAAATCCAGTGCTGCAACAGGGGATAAGATGATTTCTCCCTCTTCATCTACTGCTGGCAGTGAAGGTCTTGTAGAAGCACTAGTTCCAAGTTTTTTCTTCAGCTGTGAAAAGTGAAATACATGATGGATTTTGCTTGAGGTAGGGAGGTCCAGTTTATAAGCTACTGCGCCTATCTTACTCACAATACAAAATGTGCTATAATATCTTGCTGACAATTTGAAGTTCCTCCTGATTGCTAAGGATGCCTGCCTGTAAGGTTGGAGCTTCAAATAAACTTGATCTCCCACATCAAAATGCCTGTCAGTCCTCTTCTTATCAGCAAACTGCTTGGTTCTTGCCTGAGCCTTTTGTGAAGATTCCTTCAAAATGTCTACCGTAGCTGCTCTGTTTTGCAGATACTCTTCAACCACTGCCACAGAAGTAGTGAACTCAGATGGAATAGCTAGATGTGGAGGTGCATAATGATGTATAACATCTCTACATTCTTCTAGTTTCTTCTTAACTTGCTTATCAAGTTTAGCCTTTCCTATTTTAGTCTTTTCTTATTTCTTCTTTTAGTGTTTTCATATTTTTAGATTCTTCTTCATGCCTATATAAACAGACTTATATCTTTCTTTGTAGACAATTATTATCATCAAGTTATTAAAAAAAACTCTGTTTCAGAGCATTCTATCTCTTTTCTATCCAAACCTTAATACTTTCATCTGTTTCTCATCTTTTTATTCTCTTCTCATCACCTGCAATCTCTGTATTGCTTTCTTCTAGCTGGTTCGCCATCAATCTCTGGTCCGATCCTCTCAACGCTTCCGCAACTCAAACCCTAAACAATTTTTTATTTTTTTTTAGTTTTAGTTTCTATGGGAGACCAAGTTACTAGAGCTGAGATCACAAAGATTACATATAAGTTGGATCGATATGTGAAAAGGCGAGGATACCCAAATATACCTCAAGCTAAAACTTTTCCTACCTATAAGTCCTTTCTCCGAAAATGATTGTCTATGAACTGAGTCGAGACAATACAACTAATCGGTTCACACTTCGTGTGATCGTCTATGGATACGAGATCGAGACAATACAACAACGAAGTATGTTTACTTGATACAAAGGTTCGGACTTAACCAAACACAATAGGATTTCTTATCAAGTAAATAAGAATTAACTATTGTGTGATTTACTTTAATTATAATAAAACAATTATAATGCGAAAAATAAAAGTAAATGACACAACAAGATTTTGTTAACGAGGAAACCGTAAATGCAGAAAAACCCCGGGACCTTGTCCAGAATTGAATACTCTCAGGATTAAGCCGCTACACAAAATTACACCTAACTTCGTATAGTTGAGACCAAGTAGCTAACACTATAGTTCACTTAGTTCCATCTGTATTCCCACGCCTCCGACTTGTGAATAAGTCACGTACTTGGAACAATTCCTTTGGTTCGTATTCCAAACAGTAAAGGAACAACAAATCTGTTTGGTATCAACTCTATTCAACCAAGTAATATGAGTCGGACAAAGGCTCTTCTGTTTATCTTAACATAAACTCCTTCGTAGGGTCCTTAGATCTATCTTATGTTCAATCACCCAAAGGTAATCGTTTAAGATTAAGCCAATCAATACCTTTAATCACAAGGAAACGTATTGATGCCGATCTACTCAATTAATCAATCCAATCTACCACAAGGATAAACCGATTATTAATTGGATCCTCTTTTATCCAAACAAGTATTGTGCACACCAAAGATTATAAAACCCAAGTCAGATCTTCAATATCTTCTTTGTCTTCAAATTTTCTTAAATCTTCAATAAAAACCTGCACACAATCACTTGAATCTCTTGTGATCAATCACGCACAGAACGGAGTTTGTTAACAATGGATTATCACAAGATCGTCTTTAGAACTAACAACAGTCTAAAGATCCATGTCGAAACTCTGAACTAGTTTGATTGAATCTTATATCAGAAGAGAAGATTCTCAAGAATAAACAAACTAGGTGCAACTAGATTTCAACCACCGTTAGTCAATCAAATCAATCGAAAACAAAGATAAACCGTAATTATCTAGTTTCCCACCAACGGGTCGCGCTAGAGCTTCTCAATCCCAAAGAAGACTTTAAATTGAGCATCCATAAGAGATTTCGCCTAATTAGGTTACTCTCCTCTCCGAATAGGCGGCTACACCAGTAACAACAACAAAAGAGTAAATCTGTTGTTACGAAGGATTAGTTTGATAGAAAGGAAAACTTTGTGTATTTATAGACAAGGAAGTTTGGACACCAAAGAATTTCCAAAATCGAAAATATTCTCAAGATATTCATAAAAGCACAGATTCGGTTTTCATAATTCCTGGAAATGCTCTGTCCAAAAATAACGATCGAAATCTCTCGGAAAATCTAATTAGTAAATGCACATTACTAATTCTGTAATTTCCCTACAAAATGAAATTAATAACCTTAATTAAAAGATTCTTAACTTACTTATGTTTCGATCCTGGGATTCTCTTCCCTTAGTCGTTAAGGAATATCTTTGAACAATTATAGAAATAAACATTCACAACACGTGTTCAAAGTTTGTCGACATCTTAACTTTGTAAGTTCTCTTTCACACTTACAACCTTGAAACCGATTTTCCACACTTCCAAACAAGTTTAGAATTATTTTATCTGACTTTTAAGAACTATGTAATTGATCAAACCAACATTCAATCACAATCATGGGTTTACGGTTCTACCAAAACAAGTTTCGGTTATACCTCCATGTGAGTAATGTGCATAGTCACACTAGCTTCCCAAAAGTTCGGTTGACTAGGTACTAGGATCGGTTCCCCACATATATATGGTATCTAACTTATATGTGTTGCGCATGTCCATAGGATCGGTTCCCCTTTCTACCATAAACCTTGTTGCACCCCATACAAGGATCGGTTCCCTTTGATGTACTGCACCCCTTACCAGGATCGGTTCCCTTTCCCTTACTAGGATCGGTTCCCTTTCCCTTACAAGGTCATACATACAAAATCCGATCATACCACAGGTGATTACTTAAGATCGGTTTTACTAATAAAAGTTATACCAATACATAAGTCAGGCCTTTGTGAACAGTTCTACCAAGAACACAGCAAGTTGTGAGCGGTTATACTCTATCACACATATTGGTTGTTCATAAGATATGCAATGAATAACAAAACCAATAACACCTGGTAATTTCCTTTTCGGTTCACAAACAAGTTTATGAACTTACTTCCTCAGAACACATGTAAACATTGTTCCCTAGGATGAAATCCTCACCTCATACCCATACATAATCACAATATCATTCAAATGATTATGGCGATGTCTTATCTACAAAGTTTAATGGTTAAGCAATAAACCTCGTATTGTATTCCTTAATACTATGTCTATCTAGAGTTCAAATATGCTTCGCAGTTATGTTTTCAATATGCACGACTTGAAAGATACGTTAGGGAATGAAACAATTCAAGTCAAATATCACTAACCTCAAGTGGAAGGATGATTATTGTCGTTGTAGCTCCTTGCTTCTTCACATCTTCAAGTCTTCACAATACTTGTAATGTCTCATATCCTAATACTTTCAAGCTAACCTATACGAAGTTTAACTCTAGTACATAAGCAAGCGACTCTTAACATGAGTTTTGATTCACTAAAATATGACAACCAGACTATACATACCAACGCTTGGTGGGTTCAACCGAGCCATGCTCTAACAATATGATACAACTTCTACAAGCTTAAACAGTACCCTACAAGAGTTACAAAAGAATATTAAGAAGATGAGCATTAAAATAAATAAAATAAATTCTATTGTTGAAGGAAAACCTGAAGGTGAAGAAAAACCTGAAGGAGAGAACAAATCACAGGAAGAAGGAAAACATTCTAGATCAAAGTATGTTTCCAGAGATGAAAAGAAACATAATGTTTTTCATGATACTCATACTGCACAAGGAGTTAAAAAAAATTAACAATATGAAAGATACGTCTATCAACCTCAAAAAAAGTTTACTAACCCTCAATTTAGCAGTAGTGAAGATGATATTGAAGATTATCTAGAAAAGAATTGGACTGAAGATAAACATTTTCGATCAAATCAAAAAATTTCTGGATCTCTACCTGAGTACAATCTAAAAGCTGGCATTCCAACTTTCAGTGGCCGGTTCAAGATTGAGGATTTACTAGACTGGTTTTATGAAGTCGAGGTTTTTTTCGAATTCATGGAGATACCAGAACGCTCTCAGGTTAAGCTTGTAGCTTAAAAACTTAAAGGATGTGCTGCTGCTTGGTGGTTAAAACTAGGTGAAGATTGAAGGAATTTTGGTAAGCCACCAGTACGATCAGGGAAAATGATGAAAGATCTCATTAGAGATAAATTTTTACCAAGAGATTATAAATAACAAATTTTTGTTAAACTTCAGACTTGTCAACAAGGTGCAAGGTTGGTGGAGGAATATGTTTCTGAGTTTTACAACTTAGTTGCACGTAATGAACTCAGTGAAACTGAAGAAAAACTAGTAGCTAGGTTTATCGAAGGTTTGAATCGATTGATTCAAGAGGGAATGACTCAATCATTTTACACCATGGTTGAAGCTATACAACAAGCTATCAAGATAAAACGACGTGTTTTCCGTTCTCAAAGGTTTTCTTTAAGACATAATTCCAAATATCAAGGTAATTTTAAAACTTCTTCTTCATACAATAACTACAGTGGAAATCCTTCTTATCAAGATGATATTCCTAGTCGACAACAGTTTCGAACTACCAACTTTACTAATTCTCCTATACCAAAGAATCATTAACCTATTCTTCCTACTCCAGTTGAATTTCAGTGCGTACAGCAACCTCAGTCTGTTACTTCTCAATCAAGTAATAACTCAAATACTCGTTTTACTAGTAAAAACCAAACATCTTTTCCTCCTCAACAAAAAAACCTGAATCCTTATACCAAATTCAGAGGAGAGAAGTGTAATAAATGTCAAATGCCTGGTCATACTTCTTCAGAATGCCGTAGAATTCATGGACTTGTGCAAGAAGAATCAAAACATACACATAAGTATAATGGTTTAATTAATGATGATTTAGAGAAGTCTGAGGAAGAGGAAGTAGATGAAGAATTCGTTGGAGAATTATACAGTGAACATTTCATAGGTATGATTCGACCCTTGTTACTTTCCCAACCATCTTTTTCACAAAAGAACAGTATTTTCAGAACAAGGTGTTTAATCAAGGGAGTTACATGTGATCTCATCTCATTATGGATAGTGGCAGCATGGATAACTATATTTCAACTAAGGTAGTTCTAAAATTAGTATTACATGTTACTCCACATCCTCACCCATATTCTGTATGATGGGTCAATAGTTCTTCAACTCAAAAGATTACTCACCAATGTCTTGTCGAATTTGCACTCAAGGGTTATGAAGATTCAGTTTTATGTGATGTTATTAATATGTATATTGCACATTTACTACTTGGAAGGCCTTGGAAGTATGATATGTGTGCAGTTCACAATTGTTTTGAGAATACATACACCTTTTTCAAGGATGGTAAGAAGAAAACTTTAGTTCCTTCTAAATCTACAGCTATTTACAGAGACCATAGTGATGGCAAGACAAGCGCATTAGTGGAAAACATTGTAAAGCAGTTACAAACACATTCTCTTAGTTCACATGAAGAGTCTAAGCCAATGATAGTCATACCAGATAAAGTGAAACCTTTGATCAATCAATTCCATGGTTTATTTCCGGATGAACTAACAAAATCTTTGCCTCCTTTAAGAGATTTACAACACCAGATTGATTTAATTCCAGGTGCATCTCTTCCTAATCATGCTCATTACAGACTAAGCCCTAAGGAGCATGAGATTCTGCAAGGATAAGTGAATGATTTACGGAGAAAGGTTTGATCAGGTTGAGTAAAAGTACTTGTGCTAGTCCAGCATTTCTTGTCGACAAAAAAGATGGAGGATGGAGAATGTGTATTGATTGTCGAGCTCTCAACAAGATTACTATTTCTTATAGGTTCCAAATTCCAAGACTTGATGATTTGATAGATATCCTTGTTGGTTCTAAAGTATTTTCTAAAATTGATCTTCTAAGTGGTTATCATCGGATTCGAATACGAACAGGAGACAAGTGTAAAAAAGATTTTAAAACTCGAGAAGGGTTATACGAGTGGTTAGTAATGCCATTTGGATTATTTAATGCACCCAGTACCTTCATGAGGCTAATGAATCAAGTTCTACAAACTTTTCTTGGTAAGTTTATCATTGTATACTTCGATGATATCTTGATACACAGCCGTGATGAAGAGGAGCATCTCTTTCATTTATCTCAGGTATTTCAAGCTCTTACTGATAATACACTTGACGTAAACCTAAAAAGTATAACTTTTTGTCCAAGTCAGTAACCTTTTTGGGATATATTATTTCTGACCAAGGAATTTCAGTCGATGATTCTAAAATTAAAGTTATCTCTGAATGGCCTACTCCAACATGCATTAAAGATGTTCGAAGTTTCCATGGCTTAGAATCTTTTTATAGACGTTTTATTCGCATTTTTAGCTCTATAGCTGTTGGAGTGATTGATTGTTTGAAGCAAGAAAATTTCTATGGACTGAGGAGGTAGATAAGAGTTTTTATCTTCTTAAGGAAAAGTTGTGTAGTGCACCAGTACTTGCAATGCCAGATTTTCCAAACCTTTTGAAGTTGATTGTGATGCATATATAGTGGGAATTGGAGCTGTACTATCTCAAGATGATCGTCCAGTTGCTTTTCACAGTGAAAAAAATTCAGATGCTAAGAAGAAATGGTCCACCTATGAGCTTGAATTATATGCTCTAGTTCAAGCTTTAAGACACTAGCATCCTTATCTAGTTCATAGTGAGTTTAATGTCAACACTGACAATCAAGCTTTGAAGTTTTTACAAACTTCAGCTAAGGTAAATCGAATGCATGATAGATGGCTATCCACCATAAATTAATATACTTTCTCTATTATAAGCATAAGAGTGGAAAATTGAACCAAGTGGCTGATGCTTTGAGTAGACGTGCTCATTTTCTTGTCACTCTTCGCAGTAAAAGTGTGGCTTTTGATTACATCAAGGACTGATATGTTGATGATGAAGATTTCAACATTATATGGGAGCAATGTGGGAATATGTCTTCTGGAATTGATGATTTTCTTATTCAAGATGGATTTCTCTTCAAAGGTATCCGTCTTTGTATTCCACAAGGTTCTTTGAGGCTTTATCTTATCCATGAACTGCATGGTAGTGGCCTTGGAGGTCATTTTGGTCGTGACAAAACTATTACTTTTGGTTGAAGAACGGTACTATTGGCCTTCATTAAAAAGAGATGTGCAGAAATTTGTTCAGAAGTGTATGGTTTGTCAGCGCTCTAAAGGTACTATTCAAAACACTGGTTTATATACTCCTTTACCAGTTCCTGATGCTCCTTGGGTAGATGTAAGTATGGATTTTATTTTGGGTTCACCCCGTACGGCTAAGGGCAATGATTCTTTCATGGTAGTTGTTGACAGATATTCTAAGATCGCACACTTTGTAGCTTACAAGAAAACTACTGATGCTTCAAATGTTGCTTTCTTATTCTTCACAGAAATAGTTTTTCTGCATGGAGTGCCTAAATCTATCACTTCAGATCGTGATACTAAGTTTCTCACTTATTTCTGGAAGTCTTTATGGATAATACTAGGAACTAAACTGCAATACAGTACTACTGTACACCCACAAACTGAAGTTGTAAATAGATCTTTAGGGAATTTAATTCGTGCTAAGATTACTGAGTCTCAAGAAATGGGAAACGTTTATTCCTCATATGGAATTATCTTTCAATACCTCTGTGAATTGTTCTACAGGTAAGTATTCCATTTGCTATCGTTTATTTGAAAGTACCAAATCATATACTGGATTTGGTTGTGTTACCTAAACTTTCCAAGTCTCATGCCAAAGGTGATCAATTACTTGACAAGGCTTCTCAACTTCATAATGAGGTCAAAAATAAACTTGAAGATTCTAATGCTAAGTATAAGGCTGTAGCTGATCAACACAGACGGTTTAAGAGTTTTGAGGAAGGAGAGATTGTTATGATACATCTTCGAAAAGAACGTTTTCCAACTGGTACATACAACAAAACTAAAATGAATAAATATGGACCTTTCAATATTTTGAAGAAAATAAGTGACAATGCTTATCTGGTGGATCTTCCTTCCAATTGGAACATATCTAATATATTTAATGTTCAGGAAATTTTTACGTTCCATGGTGAGAGTGATTTGAGTTAATCAACTTGAGGACAAATTGTTTTTAAGAAGGGGGGGCTGATGTAGAAAATCTCTACTTTATTCTTAACTTGCTTATCAAGTTTAGCCATTCCTGTTTTAGTCTTTTCTTTTTTCTTCTTTTAGTGTTTTCCTATTTTTAGATTCTTCTTCATGCCTATATAAACAAGCTTATATCGTTTTTTGTAGACAATTATTATTATCAAGTTATTAAAACAAATTCTGTTTTAGAGCATTCTATCTCGTTTCTACCCAAACCTTAATACTTTCATCTGTTTTCTCATTTTTTTCTTCTCTTCTCATCACCTGCAATCTTGTATTGCTTTCTTCTAGATGGTTCACCATCACATAACCATACAGAGCTTGGAAGGGGGTCATTTTGATGCTGGTGTGATAATTGGTGTTGTACCACCATTCTGCAAGGAGGAGCCAGCTTGTCCACTATTTTGGTTTGTGCCCTGTCATGCACCTTAAGTAACTCTCCACACATGCATTTACCCTTTCTGTAGTGCTGTGGTGAAGTTTTGTGCCTGAAAGCCCTGAACAGTTCTTGCCAGAATGAATTTGTGAATACTTTGTCTCTATTAGAGACGATTGAAGAAGGCAGGCCACACAATTTGAAGATGTTGCTTAAGAACTCTTAAGCCACAGTGATTGCAGTGAAAGGGTGACTGAGTGAAAGAAAGTGGCTGAACTTAGTGAACATGTCCACTACAACTAAAATAACATCTTTCTTATTGGATTTAAGGTCAATGAAATCCATAGTGATATGTTGCCAGGTGTTGATGGGTAAAACGTGGGAAGGATGAACTAGCCCTAATCACAGAAAGTACTCCCAAGGAGAAGAGGGGTTTATAGGAAGTAGTTAGAGAATTAATGATGATCTCAAGAAGTGTGCCATCTTTCCCTTTTATAATGACCCTCTTATGGATAAATGCCCATAAGATTAACATATTACTAAACTACCATTTCCCTTTCCTTAAGTTAACACCAAACCCTAAAAGGCTTTCCTCTTAGGCCAAAGCCCAACTGCCTTAATATGCTCTTAGGTGAACTATGACTTCCCCATCTTAATGGGTTAGGCCTAGTTCCCAAGTCTCTTTATCATAAAATGGACACTTAATGGGTTAATGGGCCATCTATTCTAGGATTGATTATTTTCAGGTATCAACATTAGTCCATTGACTGTTTGACCGGTCAAGGACCATGTCAACAGTCACCTGTTGATGCTACAGTTACAATCGGGAGTCATGGGTGGTTTGGGTTTACGACCCTTGGGATGCTACGGTTACAATTGGGGAGTTATGGGCGGATTAAGTTCACGACTCTTAGGACGTTACGGTTACTGATCTGCTCAGTAACTGCTCCTTCTTTTACCCTCCTATAAATAGAAGAGACCTCGCCCCTGAATCCTCATCTTTTCACTGTCCTCTTTTCTCTCTCATTATCTTCTCTATTGCTTACCATGTCTAATGAATCACCTATCCGCGACTCGTGTCCTAGGCTCGAATCACATACACTTGAAGAATTTAGGAGCAGTCCCCAGCTTAGGGATAGACTGACCCGCCCGCCGGATGATGGTAATTGTTCTTTCCGGCCGATGATATTTGGATTGTGCGTATGCTTAACCCCCATCCATTTCCTCCATCCGGGTCTGCAGACTGGCTTATCGGTCCTCAACTTGAATCACCCCTTGTGCCTTCCTTTGAGGATTCACCCCATTTGGCAGTTCATATGGGAGACTATGTTTTACCTTCAATCAACCATCGCTCGTCCGCCGAATCTCATGCTGCTTGGGATCCATGGGTCGACTACATCCGTTCCAATCCGGATAATACAAGGATCATTCGTTCTTTAGGTATAGAGGCAGCTTTAGAGGCCTCCAAGTTTAGGTACGTCCGGCGGGATTATGACAGTATAAATCGCTTATGTGCGCGCTGGGGAATCGATCCTCACACATTTATATTTTCCCAGGGTGAAGCGACCCCCATCCTAGAGGACGTAGTGGCACTTACCGGCCTGCCCATTCATGGTGATGTAGTCTACGACAGTTGATGCCTTCACAAGTCCTTAAATAAGGATGACAGAGATCTCCGCGATCGCCTGCTTAAGGCCAAGACGAAATCCATAACCTTTCGATTGCAGAGGATCTTAAAGCTGAGGCTCCGGATGAGGTAGGAGGCCCAATGGATAAAGAAAAGGGTAAAGCTACCGCGTCGGCTTCTCAGGGCTCTCCAGCGAATGTTTCATATTCTTCGAAACTCATGGTGTCCGCCATAAAAGCTGCTCGACCAAAGCCATCTGCTGCTGAAGAGGCTGATGATGTGAGAGAGGTAAAAAGCGGCCAAAAGCCAAAGTCCGGGCAACGTCGAGCTTTTTTATCGTGTTGGATCAAATACTGGGCTCCTTTACTTTCCGGTCCTGGTGAGGGTGTTCCTCCTCGAGAAGGGGAAACAGATAGAGAGGAACCGGATGCCTTCCTCCTCTTTTGGCTGTGTCATGACGTATTCGAGTATAGTCCCCGGGATACCATCAAGAATGAGCTGATTCCTATGGCCGTATTGATGTCTCGCGGCGTGTCATTTCCGCTCGCTCCTATGTTCTTGGGTGGTTTGTATCACCATCTAGATTTGCTGGCGCGTGATATTCGTCGCGTGGATGGATCCCATGAGGTTGAAACTTTCCTGCCTGCCAATTTTATTCAAGCATGGGCTTGGGAGCGCTTCCCCAAGTACATGCCTCCTCAACTGAATCCCCTTGCTCTCTCTCGGCAAGAGGAAGTCATTCAAAAGGATGGTTCCAAGCGTCTAGTGACGATACCCGAGTCCCATCCTCGGATGGCTCTTTATCACAAGAAGGGTCATCTTCCCAAGGAAAAGCTCAAAGATTTCATGGACAAGGGTGCGGATTTCAACCCTATCACTTATCAGGACGGTTGCACTGGTTCTCTTCATTATAATTTTGTTAGCCAATCCCAGAGGAGGATGTCTTCCGCGGAGATACCTTCAGCCGAGGATTTTGACATCATTGTTTCCGTTTTACCCGGGCGTCTTCCTGGTTTTCATGGCACGGCACCTGGGTTTTGATCAAGGAGTTCATTATGACCCTCCCCTCCCTTCCTCGATAGAGGAGGACAGAGAAGTTCAGAAAAATTTCGATCGCTTTGTTTTGAAGAGTGATCTTCGGATGAGTGACCGCCAATGTTTTTTTGGTTTCAGCCAACCTCAGCTCCGCTGGCATGTTAGCGTTACCAATGAGTGGCTTGGGTACCGTAATAGTGTTACCCGGAATGTGTTGAACCTTCTTATCAAAGAACCATATGCTCCTCCAGCATCAAAGGTCGCCCTCTTCGTCCGATTGTCACTAGATGGGATCCTCTTTCGGGCGATGAGTTATCTCAAGAGGATGGGAAGGGTAGTTCTTTGCCCCTATCCAGCTCCAAGAAAAGAAGGCGTACTCAACCGATGAAACCCTTGGATATTCCTCCGGTTGCTTCTTTCCCCGCTAAGGTAGCCTTCCTTTCTCTTCCTCTGTTATTTTTAGCCGATTTCTACATTTAGTCTCTTTATATTTGTTTACCACGTTCTTTTAGAACTCCCCACCCATCGGCTAAAAACCTAGGGGCCTTCTCTTTGAAGAGTACATTAACCTGCCCTACAACGAGTGGAGGGCTAATCGGCTGGCTAAGAAGATGAAACGAGATGCTGGTGTGCTACCTATTCCGCGATTACCTTCCATTTGTACTGCAAATGTTTCCCCTCCATTTTCCCCGCAGGCTCCAAAAATGGGGTCATCATCCGCCAGTACCTTTATCGAGCGCGTGGAACGCCAACTTGGTCGATCGGTTAGTCAAAGTGGTCCTGAAATACTTTCTCCCCGTATGACTCTTCATTCCACTCGCCATTTAATTGTAAGGATGGTTCCGGATCCCAATCATCCACTCCATACCTCTTCCGATATGTTAGGCGCAGAGGACGAGTCTGAATCAGATCGTTCCGTTCATGATTATTCCCAAGAGGGTAGTGGTCTTAAAGGCAGCGCCAAAAATCAGAGCTCTTCCCTCTCTAAATCCCGTGAGTGTACTATGTTTTATTTGTTACGTTTTAAGTACCGACACGTGCCGGTCAAACTATTTCTGTTGCAACTATTAAATGCCTTTGGTGATCTATATATACGCCTTTACCTTTTATATTTATTTGATAAAATTATTTTATTTTCTCCCTTTCTTTTGCTTTCATCTCTTATTAGGCCACTCGGAGCCGGCTGTATCGAGCTCTTCTTCTTCTTCTCGTCAATCGGTTCATTCTCCTACTAATCCTCACCCTTCTTCCTATCTGGTATATGTTACACACTTTAAATTTGTATTTTCTTGTTGCGTTGGAGTGTTTCGCTTATGTTTATTTTCTTTCTTCAGAATATGAGAAAACGAGAAAGCGCCCATGGTAAGGGGAGCGGCTCGAACCAACAGGTTAAAGGCAGTAAGTCGGGGAGTGCTAGTGATAAGCAAGGTTTATCATAGTGTGGATGTTGATGCTGAGCTAATGGCTATTCCGGAGGATCCTCAGTTCCAATATCCCCGTATTATTTCCGCAGCGGAAGCTGGTGTGGACAACCACTACAGGTTGGTACACGGGTTCTGGGTCCATTCGTTTAAGGCAGCCACCTATCGGCGCATAGTGGAGAAGTTCGGCCATATGTGTGTTCATGAAGAGATGCCTGTTAACTCTCTGATTGTGGCCAACGAGGATTTTCTCGACATAGCGGAGGGTCTCTCCCTGGCGGAGGAAACCCCAGTTGATCCAGTAATATTGAGGAAGTGGGACGCCACCATCCAAACTTATCTAGTTCTTCGATTTCCCATTCAATGGCTGAAAAACCTATTGGATCGAGCAAAGGCGAGCCACAGTGCGCGAACCATATCGCCTCGCGAGATCGAGGAGTTGGAGCAGGAATACCAACGTTTGCTCGATGTCGCCAATGCTAGGAAGGAAACGTATGATCAATTGATGGCGGACGTAGGTCGCGCTACCAAGGATGTAAAGATCGCTCGGGATGCTGCTGAGGAGGTCAATGGGCACCTAACTAGGAAGAGGGCCGAGCTGGTTGTTTTGGATATTTTCTGATGATGATTTCTTGAACAATAATTTCTTTGTTTTTGTTTTGGTTGAATTGAGGATTTTATGGTTTGCCTTTCTTTTGCAAGACATATTTTACTATTTGGGTTAACTGTATTTATTATTATGGTTGGATGGTACTAAATATGGTATTACTATGTGTTTCTATAAGTAGGGGTAAGTGGAATTGCTTTAGTATCTTTCAAGTTTCTTTCAATATTTCACCTTCCTTCTAGTTGTTAGCTATATTTTGCAGCGGATGGCTCATCGTCTTCATGGTTATACTTTGGCTTTGGCTCCTGTGCCATTACTGGTTGTCCCTTATGAGAAAGATCATGAGCTAACCCGCATGTTGTTGGTAAAAGCTGAAGTAGAGATGCTTAGAGAGGTTAGAGTGGCAAATAGAGTGGCCACACGCGCGCAGTTTGATGAGTAATATGAGACATATTCGATGGCCCAGAGGTCACAGACGTCCGGGCGCCTGACTCTGGCTGTGCAACGTGCGCTGGATGATACTATAGTTGCTAGAAACAAAACTGAGCGGCTGTTTCAAGAAGCGTTAATTATGACGACTGATATTGAACAAGCGATAGCTGATGCCGTGCCTTTATTACTCAACAGGCGGGTCCGAATCTCTGTGGGTGTGTTCTGACCTTGTGTGTTGTATCTTCTCTTATTCGTCCTGCCAAACTGAAAGCGGAGCTAGCGCGTCTATTAATATTGAAGGATGAAGTCGGGATGCTACAGACTCATCGATTGATTGCTCTAGATAAGGCCAACAAAGCCTATGAAGAACATAAGGAGACACTAGATATGGCTCAAGAGGCATGTGCTTATAGTGAGGTTATAAACAAGATTCATCAAGTGTGTAGTGCTTATACTCCTCTCTTTTTTTTTTTTGGTTTATGGCTAATCGTGTGAGGTTAGTTTTGGAAGTGGAGTATCTAAATCGCCTTTTCCGGGTAATGTGCCTTGCTCGGGATACTTTTGAGATTGAGAACTCGAGTTGGCATGAACAACTATCCGCTACGGATCATCTAGTGAGGAAGATTCATAGTGAGGGTGGTCTTCCTGATATAACCCTTCTAGAATATCGTGGTTATTGCCGTGAGTAACGTCTGACTACCCATTTTCGATGTGTTGAGGCGGACCATAGTATTAGGTCCATTGAGATGGCTCTTGCTGAAGTTCATATGGCACTTAATATGTTACCATAATTAATAATTAATTAATTAATTTTTTTGGGTAAGTAGGAGTTGTGGTAATAGTTATGGAGTTATAAATGCCTCGATGTATGTATTTCCTATAAATAGACTATTTGTACTAGTGTGATGTCTTCATTTCTTTACTATGTTCATTGTTTATACTCGTATTCTCTATATGGCTAATCATTTACACGGCTATGTGTTATCTCTGGCCTCTGTGCCAACGTTAGTATCCCCGTATAGGAAAGGGTCCGAGTTAGACCGCTTACGACTCTTGAAGGCTGAAATAGAATTGCTTAGGGAGAGAAGACTGGCGAGTCGTACAAAAGCGCACGCATAGTTTGACAAGCAGTACAAAGTATTTTTAACAGCTCGGAAAGCTCAAGTGTCCGGGCCAGTTTCTTTCAGGATTCAACATGCGCTAGACGATGCTGTCTGCGCTCGTCATGAGGCTGATCGGCTGTTGTGAGAAGTAAATCTTATGATGGTAGATATTGATCAGGTTATCGCAGATTGTTATGTATCCGCTTCTCATCCGCCAAGCCGTCGTATGCATGGTTACACATGGTCTTTGTGCATGATACTCACTCTAGTGCATCCTTTGGATAGACAGGTGGAATTGGCATGGTTGTTGATCCTGAGGAGTGAAGTGAAAGTTTTACGGACCCATAGGCTGACTATGCAAGAAAATGCACGCAAAGCTTTCGAGGAACAAGATGAGACCTCTAACATGGCTCGTCAGAACAATGCATCCGAGAGGATTTTGTATGAAGTAGACCAAGCGCTAGGAAATACGCGGGATGCTTTAACTATGGATACTATTCAATGTGAAGAAGTGCTTGTAATGATGCAAGATTTAAAACAAGAAATCACACGTTGTCGCATGCTCATAACTGAATCATCTTGAAAAGTTCTCCCCCAGTTTTTTTTTTTTTTTTGTATAGTCTAGGTATTCGCAAACGAAAAAAAAAGGAATAGTAATAATGGAAGAATCAGTCAGTGCTTTATGTTTGTCTCTTAAGAATCAAAAAATTGAATTGTTGCAAGCTATTGTTGCTGGTAATGCCCGACTCGCTCGTGAATGTGAACAATTATTTGAGGTTAGCCAAATACAATACCTTCATGCAATGGATCTGTATGTGGATCGACTAAGTGCTACTCGGATCAACCCTTCAATAGAAAACGTAATGGCTTCGGATGAAGCTTTTGAGGCTTTTGCTAATGCTCGTGTCCGGATGGAGCGTAGAGAAAGCGACTTGGTTGTTGCGCGCGGCAGATTGAGGCGCGCAAACTCAGTCCTATCTTCAATTCTCTAACTTCATTGATTTTGCCACAGAGTGTATTGCTTTATTTGTTCTGTGTATTATGTCGGATATTTATGAATATATTACTTATGTTACTTTCTATGTATTGCATGCACGCATGGCTTCCTTTAGGAGTATTCATTCTATAAAATGTATTTATTACTTGGGTTAGTCGGAGCCGAAACTTATATTGTGCTTATGATATTTTTCATGGTCTTAGTAAGCTTTACGCGCATAACTTAGTTGGCTTTAAAGTTTTAGTGTACTTCATTGGTTATACACAAAATATAGCCATACTTAGAGCTATTGATACACTTCATCATTCATGTAAGGGTCTTAGCTAGACTCGGGGCTATTGGTGCACTTCATTGGGTCATGCACGGAAACTAGCTCTTTCCGGAGTTATTGGTGCGCTTCATTAAGCCGTGCACAAAATCTAGTCCTTTCTGGGACTATTGGTGTACTTCATTGTGTCTTCTACAGGACTTAGTCCTTTCTGGGACTATTGGTGCACTTCATTAAGCCATGCACGGAGCCTAGTCCTTTCTGGGACTATTGGTGCACTTCATTAAGCCATGCACGGAACCTTGTCCTCCCGGGTAGCATATATCTTCATCTGTAAAGGTGATAGCTTCTCTGGGTATTGGATTATACGCTTTTCCGGATGCAATTGACGTGATAGCCTTGGATGCTTCGCGGATCTGGTTCTTACTGAAACCGAGGGAATCAAAGAACTGTTGAGCTAAAACAGTTTGAGCAAATTTGCTAGCTATTCCATTAGTATCTGGGAAGACGGCCGTCTCACAAGCTTCACATGCTTCTTCTTCTTCCACATCCTCCCAGGGTCTCCAAGCTTTTCCCTCCATAGGCTCGTGTGAAACCATCATAACTTGATGTTGAGGAAGCGTGTCGCTCTTGATGCTTTGCTTCCTTTGCACAATGTAACGTAAGGAGAAACACTCCACAGTCGGATGATGAACTCTCCTGTGATAATGACAATATCACTCGTGCATCTTATCTGCCGCAGTAGGCTCTGTGGGTACGGGCGGTAGAGTTTCCTCTTTATTTGCCACCCATTGATATACACATTTTTGTGTCTGATTTGTCCTCGATGTATGTATTGTTAGAACTCGATTTTTGTACTAATATTGTGTTTTTATGTATTTGTAGGTATTTTTGGTCAATAAACGTTTTCGGAAAAATTCGGCTCGAAAAGTTGTTAAAGGCATTCCGGAGGACATTTGCTAAACAGAACCCTACTTTGGATAATGGGCACTCAATTACTAAGGGGCACCTCAATTACTAAGGGGCACCTCAATTGCTATTCGCACCCCAGGCGGCCAACGACTATTCGCACCCCATTTCTGTTAGGGGGAGGTCATCCCCTACCTTCAAATTCCAAAACTGGCGGGAAAAGAGTGCAACCGAAAACATAATTTTAGGGTTCGTGATATGGGTGTGTTTCAAGGAGATTCAATCACTGAAAATCTTTGGTTTTACTCTGTTTGATCAAGACAGGCGTGGTATGGTTGTTTAAATCAATCCAATTTGGCTGGATATTCGGTTTTGGGGAAAACAAGGTTACATGTTTTTCCGGGAGTTTCTGTGAAGATTTTTCGGGAAGTTTTGGCGAGATTCAATCGCCCCAATGAGTTGTAATCTCTATGTTACGGTTAAACAGGGGTGGTAAATCCTTTAGAATCGAGAAAACAGGATAGATACGTGGATTTCTGGCAAACATGGGGAGTAAGAAAGAACTCGTGACTCTGTTGGGTTTGTTCGTAAAGATATCGTGTAAAAATCCCCCCTACACGAGTTATAATCCATATGGGAGTTTTATGCATCGTTTTGGAGTGTTCCAGCAGCGTTTTGAAGTTTGACAGAGAAATTTAAGGAAATTAAATCCCGTGACTTGCATGGAGAATATCCTTGAGTAATTGTCGAGATTATTTGGAGTTATGAAGATTTGTTCTCGGTTCAAACGAGTATATAAAGAGTGGTCGGAGTTCATAGAAGGGAATCGAGAGTTGGGTGCAGCAGCAGCAGAAAAATTGTGACGAACACGAAGAACAGACAAACAAAGATAGTCGTGAAAAGCTGTCTTATATGCTTAAGAGATAAGACTGTCAACTGCGACAGTTTACAGTTGTTCTTTGTAACAGTGGTTTTGCAACAACTATAAATGTTGCAAATTCCCAGTTTTATTTGATTTTCTCCTTTTCTCTTCTTTGTAAACACCAATTGAGCTATAAAAATATATTTTGAGCGTGTTTTTCACTATGTGGAGCTAAACCTTTCTCTAGGACGACGGAGGAAGCTGGATTTCGCCATTGGGGTAACTTAATTAATTGTTTATTTACTATTTGCATTGATTTTTAATGAATTATGATTTCTATTAACTACTCGTGACTTTGTTTGATGGAGCATGCTTAGTTCTAGGTAATTTTGATGCGCCATGCTTATGACCTACGTGTAATATTTTATGAAATCTACTTTGGAAAATAATAGAGTTGATGTTTCCTTTGTTTTGAGCTATAAATGTCTATAATTAATTTCTTAACCCCATGAACATGAAAAACAGTGGAATCCTGAGTCCCAGACTCTCTTCATCCTGTCACCATATTTGTATATATTTTTCCTTATTTTCGTTATATAGTTTTAAAACAAATTCTCAACAAGTCTGAGTGAACGAATCATCTTACTACAACATCAATTAAAAATCATATCACCCATTCCTCCAGAAGCCCTATTATCTGTTCTCTGCTGCACGGTAGCGGTGGTGGCGGATTGGAATTTCCTCCATCCATTCTTACTCATCTTCCGCCAGACTGTCCTCCGCGATAAGAGCCAAAAGCAGCTCCTCCGTTTCCTATATCGCTTCCTTGATCGTTGAAAGTTGGTGCGGATGCAGTATTAACAGAGTGCAATTGCCAAGTATGACTGCTTTCCCCGGAATTCATAACATCCGCACAATCTGAGATCCGGGCTGCAACCTCCTCAACCTCCACAAAGGTTTGGAATTTGAATTTCGTTAAGTTTAACCGAAAAATGGCATCCATTCCTCGGATGCAGATCTCTACTAATCGCTTTTCTGGGATGTCTTCATGACATTCTAGCGTGAAATCCCGGAAGCGAGTGATATACTTTCCGATCTCTCCCCCTACCCGCTGAGTACATCTTTCTACATCTATTGTTGTGACTCTTCTTTGCGCGTAATAGAACTTCTTCAAAAAGAGTTGCACCATAGCGGACCACGAACTAATACTACCGGGTTTCAAGTTATCGTACCTGGTAAAAGCGTTATCCGTGAGTGATTTTGGGAACTTGTTGATGGTGGATTTTAGTTCAGGGCTAAAATTGTAAAACCAAACTTGATGCGCTGACATCCTGCAAAGGATAGAGCTATTCGATGAGTGATGAGTACCTCCTCACTTTATTTATTCGAAGCAATTCAATAAATACACAAAATTCACCCAGAATGGTGTGTGCAACAACCATCCCAAATATTATGTGGGTTTTACTAGCATTAATAATTAATAATTAATGCATTTGCCTAGTATTTTCTGTGCTGTGTTCTCAGCCGAACTCTTATTATTGACATGACATGACGACTGAGTGTTCACTCTCAGCAGAGTAGCACGAATCTTCATGCCAGTATCGAGACATGCACGAAATACCCGTACATGCTACTCTCTGACAAAGAGAATTTCGAGTCGATGCACTCTCAGCTCAATCGAACACATTTAATTTCCTTAGGGAAAATCTAGACTGTCCGAATCAGTCTCAGAAACGATCATGGCCACACAAGTTGGTCGCGCAATTTAACAAGCCTAGCCAGACCCTGGCAAGAGTAGGCGATCATCATGATGACAATCGGCGGGCCTGTTTATGCCTTAGCCGTTCGAACGTCACACGAACCCCTCCAGCGCCATCAAACGCCATCCCAGAGTAAGGTGGCCGCGCTGCTTGGAGAATGCTCGAATGAGCAAGACTGCTTAAAGCGGTCTTAAAATCATCATGACCGTCCAACTTCACCGGCATGGTTGGACGGATTAGATCATCCCATGAATGATCAGGGAAGCGCTAACGCACACGTTGGCGGGCCCACTTCTCACCTACCCGATCGGCCTTCTCACAGCAATGCCCTAGAGCAATGAACGTTTGCTCGAAACACGGCTGGCGTGATGCTTTAAAGGGTCTCGGAAGCTCCATTAGTGTCTTAAATCGATCACAACCGTCCAACGTAGCCGGCATAATTGGATGGCTTAGATCGCGCCTAGAACCATCGGACAGGTACACACATGTTCACCATCGGCCCAACGTGGGCCCCACACGGTCGGTCTCCCCAAAGGAGGAGCATAGCCTTCCAAACCGTTTGGCCAAAGTTGCGCACGCGTGACTGATCCAAAACCCTAATTAGGGTTTGCGGCATTACATATATGTCGCAGTTTGATCATGACCATCCATCTTTGTCAGCCTAAACAGAAGGTGTAGATATAGACTTAAGAGTATCAACATGATCACCGTGGGGCCACCTATGCGTGTGACCGACCGGCCTAGGCCAACCATGGCCGAGCACCTCGAAACGCGTGCCCAAAGGAGGCAAGTCACACGTTTCCCAAATCCTTTGAGGCAAAGGATTTCTATCGCAAATCGATCACGACCACTCACCTTTGCCAAACAAATTGAGTGGCCTAGATCGTACCTCCGCGAGACAGAATGGTATGGACATGTACACCGGCAAGCCGTCTACACGCATGCCCGGTCGGTCCCACCAAAAACATCGTCCATGCTTGATTTCGGTCAAGCTGAAGAGTGATGCTTGCGCACCTCTTTAAAACCCTAAAGTTCCATCAAACGGTCGCAAATAAGCGTCATAAACCATCTCGTCCGTCCAACTTTGCTAGCTTGGTCGGACAGCCTAGGTTAAAAGCTAGATGACCAATGAAGCATCCCGATAATCACCGTCCGCCACTCTTTCACAGGGAGTGATCGACCAAAGCATTGCTCACCCACGCAGCCTCCAAACGATCACTCGAAGATGGTTGGACGTGATGTTATTTTAACACGCTCGATCCGCGACTTATTCGGTCAAGCTTTAAAATATCGATGCTTCACACATGTTGATTGTTTGCAATGCATAGCGTGCACCAAACATGCACGATATTTAATGAATATCAATTCTTTAAGTAACTTAGCATTGTATGCTATTTTCTGCAGTGGGTCCCATGATCCACTCATTCGAGACATCAAGCATGTCACAAACTGGGGGATACTTATTGGGGTATTGGTCTGGCGGTTTACAGCGTGCAGCGTGCAACGCGCCATCACAAGAACGTGTCAGGAGGCATGGACGGTTAGAGATGATGGGAAAAGTGGGCAAAGACGTGATCGTGTGACAAACACTTACACGATACCACTACTCCATTACTCCACTTCCTCCACTTCCTACGAGACGAAGGTTGTGCTCAATGACTTGTATAAATAAGTTCTCCTACCTATTTTAAAACAACACAGACGAACACAGAAAAACCAAGTGTTGTCATCAGTATCCACAAATCACCATTCTGATACAAGTCATAAACAGCCAACACCTTCACAATCTCAACACCTTCTTCGCTTCCCCCCCTAAGATCAACCCCATCTCCTTCACTTTGTGGCCGAAGCAAGTCTGGAACGGCCATTTCTTGGTTTAGGACAGAATTGTACAGATTGATCTCTCGAATCAAAAGCACTCCCGTGCAGTGCATTTGTTTAGGGTTTAGATTCGTTTCTCATCCGCACACACCCATATTTACCAAAAACCGCAGAAACAGTTTTCACCCATAAACAGAACTCTCTCATACAAAGGCTTTCATCCTGAGCGTATGCATTCATTGCTGATATGAAGCGACTAACATGCTCTCGCGCATTTCCTTTTCCTCCATATGTTTAAACTTCGGTGATGTGTAATCCTCAGGGTATAGGTAATCGGCAACTTCTACAGAATATGGAGGTTCTAGCGAGTCATAAGCATCGTGCTTTGTCACTCGGTAGTTAGCTTCCAAGTATTTCGCAATCGCGTCTTCCGTCATACCCGGAATGACTGCTTTAGTGGTTTTCGCATTCTGTTCTCTTGCTCGTTTAAGACGTCCGCGTAGTTCCTGCTGCTTCTTAATGGATGCGTCTAGATCCTCTTGTATTTTAAACATCTCCTGCTCGCTTTTCTCAGCCGTGGCTTTTCCTTTAAGCATTTCTTCCTTCTTTTGAGATGCTCCTGCACCTTGTACAATAGGCGTAGTAACTACCGCTTGGAAACGTATCTCTTCATCACTTTCTCCTTGCACGTATTCCACAGAAACATGGTCCGGGTTAGGAAGTGCTCCGCCCACTGGTACCTCCTGGCTCGCACCTGTGAGTATCATGCTAGAAAAGAGGCTAAGAACCTCCCACTATGGTCGCAATGTTGATGGGTAAAACGTGGGAAGGAGGAACTAGCCCTAATCACAGAAAGTACTCCCAAGGAGAAGAGGGGTTTATAGGAAGTAGTTAGAGAATTAATGATAATCTCAAGAAGTGTGCCCTCTTTCCCTTTTATAATGACCCTCTTATGGATAAATGCCCATAAGATTAACATATTACTAAACTACCATTTCCCTTTCCTTAAGTTAACACCAAACTCTAAAGGGCTTTCCTCTTAGGCCAAAGCCCAACTGCCTTAATATGCTCTTGGGTGAACTAGGACTTCCCCATCTTAATGGGTTAGGCCTAGTTCTCAAGTCTCTTTATCCTAAAAGGGACCCTTAATGGGTTAAGGGGCCATCTATTCTAGGATTGATTATTTTCAGGTATCAACACCAGGCCTGTGTTGGAATATGAAGTGGTTGGAGAAGACCATATGGGTGTAAATGTTCCACTTTGTTCCTCTGGCAGACTTCACAGTGTGATACAAACATCAATATGTCTTGGTAAAGACCCTTCCAGTAGAAGTACTGTTTTGCCCTGAGATAACTGGCCTGGATACCTGAATGTCCACCTACTGTGGAGGAGTGGACAGACCCCATGACAGTGTTTCTCAAGTTATGTGAAGTACCAACATAAATCCTCCCTTTATATCTTAGGATACCTTCAATTTAAGAACAATGAGGAACTTAAGAGCCATTTACAATCAGTTGAGGAATGACCTGTAGAGCCCATTGATCTTGATCATAACTGTGAATAATATCTTGATCCCAAGTTGGAGTGGACATAGTTAAAGCAGCACAACTTGGAGAAGTATCGTCATGTGGTAGCCTGGATAGAGCATCAACTGCTTTGTTTTCCAGTCCTTTCTTGTAATGTGTAGTGTATAGTCAAATCCTAAGAGCTTCATCAGCCACCTTTGTTGGAGGAGTACAGTATTTTTTTGATCCATAAAATATTTGATGCTTTGCTGGTCTGTGTTGATGATGAAGTGGTGGCCAGTTAAATAATGCCTCCATTTTGTTACAGCCATGACCACAGCCAGGAGTTCCTTCTCATAAGTGGATAATCCTAGTGCCTTAGGGTTTAAGGATTTTCTGAAGAAGGCAATGGCTCTATGATCTTGCATGAGGACATGTCCAACACCTCTAGATCAAGCATCAGTTTCAAGTACAAATGTCTTATTGAAATCAAGAAGAGCTAACACAGGGGTGGAACACATAGCCTGTTTTAGCTGAAGCCTTCATAGCTGAAGAAGACCACTGGAAAGAATTTCTTTAATAAGTCGGTTAATGGCTTACTAATAGTACCAAAACCCTTAACAAATTTCCTCTAATACCCTGTGAGGCCAAGGAATCCTCTCAACTGTTTCATATTAGTTGGAGTAGGCCAATTTTGCATACAAGCAAATTTTTCAGGGTCAGTTGCTACACCATCAGCTGTAATGATGTGTCCTAGGTATTGTAAATATGATTGTGCAAAGCAACACTTAGAATATTTAGCAAATAATTTATGCTCCCTTAATAAGGAAAGGATTAGTGAAAGGTGTGTAACATTCTCTTCCAAGGTGGAGCTATAGATGAGAATGTCATCATCAAAGAAAACCAACACAAATTTTCTAAGGTAAGGACGAAAAACTGAGTTCATAAGTGCCTAAAAAGTTGCACGTGCATTGGTTAAACCAAATGGCATCACTTTGAACTCATAGTGACCATGGTGTGTCCTAAATGCAGTTTTGTGAATATCGGGTTCATATAATCTTATTTGGAAATATCCAGACCTTAAATCTATTTTTGTAAAAACTTTTGAGACATGAAGTTCATCAAGTAATTCCTCAATTATTGGGATAGGATACTTATCTTTGATTGTGACTTCATTGAGCTTCATGTAATCGACAAAAAACCTCCAAGTGTTGTCTTTCTTTTTCACCAAAAGTATTGGAGAGGCAAAGGGGTTGTGGTTGTCTTGGATCAACCCTTCCTTTAGCATTTGTTTAACCAATGTTTGTACCGTTGATTTGTGGATGAAAGGGCATTTGTATGGCCTCATAGTGATAGACTGAGTATTAGGCTTTAAAGGAATTTTGTGGTCCAAAACTCTCTGTGGTGGGAGTTGAGTTGGTTCTGTAAAAACATCTTGGTAGTTATTGAGGACTTTTTGTATGGGTGGTGGAATGGGTGTGGAAGTTATTGTTGAAGAGATTGAGAAAAATTGGCCCACAAGTGTAGGTGTGTTCTTCTTGATAAAATTCTTGACAGCTAAGCCACTCAGCATTATAAGAGATGGTTTAGATGAAACACCCTGTAATGTAATAGTATTGCCCTGGTAAAGGAATGAGATGGATAATTTCACCAAGTTGAACATGACATCCCCTAAATTTCTGAGCCAATCAGCTCCTAAGACCATGTCACAAACACCAAGTGGTAGTAATCTCAAGTCACTTTCAAATTGATGGCCTTGCATATGCCATTTGAGGCCTTATATACTTCAGTGCTTGTGGTTCTGGCTCCATTGGCAACTGTTACCAACATATGAGCTGCAGGTTCTATTTCACAGTCTAATCTTGAAGCCAGAGAAGAGTCCAAGAAACTGTGTGTGCTGCCTATGTCAACTAAAATAATTATTGGTTGTTTCTTGAGATGACTTGGAATTCAAATGGTATCAGCACTTTCACAGCCAGTAAGAGCATTGAGGGAAATTTCCATATCAGATTCTATAAGGAATGCAAATGGTTGGTCCTCAAGTGGTGGTGCTACTATTGTGTCTGCTTCTTCTTCAGCTACCACCATGAAAAGTTGATGGGACTTGCATCTGTGACCAGGTTGGTATTTTCATCACAATTGTAACAAAGTCCTCTGGCTCTTCTGTTATTTTGTTGTTCTTGTGTTAACCTTCTGATAAGAAGTATGTAGACTGATTTGTTAGGTGGGTTATCTGTAGGAATGATGGTGGAAGGTGGTGGTGGTTTTGAAGCAAGGGCAAGGAATTTGGAAAAGTAAGAAGAAGTAGTGGGGTTTTTGGTAGAAAAACTTTTGGTGGGTGTGGATTGTTGAGAAGAAAGTGCTTGTTCTTGGAGTCTGGCCAGAAAAAAGGCCGGAGATAAGGTGGTAGGTTTGTGCGTTTGGACTGAACTTTTGAGGACTTCTTTAAGACCACTAATGAAACTCATGACAAAGTATTCCTCTTTCATGTGGGGATTCTTGCTAAGCATTAAAGATTTTAACAATTCATAATGTTCAAAATAGTCATCTACACTTGTAAGCTGGGATAATTTATTGAAACAACCCACATAGTTGTCATTATCCAGATCTTCAAATCTATCACAAACAACATCACAAAAATAAGGCCATGGAAGATTAGTTTTACCAGTATGATAGTCTAGAAATATGCCTTGTCGTCGATATGTAGAGAAGCAAACTCTGTTTTCTGGTCAGACGCCACCGGATGGATATGGAAGTATCTGTCACATTTTCTTATCCAGCTTCTTGTATTATCACCAATGAATCTAGGAAAATCCAGTTTAGGTGTTTTGGTGTAGGTTTGCCCCATCAAGGAAGTGTGTGGTTGAGTTTGAAAGTGATATCCAGAAGGTGGGGTTTGAGATGTAGATGCATACGGTGGTGTAACTTGTGGTCTAGAAAGGATATCGATTAAAGTATCAAACTTAGTACGATTTTCTTGAGCCAATGAGACTAAATAAGCCATTGATGCGTCATGTCTTGCTGCAGATGCAGTACGATATTCAGAGTCACGAGCATGAAGATCTGTAAGATTCTTCATTCATTGACATAACTCCTTTGTAGTAGCGTCCATTTCTTTGATTGTTAGACCGCCGGTCATTGAGAAAACAGGTTAAGATCTACTGGGTGATACCACTATCGTGAGTAAAGATAGAGTCTGTGAGTTAGAGTAACCTCTACACAGAAGTGCAGCCTCAATTTCTTCTTAATCATTAGTTTCTTCATTATGACGGAGTTGTCTTAAATAAGGAAGAGAAAAGAGGAAAACCCTAAACCTAAACTGCTGGCAGATCATAACCCTACACATGGTTAGATCAGTGATGCTACAATCAAACGAAAATAAAAGCAACATAAATGCTAAAACCCTATTGAGTTCACTGGAACACTCGATAATTAGATAAGGGCTACTCCCATATGACAGGGAGTCCCAGGGGTTACTAAATGAAACATATCAATTGTAGGATCTTAAATATCTAACAGTTACCATCTTAACAAATATTTTAGATTTTGTATGTGTTTAAAACGGGAGTAATATATGCAATTTCTCTCTCTTATCTCTTGCTTCTCAAAAACTAGAGAAAAACACATCGATCTCTTCTTCTTCTTCTTCTAAAGGACTAGATCTGAGCAAAGATTTATTGTTTTTAGTTATTTTTGTTGTTTCCAATAATTTCCTCGCTATTAGAGGGCTTTTTATCTTCGCTAGTTAGACGATTCTATCTACACTTATATAATGTTTTTTTCTACGGATTTGTTCGTGTTTGGTTTTCTTGATAAAAGTACATCGGTGATTTGACACGGGCGAAGATTAATTTCTTCTTCATCAGAAAAATAGATCCAGGGTTCGGGTTAGTCGCTTCACATGAAGAATTTTGGGCATATAATCTATCAAAATGGTCGAATTATAATTTCGAATACCATTTCTTCTCCAATCTCAGAGTACAAGATTTGTGTGCTATCGTGGTAGATCGCTCTTTCTTATCGCGATTTATTTACGTTTTGTATCTTTTTTTGTATTTGTTTCATGTTATGATGTACTTGTTTCTCTTTAAAACCATCATATAAACGTTTCTTGTGGAATGAAATACTTATGGTTTGATGATAAAAAAGAAGAAGAAAGATTTAGTATGTATTTGGTCGTCAAACGTAGTTTGGGGATGTATACCAAAATTTAATGGATCGATTTTTTTTTCCATCGAACAATTTAGGTGAAATTAGCAACAAGATCAACTGCCAAAGGAGATTTTCTAGCACTAGTTGCTCCCATATTTTAGATTTAGTATGTGTTCAATTGTAGGATCTTAAATATCTAAAAACCTAATTAGACTAAAGCTAATATATTTCAACCGTTAGATCGAACTTAGCTTGTTACACACAAATTCAAAGTGACTTTATTTAGATATGGGTAACCGTACCTAAACGTGTACACCTTGTTGGCTCAACAATAGTTAACCGAAGTTAGCCATATGAACGCTTTCATATCAACCTTGTTCATCTTAATCACAACTAGTTCAATTGACTCAAATGAAACTAGTTCTAGAGTTGTTCAATTGTTTATATTCTCATAGAAGTATACAAGACACAATTGAAGCAAAATCGATTTTGATTCACTCGAATCAATTCATGAACATTATAGCCACGGTTTGCAAAAGATTGCATTCCTTATTATATAAATGTATTAGTTCATGAACAAACCGATTTTAGAATATAACCTACTCAAGTATGCAAACGTGTACGCATACCTAAGTGGACGGACTTAGTTTGGGTTCGCCAGTATGCGAACAGGTACGGATACCTTCCAAACTCAGTTGAATTTCCAGACATGAACTTACGCCAGTACGCATACGGGTATGCATACTAAGTTCTCGGACTTTCAGTAAACCAACCCGTACGCATACGGGTATGCATACTATGGTTCCTGGACTTGGAATAACTTGCAACAGTTAGCATACAAGGACACATACTGTGTTATATCCAGTCATGGTTAATTGTTCTAAGATCCCATTTCAATCATTGAAACATTCTTGGAAGAAGACAATAGTTGTCTCACATAAACTATTAGCTTCAAAGGAATTTTCAAGTGATCGATAGATCAATATGAAATATTTTGAGTCTACATCAAATGACTGTCTCACACAAATCATGTAAGATGTTACCAGGCAATTTTCACATGATCATCTTTGACTTTCGTCAAGAATATAAGATGAACTTGGTTAAAGCGAAAGCTTACCAACACATATTTCGAGAAATATGTAAGCGAGTTAAACTCATCTCGAAATATCAAATGTGTATAATCGAAGTCTATATAGCTATATGACTTTTGTATCAAATAGAAGATAGAGTAGATAGACTTTTGAGTGATAGATGAGTTCAAGTCTCCACATACCTTTTGTTGATGAAGTTCCACAAGCTCCCCTTAGTAGTTCTTCATCTTCAATTGATGAACGCTGTGAAGTATAAAGCTCAACTACACTTTCTATCCTAACCCGAGACCTAGCTATAAGTACACTAGAAATCAAGACTTATAGTTTTGGCAACTAAACTTGACAAACAAGCTTGAGATAGCAACGCTTGCGAGTTCGATCGAGCAGTGCTCTAACAACGCTATTCATAATCGGCTGGGCCATTATACTAATAATTTTAGCTAAAATATTAGGGGGAAAAAACAGTTTAGTCCAAAAATACGGTTTAGTCCACCCCGAGTCAACTAGTTACAAATTAGTCCTTTATGTTAGAGCATTGCTCGTTAAACCCACAAGTTTTGATGTCTCAAGCTTGTTGTTAATGTTAGGTGGTCAAAACTATATCTTAATTTCTAGTCTACTAAGTCAAGTATCGGATAGGTTAGAATTGTAGTTGAGTATAAAGTATCACCCTTGAAGACTGGAGATCAATGAAGACATTTGGAGAGCTTCTATATCAAGTATGTGAAGACTGAACCATTCTATTTTACTCACTATACTATTATTCTATCTATTGAGACTATGTCGTATGACTTATAGTAGATTCACAAAGAAGATGGTTTGAGTCAAGGTTGTCTTGTGAAAAATCTCGACATATAATTTACCGATTAAATGTTCAAAGGTCCTTAACAATATTAGTTGTATAAATTAATTTGTGGATCAATTGAATATTGCCCATGCAAATGATTGCATCACTTGGGAATGTTTCAAACATCATAAGAAAGAAATATGAACTTACTGAAATTTCTGATCGGGGAAGGTTGGCGAACTCAGTTTGCAAACCATAGATATCTGAGATACAAAAATATAGGAAGGTTGGAGAACCAGTTCGCAAACCACAAGTTCAGTTGGGAACAGTTCACGAACCCGGTTGACGAACCGTGGTGAACTGATCTTTTAAGTTGGATAAATTGGCTAGCAGTTGGCGAACCTGGTTCACGAACCGTAGCACCCTGAATCGTGAACAACCCCTGGTTGGATAACCGTTGTACCAACTGTCCCGACAATGTTTAGCAGATGCTTAAAGACTTACTATTTAATATGTTTAGAATCGCTAGAACTCTCTTAAACACTTCTAAGAATTTATTGAACACTTATGTGTGTGAACTTTGATTAATTTCTTAAGTGTTTAGATGAACATCAAATAACTTTCAGTTCTTTGGCTAACTTGCCAAACCGAACAATCATTGTATACGGTTCTGTAACCGAACCTATGTGTATAGTATTTTATTATAGTTTGAAGATCTAAATAGTTTGCTTGATTCTCAAGTTATATGTTAGCTTGAATTCTAAGCTAAATCCTGGTCTTTGAAAACTATAAATAGAGCATCTTTGTCAATTGGGAAAATCAATCCCTGACACCTTGTGTCCTAGTTGATTCTATAGTCGTCGCTATTGACCTTTTAGTTTTACGACTAAAAAGACTTTGCTTGGGGATTCATGAAGCCAGGTCCGACTATCTTTACCTTGATAGTTGGTGAATCCTGATCTTGTTTTTCTGCTATCGAGGTTTTCGTAATCTCTTTCAGGAAAGATAGATAGTAATCGCAAAGTTGTCTTTATCTCAGACTTTGTGATTCCTTAAGATAGATATGTAAAGACTGATCTTAGTTAATATTTCGACGATTGTTCTTGAGAGGTGGTTAAGAATCTAGGTTATAGGATTTGTGAGGTTTGCTATATTTTCTATTACAACCAAATTTCCACACCTTGATATTTGATCTAAACAGAAATCAAATAGGCTTATCTGTTAGAGGCAGATTGGTATCAAAAGTCTTCACTTCGGCTGAAGTAACTCTTAGGCTGTAAAGGACGCCACCTAAGTGCGTAGAACCTTGCGAGGTTCAAGAGACGTAAATAGCGTGACTGTAACTGAATCGCTTGGAGGGCGGGTTCTGTCTCAACTACATTCCAGTCCGAAGTATGATAGTGTCTGTAGCGTCTTAATACAGTGTGGTGTTCATTTTGTACGAGAATCCGGGGTTTTTCTACTATTGTGGTTTCCTCGTTAACAAAATTTCTGGTGTCTTGTGTTTTTCATTTTTCGCATTATACTGTTAATCTTTATAACTGGATTTACACGGGTTAGTACATATTCAATCTAAGTAGATACGTCCGTTTAATTGTAATCGATTACGAAACTAGTTTTTTGTAGAATTCGTATCTTGAAAGATAGATAACAAGTTTAATCACTTGGAAGAATTCCGATAGAATTTGGATACAACTAGATTGATCCTAGATATTGATTTTTGAGATCTTCCAAGTACTCTGCTTAATAATCAGGTTCATAGACCTTGTGTCTATATACATACTGATTGAGTAGACGTTGAGATATTAACTCTATGTACATATTGAATCAGGAACGTTTCTGAACTTTTTTTGCCCCGAAGTGAACTAATTTTTTTTTGCCCCTCCCAGGATATTTTCCTAGGTAGGGATAGAATTCCACTAATGTCAGAGCATTTCTCGGTCGAACTCACAAGTGTTGCTATCTCAAGCTTGTTGTCAAATTTAGTTGTCAAAACTATATCTTGATATCTAGTCTACACTTAGTCAAGTCTCGGATTAGGATATAAGTGTGTATTTGAGTAACAGACATCACTGTGTTCTACCATTTGAAGGCCAAGATCAACCGAAGATTTTGGAGAACTTCATCAACAAAAGGTAAGTGAAGAGTAAACCACATATTTCTCAAGTTTTCACATTTCTATCTATGAGACATTGTCGCATGACTAAATTAGACAGTACATGCATAACAAAAATTTCGAGTCAAGTTTATCTTGATAATCTTTCTCGAAATATGCTAAGCTTAAGAACATTTGTTCATACTTGATGAATTTGGTTAAAAACAATTTATTGTTTATGACCTAATTATGATTCAAGTTTTAATCATTTGAAAATAGCCTAAAACAGTGATATGTGTCATTGTGTTATTCGAGAATGTTTCAAATCGATTATTAGAGAGATATAAAACTACTGTAAATCCGGATACAGGACCGTATGCATACCAGTTCACATACTCGGAGAACTACTATAAGTCTGGAGCCGTAGTACATGTATCAAGTACACGTACCGGCGAAGCTATAGTTCGGCAGCGACTTTTTGGTACGCATACCCGGTATCCATACCATAAAAAGTCCGTTGACTCGTGAACCCGGAATGTACGCATACCTAGTATGCAAACCGGAAAAAATCTGTTGGTTTCTAAACCGAAAATGTACGCATACCTAGTATGCAAACCATAAAAAATCTGTGAGTTCCTTAACCCGTTTTTGTCTTAAGGGTATACATACCAGGTACACACACCATGACAAAAATATTCACGAACAAGTACAATACACGCACTTACCATATCGAATATTTTCAGATGCATCAGAATTATTTTTATGAGATAATCGGCATTTGAACAACTGTCAAAAAACACTATCTAGACATGGTTGATCACATTTGTGACTCAAGGTTAAAGTATTAAAGTGTTATATGAAAATGGTTAAGCTTATAGTTCAGTTGGCTAGTTACAGGTTACCTTTCATGAACAAGTTATTATACACAGTTCGATTATTGTTCATCCTAACCAGAGTGTATATTCTGCTATGCTAATCTCAAGTCAAGTTTTTCATCTAGCGGTGATTATTGATTGCTTGATTCCAAAGCTACCTTAGCTTAAATCTAAAGAAACCTCAAACAACTGGGATATTTGAATCCCTGATACTATTCATGTGTGTCCTAGGTATAAACTAGAGTCATCCGCTCCTTAAAACCTTTTTAGTTTTAGCACTAAAAAGACGTCACCTAGGGATTCATGAAGCCAGGTCCAACTATCTTTATCTTGATAGTTCGTGTATCCTGATTTTGTTTTGATTATCGAGCCTTGCTCCAACAAACAAGATAAATAGAAATCACAAAGTTTCTTCGTCTCAGACTTTGTGATTCCACAAGTTTATACTTCTGAGGTGAATAATAATCTAGGCTGCTCTTCGGGAGGCATAAGACCGAATTTTGAGGTTTGCTAGACTTTGTCTATTGCAATCGATTTCCTACCTCACCTTGATCTTTGATCAGAACGAAAATCACATCTAATCTATCTATCTATCTATCTAACTATATGATAATTGAAACTCAATACTCCATCCTCATTCATTCTGACCCCACAAAAATCTGAGGTGGATAGTTTTGGTTTTAGTATTATAAAATATAGCTCTCTCACTAACTCTGGCCCCACACACTTCCGTATCCACGCAACTACCCACTTCTTCTTACCTTTTAATCTTCCATTAAGAAAACTACCCACTTATGTTATTATCATGGCAGAACTATTCCACTTCGTTCATGACCAGATTACTTCTCTTTCTCATATTCTACCCGAGTTAAGCATCCTCTATTACAATTTAGAGATCAGAGTTATTCTCTCCCACTCTAAGAGAATCGAAGACAAAATCTTACTGATTTTGAACAACTTTTAGGTTTAGGTAATGTTCCTTCTCTTCTCTTTGATTTTAGTTTCTAATATGTGATTTATGTTTTCATGCACGTCTATTTTTACCTCTTCAAAAAAAAAAAAAGGATTTCTTCTCTCTGTCGATTTAGGATATTCGAAAAATGGGTATTTGCAGTTACATGTGGCTTTGATAATTTTGGTTTCTTAGGTATGTTAGTGATTATTCCCCTATATTAATCTCTCTCAAATTTTGATTTAGTGTTCAGTTCGGTTTTTTCTTTCCAAGAAGAAGAAGAATGGACTGAATTGAAAACTAGAAGTAGGAAACGGAAAAACTTTGAATTTTATTGAAGGACACTTATCGGTCTCTCTTCAATCATTAGTTCTTTGGTGAGAAATTTTGTATTTTTGATTTGTTTGATTTTATATATATTGATGTAATTGGCAGTTATCACTTTCGGTGAACTCAAACTTTCTTCTGAACTACAGTAAATAATGTTTAAACAAATATGATCCTTATTGGGTAAAGATCCTCAATTCTCCATAGTTAGAACAACCGACTGCATTAATTTTCCCAATGCAATTTCCATCCTCAACTTCCGTTACAACAAAGCGCATATTTTTGTTCTATACCTTAAACCAAGACTAAGCTAATATGATCGACCACTTTATCCTCAACTTTTGTTTGATGCATTGTTCTGCAGGTATTAATTTTCTTCTTGAATCTTTCACAAATTATAATGTATTTATGAAATTTTTGTTAGGAATTGTTCAAACTGTTTTTTGATGGTCTATGTATAATGTTAGAACAAAATAAAAGGTATTTTACAAATGCACTTTCCACATTATCTGTATGTATTGTTGGTTGTTGATGGAATTTGGTTAACTATAATTTCATTCTTTTTTCTCCAATTTACAAAAGTAAGACTTGCTGTTTGTGATAATAAGGAAGTGACCATGATGTTGTCCTTTTTTGGAGCAGGTGACTTGCTATGTTGAAGAAAGCATCACTTAAAGGTAAAGATCTCTCTACAATACAGGTTTCTAACACTTTATATGCTCACTGCTCTAGGATATGAAATCGATTATCTACCTACAAACTTTGAAACAAGTCATAAACTCTTTGGTTGCACTCTTTTACTGCCATGGAGCTGATATCTGTACTTGGCAGGTAAAGTAACTAACTCTGTTATTTTACCATTTACTGTTATCTATCTGTGGTCACTTTCCGCTAGGCTTTTGTGTACATTCTCTAATAGTTGGATTCTTATATATCTTTTTATGGAATGTTTTAGACTGTTGAGTACTTGAATCCCATTTAAGTATTGCCTCACAAATCTGTAAATAAGTTTTGCTTAGACATTTATTTCATAAGTTCCAAGAAGTTATAAATCATGAAAACTACATTTATGTTGTTCTCAGCTTTTGGTGAATGATATATATTTTTTCTTCACTGTAGTAGTAGTTGCACAAGATTTTCAAGCTCAGTGGATCCCCGTCAGAGACATACCGGTGAACTTCAAATATTATGTACATAAGCTTATTTATGCCCCAATTATGTAAATGATATGTATTCGATACATTTAAAACTTGCTCAGCATCATCATTGCAATTGATGGAACACTTTTGGCGATCGATCCATTTGAGCGTCAAAAGACTACTGCTTCATTGAGGGGTTCGGTAACCTTGCAATAACTATCTTTCCAGTTAGTTCAATTAAGTTAAGTTGCATTTAATGTCTTCTTCTCAGCAGAGTGCGTCATATACACAGGAAGATGATGAGATTCTGAAAAAACATGACCTGCAGTTGGGTAATACTTTAGCTCTACATGTTAGTGAAATCGAGAAAGAAAGATCTTATGGAAGCAAGGCACCTGAATGTAGCAATGGAATATGAGCAGGTACACTTAGAGTCTTAGATATTATACAACAGGAGAATGTATAACCTTTATACCAACAAAGTTGGTACCCAACTCAACCTGATTGTATCCTTTCTATGGAAGACAATATTGCAGGTTCAGTTTGACAAATCTAAGGCGGACAAAATGAGCAGGGAACTTGAAAAGCCAGAATACTGATTAGGCGGTATCAAGATGACTAAGAAACAACACACCGCCCATAGAGTGAAGTCAAAGTAATCCGTCAAGAGGTTGAAGTGGAGACAATTAAAGTGATTCTGGAGTTACATAATAGAATTTCCAGGAGAGATTACGCCTCACTACAGAATAAAATATGATTGAAACAGAGACTATTGCTGCAGAAAAACGTTTGTAGTGGAAAAAAAATCTTCGGATCATATAACCTATAAGGACTCTGAAGAAGGATGCAGCAACACGAGAGGAACTAGAAAGTTAATGTGAAAAATAATACGATCAGAAAGTTAATTTCAAAAATAGTAATGCTAAACAGTAATGCAGAAAAATCATTTAGATATACCTTTTTTTTTTTTTTTTGGTGTTGTGGCATCTATTTTCCCGTAACTTGAGGGTGAAAACCAAAACCCGGTGCGAAGCACGAGTTACTGTCTAGTATAGGCTTATTTGTGGGAGGCAGATTGGTTTAAAGTCTTCAATTGAGTTGAAGCAACTCTTAGGCTGTAAAGTATGTCATATAAGGGAATCAATTTGCGCGGAGTCTTTGATGGGATTCAAGAGGCGTAAGGAGCGCGACTGTAACTGAATCGCTGTGACGGTAGATTCAATCTCAACTACAATCCAGTCTGAAGTTTCGAAAGTTGGCTAGAGTCTGTAGCGGCTTAATACAGTTTGGTGTCAAATATGGATTAGGTCCCGGAGTTTTTCTGCATTTGTGGTTTCCTCGTTAACAAAATTTCTTGTGTCCGTGTTATTTCTTTTCCGCATTATACTGTTTATATTTATAATTAAAATATCACAGGTTGTACGTAAAAATCAATTCAAGTAGATAAGTCCATCGCAATTGTTGGATACGACTTGATTGATTGTTGGATATTGATCTTTGGAATCGTCCAAGTACTCTCACAGTATAATCAGGTTCACGGATTTGTCTCCGTTTACATTCTGATTGTGAGAGACACAGACATAAGCTCTTCATATAATTCCTGATTGAGATTCATTAAATTGAACTCTCTGAATTGTATTTGAGTTTAGCCAATACAAGTTGCCTAAGAAAAAGTTGGTGGTGTATTTTGGTACCCCGTGTTTTCTATTGGTATCAAAGCAGGTAAACATGCGAAAAACCTAATAAGTCTGTGTTTGAAGCAATCTGATTATATGGACATGAGTACAATCTCGATAAACGTACCACCGGATCCAGGGGATTCAGAATTTTAGAACAAAGAAGGAAATCTGGATTTAAGCTAGGAATCGGAGAGCCAATTCTCAAATCGAGAACCTTACATTAGCATCACTGTTAATTTTGAATTTTACATAATGCCTTTCCATACAGATTTAAATGGTTGCTCTTCTCTTATACTCACGTAATAGAGTTAACATTTCAAAGAAACGCCAATAGTTGTATGTACCTGCGTCAGCAGGTACCTGACACATGTGCCTGCGTCAGCATGTACCTGACGTAGCAACATACTTCTGACTTGGGTTCCTTTCAAAATTAGTTCACTGGTTGAGACAATGAACCGATGCTAAGTTGTCATACCTCATAAGTAATGTAATAGTTACCATGACGCTACATTTTTCCATTTTTCATTTCGTCGATGATCAACACAATTTCTTCTGACTTTAATTGCAATTGCATTGTGGTGGATACGCAAATACCCAGCACGCCTGCACAACTTTGATTAACTACATATAAGCATTATCGGTGTGCACCGGAATCAACGGTCTTCAGTTCGATCCACCCTTTACGCTGTCAAGAGGTGGGCTATCATTTCCTCTATAAGGAGTTAGATCAGTTCATAATGATGTTGACGTACCTGTTACGTTTTCCAAATATTCTCGACCTTAGGAATGATTCCGAGGCAAGGATTAGTTCGCTCTGGTTTGATAATCTAAGTACAACTTTGGTACACAAAACAAATGGTCCAGTTTTTGTTACCATGTTTGATTCCCTGTTGGTGAAATGTGGTCGCAGTTATGCCTGGTATCTCTCGCATTCGGCATGCATTTATAATACAAAATAGAACCCTAAAACTTGCACTTGTTGAATCGTTTAGACAATAAATTGGGAAACCAAAAACAGTTCCTCCTCCTAACCAAAAGTAAAAAAAACTGGTGATTCCTTAATAGCATTGTCAACTTAGCTATACCATTTCTAAAATTTTCATGGTTTTATAAAAAAGAGATATGTACATACAAACTAAAAGCTTTCAGACAAAGAAGTGATAGTGTTCAAAATTTAAATTGACAGGAAACATGAAAGATAATGAGCTTAGGGAACATAAACAACCCATCCATCATGTAAAAACCAAGTGAAAAACTGTCATTCTAGCATGAGTAGGTCCTCTGCTATAGATCAGGGAGCCTATACATACACAAAGACACCTTTAATTTGGTACATAACAAAGCATAAAAGGAAATGAAAAATCAGTTTATTTAGTGGCAGAAGCAACCTGATAGTAGTAACAATAGTAAGAAACTAATTTCTGCGATGCTGGTCGTGAGATATAGATTTCCCATCTGCATGTGTCTTAGCTCCAGAATGTTCTAAAAGTTGCCTTATTACCATCAGAAAAAAACATGATCATCTTTTGTGCCCTTGAGAATTAATCAGAGCACAAAGAAAAAAAATCACATAAAAAACCAACTTGCGAGAGAATTACCAGTCATTTCATGTTTTTTAGCGTCCTTGATTGCTTTCATATTGAAGGTAATACATCTTCTCCTTCCCACTGATCAGGCTTTGCAGGAGGCAACAATTCCTTTGCAATCTCAGTGTGATGTTCAAATGCTTCTCTTCCTTGATTCTTGGTTCTATGTTCTTCAGCAAATTCTTAGTTTGCACTGTTGTTATCTGCAAGGCAAGAGAGTTCGACCAAGAGTTGGAGCTCACAGTAAAAATAGATTAAAAACACTACGGATTATGTCCTGAAGTATTGACAGTAATTATGGATACAATCAGGTCTTAGTTCCAACTTTTTTTTTGATATCAAAGACAATTCTGACGGGATTAACGTTACATTTATTCGTTGCAGCCTCACCAATCAACTGTTCACCATCTACTAAAAAAAATCCAGGATGAGGTAATGCCAAAGAAGAATACATCATTAAGCTCAAATAAAGATTCTCTAAATTGATGCTCAGACTGTAAATTTAAAAAAATTATAACATGAATTCTATTGTAAAAAATTAACAATTTGAGCCGAAATACTAAGTTCATCACAAAGATACCTCATGCGTAAGCCATGAATGCCAAAACTCGGTGGAGCCACCTAATATTTGAACAACATGCACCCACAACTCCATCAATATCCTAACATGAAGAAATCCTTTCATGTGTTAATGTTTAACCAAGTATTTCTTTGCTGTTTCAACTCGATACTTGCAGCAGCATCTTCACTATTATTCTCAGCCTCTTCTTCTTCTCCTCCTTCCTATCAATATAATAATCTCAGTTCCTATCACAATAATAATCAATATTATACCCAAAATTCTGATTAATGATTAAACTCATGGTATAGTGAATTACCCCTTATATTCAAAGAAATCCCTAACTTTTGATAAACAAAATTTGAAATCATAAAACCAAAAAATGATTTTTAATAATTTGATTCATAGAAAAAGAAAAATAGAAAATTACCTTTTACGACTTCGGAATTATCAGTTAGAGATCTTTGATGAGATTGAAATTCGGAAACCATCTTTTGAACAACCACAAAAAAATTGCATTATTCAATTTTGTACTTCTCTGCTGCTGCGATTTTTTTTTTTTTGCACTGGACCTCGTCATTTGTTAAAGTCCAATAATACACATTAATTTTTACCTTGGTATCACTGCCTTGACCTGCCATTTGCATCTGAAGAATCCACTTCTCTCATCCAATAATCCACTTCTCTCATCCAATAATCCATGCCTGATCCTGCATTTTGGGCAAGCCTAATCACCCATTAAATAAGAAACGTTAATCTAATCACCCACTTGTCCAAACTTGAGACTTTGCGATTCTCAAAATAGATTATGTTCTGAAGAAGCCACTTCCCTCCTGAAAATATAATGTAATCAAATTATATTTCACCCAAATATGTTTAATCTTGCACTACTTTAGAAGTTCATCAAAGTCCTTTGCAAGTTTAGCATCGATGATCCTTTTGTTGGCCTGTTATAGTTTAGAGCATACGGAAGTTGTAAGCATAATCATGCTAAACCAAACAGTAACATTCAAATCCAGATATCTTAATCTGGAGAAAATTAAAGTGGCCCATTAGTGTAATAAACCTAGGAACATGAAGCTGTGAAGCAACTAAAAGCAGATTTACCAATGCCAAGAACTTACACTATATCCAGTACAATGAAGACTTGTGTCAGTATTTTTCTTTTTTAGTTTAGCTAACCCGAGTATCTTTCCCCATCCGTCAAAAATGTGTAAACATTAATATTTCATAGTGTATAATAGTGTTCAGAATACGGTTGATGTGTAGCTTTTACATTGAATCCAGTGAAAGAGTATTATGATTCCTACAAAAAAAAAAAAAAATCTAGTACACCAAAACTTGGACCTATTAATCTGTCTAATCCAAGATTCTAATTGGGGAAATTCTTGGATATTTGTGGAAAACACTCCCGGTCCTCGTTCGATCCCACGAGGAGCACGAGATTCTAGTTGTAAAAATTGTCACAAAAGGGGGGTGTAAAAAGCAAAAGAAAATAAACAAAGCAATTAAAAGATAAAGTTGAAAGCAATAAGAGAGACAAGACCAAGGAATCCTTCTTCGTTACGAAACAATGAATCAAGTTATGTTCTTTTCTACTTGTTATTAGTCACAAATTATCACCAACCGTAGGTAAAGTAAAAGCAGCTAGATCAGTGCTAAACCCCTAAATCCCTTATATCACCGGACACGGAAGTTCTCGACTACCGGATTCTATTTACCAAACCACCTAGTAGTAGATCACTCTAGATGTAATTTAAATAAACGCATTAAGATTCATGAACTTATTAGGTCAATATTAGTAGTTAGACTCTTAGATCAAGGTCTACTTGCTAACGTTGTTTTCACACACAATTGCTCCACGGAATCCCTCCGCAAGGTCTCGTGTTTGCTACTTATGTAAAGAGTCAAGAAACGATTACTTATCCCCTAACTTTCACTAGCTTTAGATTAAATCGACAAATCAATTTAGTTGGCCACCCAAACAATCTATCAATCAATCATGAATGTCTTTAAGATCATTCCTATTAGTAAAAACAAACGATAATCATGTGAAAAACTTCAAGATAGAATTGAAAACAAAAACTCAAAACATAAATTAAGAACTAGGAATTCATCCTCAATCAATAATTAAATTAGCTACTCATGTTAAAGAGTTCACACAAAGAATAAGAAAAGAAAAGTGTTGTGTGTGTAGAGAGGTGTGTAAAAGATGTAGAAAACTTCTCTATTTATAGGCTTCAATATTCTCCAAATCTTCCAAGGAATAGAATCCTTTTCCTTTATCAATTCAATTTCCAAATTCAAGTCTTTTCTCATCTTCCATCTTCTTTTTCCAAGTTTGAGTCCAATTCTCCATCCAACTCCTAGTCCAAGTCTTCACACCCATGAGAGAAGTTCGTAAAAAATTCTGGAATTTTTGCTCGCCGGAAAACTGGTATTGTGGCCGGAATCCGGCCGGAATAGTCGACGCCGGCCACCTGAAAATTTCCGTCCGTCGAGGGAATATGCGACGGAATATTCCGCTCGATCCACCGTTAGGACTAACGGTCAAACGGGTCAACCGTCAGTCAAGCTGTTAGTCGGCGGGTCAAGGGAGGCGTCTCGGTCGGCTTTGAGTCGACTTCTTACTCGGCTAACCGGTCTTACTCGGGTGAGTTGAGTCGCTCGACTTCAAATCCGGATCGGTCATCTCCGAGTTGACTCGCCGGTCTGTAAAACCGCCGAGTTCCGTTCAATTACTGAGGACTTTCCCAGGCCAAATTCCGGCCGATCTATGTCTTCATTCCCTGTGACAGTCCTAACATTCATCTAGTAAGCAACACATTCTTCACTGCTGTACTGCTTCATTTTCCCTGTTGAATTGCACTCCTCAACACATTCATAACAAGCCACCCTTGTTCACAGCTCAGTTCTTCAGTGCCATACTAACAATACCCACAGCTCCTCTGCTACTCCTGTAACTTCAATTTTCACAATCCCAGTACCACCAGAACCATTCGGCACACACCAAACTAAACTGCAGCTTCAATTGCAGCCACTGAGCTACTCTAACTGGTGCATCTTCTTCAAAACATCCAACTGAGTTCATTAACATCTGTTGTAGCTCCTGCGACTCAATCAGCACCTCCACTGTGCTTCACAGACCCAAGCAAACCAATTACAGCTCCATTAGTCACTGATACTTAGCACTAACCCACCTGCAACCTTAGCCAACACCCTGAAGTCTCACAACTTCATTAGCAGAACCCAGACCTGCAATTGAATCAGTGCACCACCTCCTAACATCCATCTACTTGAGTCATTACTACAAGTCACAAACAAGACCACCACAGAGCCTAACCTCCCGAATACATCCTCATAGCCATGAACATCTTTCTCGATTCTATTGCCTCCATCTAACCTAGCTCTGTCTCCGATTCAACACAATCTCAGACCCATTAATTTCTTCTCAACAGCGACCATATCCATCTCTGTCTTCATCCTCTCTGAGCTCCTCTTTAAATCGAAACCTAACCCAGTTACCATCAATCCCCTGAGACCCAACAGCAAAACCCACCTACGATTCCATCATTGAGATCTCTACAGCGAATTTCTTCATCTCTGAGCTTTCATTCTTCTCGTCGCTCATCGGTTCGCTCTCTCTCTCAAACTTCGGTTTGGCGGCGACATCAAATCTCGATTCAATCTCTCGGTTCTCAACAACAACCCGCCTTTAACAACACCAAAACCCATCTCTATGTTCTTTATCTCTCTTCTTCTTCATCTCGCCATTAAATCCCTCATCAAAAACCCTTATTTCATTTCGATCTTCATCAATTGACCACCGGATCCCCTTTTCGATTTCTCAAGTCTTGACTGCATCTCAATCGAATTTCAGATGACAGCTTTAACATTCAATGTCTGATTTCTTCTCTCTTTTCGTCGTTCATCTCTCTTGATTTCTCTAAACTTAGCCTCTCGGCTGCTTAGGGCTGTATCTCGATTTCAGTTTCAGCAGCCAAATTCAATTCAGGTGAAGATGAATGAGAGAAATATCTCTCGACTTAGGGTTCGTGTAATGATTTGGGATCAAAACGCCCAACATAAGAACCACCCCAGATGGGTGCCTATAATAGGTGGTCACTTCTGATAAGGGCTAGCCTAAAGTGTCCAGCCCCTTAACCTTGACTGGGCTCCATATATCAATCGCCTGTAAAATGACCTTTTTGCCCTTTTGGCTCAAATTGGGTGATTTCTTCTTCTTTTCCTCCGTGTGACTCCAAAGTAGCTACAAAACTCAAAACAAGCGTAAAATACATAATTTACAAGAAAAAATAGCAAAGAAAGCATAAACAATAGATAGTAAATAGGATGTATTCTACACCCTATCAAATTCCCCCACACTTAGACTTTGCTAGTCCTCGAGCAAATCAAACCAAAACTCACAACTTCAAAGCGTTCAAGCGTCACAAGCATCCAAAGAGTTATGAGGACATAGAGTTTCGCATGCTAGTAATAAGAAGTTAGAAATACTAAAAACATATTCTCATTCTTAAATGTTGAGTGAGAAATAACCACACCATAATGAGAGAATGCGTGTTTGAGAAACGATCAATAAGCATTTCGCCTCGACTTCTGCCTCACCAAAAAGGATTTTATGATAATTGCACTCAAAAAGACGGCTTTTTTTATGGTTCTCACATGTGTGCAGGTAGGAATGAAGAGAGAATTCCTGCAACACGTTGAATGGTAGGAAGGACAACTTCCGAATATTTTTTTTAAAAACCCACATCTTTTAATATTTTGAAAAACCATTTTTCTGACGATCTCTACGAAAGGAAATCAACCATTTATTATTGAGGATGAGATTACTTACTCACCTTCACATCCGATCGCCAATTATGATAACACCACTCTCACGGCATCCAATAGAAACGTCTTCCGCTCCTCGTCTTGATCTTCTTGGTCTTCGTCTTCGGTTTCAACTATTGATGATAAACTCTTGATCTTCGTAATTCCTTGACAATTTGTAACTCTTTTTCCTTAAAACCTTGTCGTTTGAAACTTCCTTATAAATTTTCCTTTCCCACGGCTTATAAAATAAATATTAACAAAACAAATATTTCTCTTGTTTTTTTTTTTTTTTTCTTCTTTTCTTTTCTTTTTTTTTTTTTTTTTTGAAACAAGAGAAATAAAATACAAAAAAAAATAAACCATGGCCGTGGGAGAAGTATTTTACCGCTTGATTCTTCACAACTTGTATCGTCTTGAAATCATAAACTTCAACAATTCTCACCTTTTAATTTTCTTCGCTTTCATGAATAAGTCTTCATACTTGAATATAAAATTACCTCATTGTATTGTAAGTCTTCAACATATATGTAGAAATCTGCTCTTTGTATGTTGCTTTACTTGTATTTGAAATTTGCTCTTTTTCTCATTCCGTTGCTTGTAAACCTTAAACTTTTCCAACTTTCCTTGTAAATTTTGATGTCGCTCCTTGTTGATGATGATGGTGTTTTTATGGACCCGTTGTTGTCGAGAGAGAGAATGGTGCTAACTGCAAATCGAACTACAAGAAGGAGGCTTTCATCTATAGACGTCACCCTCATGATTGACAAAATTAGCACTCAAGAGATCAAAGAGTAGTGCTTCTATTGGTGGGAGGTTGGGTAGCTCACCATTCTACCCGGAATTTACTTACGGTGACACACACTCACAAGAAAGCTCTTTAGTAGATGGAAGAATTTCTGGCCGGTGCCTCTCATGATATGAATACGGGTAGTCTCCACTAATGATTGATCAGCAACTCTAATAATGCACTTCTCCCTGCACCAAATTCGCATCACCGGCATGATTAAATCCATTATTTAACACTCAAACAAGCAAGAAATCCGAATGTAGTTCTCTAACATTTCCAAGTTCAATTATGTCGGTCAAAATCTCTATGTAAACATACCTAGAAGTATGCTAGTGACTCTAAAATCTTTAAAAGTTGAAGTTTTAGGTAAACTTTTTTTTTTTTTTAAATTTTTTAATTTTTTTGTAATTTTTTGTTTTAAAAACATGCTTAACCACTCCCCCACACTTAAACCTTACATTGTCCTCAATGTAATTGAATCCTCCTAGTAAAGTCAAGGTGGGAAATTTTAACATGATAAGAAACAAGAAAAAGAAATAACAAAAAGCAAAAAGAATAAGAAATACAAAACCTATGGGTTGCCTCCCATTAAGCGCTTGTTTTAAAGTCGACGGCCCGACTTAGCTCTTGCTGCATATTACTCCTCCAGAGGGAGTGCATCTCCAAATGAAAGTTCATCCAAATTCACATAAGCGATGTTCTCATAGTATGGCTTCAACCTATGGCCGTTGACTTTGGAAACCGAATTGTCTCTAAGACTAGTAATTTCAACTGCACCATGAGGAAAAACATTAGTAACAACATATGGTCCAATCCAACGGGACCTTAACTTTCCAGGAAATAATTTAAGGCGAGAATGATATAAAAGGACTTTTTGTCCCACGATGAAGCTTTTACGAGAAATCATTTTGTCATGAAAAAGCTTGGTCTTTTCCTTGTAAATACGGGCACTCTCGTAAGCATCATTACGTATCTCCTCTAACTCATGTAGTTGTAACTTCCTTTGTTTCCCCGCTTCATCATACTCCATGTTGAATTTCTTTATCGCCCAATAAGCCTTATGTTCAAGTTCAACCGGAAGATGACAAGCCTTACCATAAACCAACCTATATGGAGACATACCAATTGGTGTCTTATACGCCGTTCTATACGCCCAAAGTGCATCATTGAGCTTAAAGCTCCAATCTTTCCTTGTGGTATTCACCGTTTTCTCAAGAATGGACTTGATCTCACGATTTGAAATTTCCGCTTGTCCACTAGTTTGTGGATGATAAGGCGTACCAATTTTGTGTGTTATGTTGTACTTCTTGAGGAGAGCGTGGAAAGCCTTCTTGAAATGTGAGCCTCCATCGCTTATCACCACTCTTGGTGTACCATGCCTATTGAATATGTTTTCCCTTACAAAATCACAAACAACTTGAGAGTCATTAGTCTTGGTGGCTCTAGCTTCCACCCATTTCGAAACATAATCAACGGCAAGAAGTATATAAAAGTTTCCATTCGAATTGATAAAAGGGCCCATAAAATCGATACCCCACACATCAAAAATCTCAACGGCGAGAATTGGTGTGAGTGGCATTTGATTTCGAGCACCTAGATTGCCCGTTCGTTGACATCTATCACACGATTTACAAAAACATATGAATCTTCAAACAAGGTGGGCCAATAAAATCCACTCTCGAGAACTTTGAGAGCGGTACGTTTCGAACCAAAGTGGCCACCACAAGCAAAAGTGTGGCAAAAGGAGAGAATGGATTGAAATTCGGAATTAGGCACGCACCTTCGCATTATTTGATCAACGCCATATTTCCATAAGTATGGTTCATCCCACACATATTGCTTAGCTACCTTCTTAAGTTTCATCTTTTGGAAATTAGACATTGTACTAGGTACTTTCCTTGTCACCAAGTAATTCACTATATCCGCATACCAAGGTGTTGATTCTTCCATGGAGAAAAGTTGTTCGTCCGGAAAGCGGTCATGTAATGGAAGTTCCTCTTGAGACATAACAAGTCTACTAAGATGATCCGCAACGGTATTCTCCACACCCCTCTTATCACGAATTTCTATGTCGAACTCTTGTAACAATAGGATCCACCGGATTAATCTTGGCTTAGCTTCTTTCTTCTTTATTAAGTGTCTTAGTGCGGCATGATCGGAATACACAATAACCTTTGTACCCACCAAGTATGAACGAAATTTTTCCAATGCGAAAACTATAGCCAATAACTCCTTTTCCGTGGTAGAATAATTGATTTGTGCATCATTAAGGGTCCTAGATGCATAATAGATAACGTGGGACAACTTGTCCACTCTTTGACCCAAAACGGCTCCAACCGCATAATCACTAGCATCACACATTAATTCAAATGGAAGATTCCAATCCGGTGATTTGATAATCGGCGCACTTGTCAACATATCCTTTAATTTGTCAAAAGCATCCTTGCATTCCTTGTTGAAGTCGAAAGGTACCTCCTTTTGTAATAACTTGCACATCGGCATGGAGATTTTGGAGAAATCCTTGATAAACCGCCTATAGAAACCTGCATGACCAAGAAAAGAACGAAAAAGTTGGTGGTGTATTTTGGTACCCCGTGTTTTCTATTGGTATCAAAGCAGGTAAACATGCGAAAAACCTAATAAGTCTGTGTTTGAAGCAATCTGATTATATGGACATGAGTACAATCTCGATAAACGTACCACCGGATCCAGGGGATTCAGAATTTTAGAACAAAGAAGGAAATCTGGATTTAAGCTAGGAATCGGAGAGCCAATTCTCAAATAGAGAACCTTACATTAGCATCACTGTTAATTTTGAATTTTACATAATGCCTTTCCATACAGATTTAAATGGTTGCTCTTCTCTTATACTCACGTAATAGAGTTAACATTTCAAAGAAACGCCAATAGTTGTATGTACCTGCGTCAGCAGGTACCTGACACATGTGCCTGCGTCAGCATGTACCTGACGTAGCAACATACTTCTGACCTGACAATGGAGAACAAAGAAGAAAATTTGGATTTAAGCCAGGAATTGGAGAGCCAATTCTCAAATCCAAAACCTTACATTAGCATCACAGTTAATTTTTTACATAATGCCTTTCCATACAGATTTAAGTGGTTGCTCTTCCATAATACTCGTGTAATTGAGTTAGCATTTCAAAGAAACGTCGATAGTTGTATGACAGCATGTACCTGACGTTTAAATATAGTGTTATTTTTCCTTGGTCCATTTTTTGTTTCTATTGGGTTTTACTGGAAAGGTTTAAGGTGAAGCAATTTATTCAAAATGATGCTCATTCATCAAGAAGGTTTTGACTTGCTGAAACTGCCATTTTGATGCATTACATCAGATTTCGCTGTTTATCAGTATCATGAATTAAGGAGGAAAAGACATCAAAACAAATCACTTATACCAAACATTTTCACTTGCATCATCCTGTTCAAATTACAGTGAATCTCAACTTGCGCATCCCTTGCACTATGTGGAATCTAAAACTCACCACAAGTCCATTATGGTCCAACAGGGTACAATTTACAGGAAGATCAACTGTAATCAATTTATTGTTAATTGTTCTACTAGTTAACCCTAATTGAGTACGTAAAAAAAATAGTGGTCATGATGGCTTTGTTGATCAGCCAACAGCAACAGCATCAGTCCTCGGACTTGTTTCTAAAAGCTGGTGGCGATTAGCAGTGCCGGAATTTGCACTTTCGTTAGTAACAGTTTTGCTTTCCTGATGTGGATGCATACATAGAGAACCTGAGTCGCTAACCCTAGATAAGAAGTTCTCAGTGTTCATCGCACCCTGTGCGACTTCAACCTCATTGGATACTACTTCCATTGCTTGTTTGCTTTTCAGTTTTTCCTGTAAAAAGAAAACCAATTGTGTCCCTGTTACACACTACGCACAACCAGGAAAACAACAAAAACTGCATACAACCAGATGACACAGATCCTTCTTTGAGCTTATGCCTTTATCTAAACAATAAGAGAATATAATTTATCATTTTGGTTCATATGTGGGCATGTATTTCAAGACAAAAAAAAAAAGCAGAAAGTAATATGCTTGTCGGATGTATTCTTCAAGAATCTACACGGATTCATATTCGCTTAGCTCCGCTATTCCACCACAATTTTTTTTTTTTTGTTGGAATTTTTGTTATCTTCGGGATGTAACGTGATATCTATATGCCCTTTTACTATTTGTGAATTATCTATTTTTCGTGGCACTCTCATATTCATTTTCAAGATTGAAAGGGCAACTTGATGTTTGGCAAAAGTAGCGTCTTCACAAAAACCAAGTACAATACTTTTATTTATCAAGGCTACCTTCTAACTGATTGGTAACAAGAACCAAGGGCACAAATGCAACAGAAGTTAGAATTCAGTACCTATATATAATGTCTTACTCAATTGTAAAAATGACTGGCAGATAAACCTTAAGAGTAGTATTGCTGAATCCAAAATTGCAACATACATGTAGATATTGATAGTGAGATTTGCCAAAAGAATAAAACATCTTCATTTAAAATGTGCTAAATTCCAGAGTAGTTTGTAGATGCTAATAAAATCTAGGTGGTTTCTTGACTCCTTTTCTTGTTTAATTTAGATGATAACTGGCATTCAAAATCCACAGCACGTCTTCCAAGTGCTGTCACGTCATCCAGGTACCCCCTCCACCGGGTTATTCTAGTAGACAACTTTTTTGTATGGTTCTTCTATGAAGCAAGTATGTGTGCCCTAAATAAATATATACTCTGATCACAATGTCAAAGATGGAGGGATGTGTAAGAATTCTATGTCGGAATACAAAGGTCAATATCTTTACGCATCGAGTCATTTAGTCAACACACTTTAGGATCTCCACTCAGCTGTATATTTCAATTAGTTTTGGTAGGTGAGACCCTGAACTTTTGATTGTAACATGCTGTGTGATTCTGATGCAACACAAAATATGGACACCAGGTTTATTAATTTGTTGTGATAACTTTATAAGATTAATAATTATAAGGAGTATTTTATTCTTTTTAAATATCAAGGTAATTTCTAGAATTCTCTAGAAGTATCAGTTATAGGATTCTGTTAGTTTATGAAATTCAGGGTTGTTTAGTTGAATCGGCATGTTTTCATTAGATTCTCGTCAGTCACAAATTAAGATAGCATGTACTCATCAAAGTTTTGTTTTTCAATAGCCAAAAGAGTCTAGTTACACAATATCAGAACACGAGATCTTTTCCAGGTCAAAAATACAAGTGTGTTATCCTTACCGTACCATACGTTTTAAATTTTAAGTATGTATAGAGTATGTTTGAAACTTTGACAGTCATAAAATGTGGTCTAAGAGTCTAAAAGGGTTCACAAAGAAACATTGATGAACTATTAAGAACCTAAAATAATTATAGGGTTCACAAAGAAACATTGAATGGTCTGATATTCATATATGACAAACGAATACGTAAGATAAGAGAGAGAAAAGGAGTGACAGTACCATGAGTGAAGCATTTTCTAGCCTCAGTTTCTCAGAACCCTCGGCTAACCGTCTCATTTCAGATTTGAGAGCCATATTCTCAACATTGAGGGATTCAACTTTGAGGGAGAGTTCTTCGCTCTCGGCCTGGAAGAAGAAAAAAATGCCAAATTTAAGTGAGATTCTCCAAAAATGACAACAAATGGAACACCGAGATTCTCCAAACATGACAACAGATGAAAGAGTCACAGAGTAAGGATAGCGGATGATATGGTGGGGGTGTGGTTTTCCGAGACCACTGGGTTTGTCACATGAGCCTTTTCAATTTCAGAGGGAGTCGCTCTATCCTAAGAATGTGTTTTAATGGCCAACTTGCAAGGAAATGAATGTGAATACTCTAAACAATTCTGTATCAGCCATTTGATCATCTCCATATGGTGCCAATAAAAACGACCAAATATCCAATTATTCACCAAATCAACATTTATGACTCCCTATTCAACTTTTGGTCCGAAGAAATGTTCCAATACCTGCTTCCTCAACCTTGACCTTCTAGCAGATTCTCTGTTAGATTGTTTCCTCCTTTGCTTTTTCACCTCACGGTCATCCTGAGGAAACAAATGCAAAACAAAAAGTGGCAGTTAACCCCAATTAAAGCAATACGAGTATTTCTTTTCTTCCAATAGGTATAGATGGATAGTAGAAATTCTAGTCTTTTGAGTTTTTTCCACTCCAGATATGGATAATTTATTATCTAATACCAACTTTATCCAGCACTAATTGAGATAGCCCTCTTTTTTGTCCAATAATACCCAAATGATAACGTGTAGAACTATACAGTAAATATATGGTAAATTATGTTACCAACAAAGGTTTGTTTCTTTTAACATTATTTACCCAAGGAGTAAGTAATTTGCGTTGAAGTTTTTTTTTTTACTTTTCAGAATCTTCACATAAGCTAATACAGATGATGAATCGACAAAAAGCTATCTGAAAGTTACCAGTACCGGATGTTCAGAAGTCGCACCATCACGAGTCAGCACTGCTGGAACATGTGCAGGGTGAGTGCTGTGAGAAGGTACAACTTCTAAAGCTGTTCCTGCACTGACCGAATGTTAAATTCACCACATATAACGACATTAGCCTCTCCTGAAAACTGTTGCTTAAATAATGGAGTACGTTATCACACCTACGGAGAGTCTGTCCTTCCTCCTCCTTTTACCCAGCATTTGGTTTCCCTAATCAATAAAGCATACTGTACATCAGGTTAATATTCAGTCAAAAAAAATTATAAAAAAAGAGGTACTTCGGTGAAAATGATTTTTTTTTTTTTTTTTTTTTTTAAATTGCGGTGCTAATGAAATATAAGGTAGAGCAAGAAAACAGAAAAGAATCCTCACTCCTTCTAAACTCCAGTCACTTCCATTACTAGAAGTTGTGCCACATTCACCACTGGCAACATGGAGACAATTAACTTGGTTATTCTCTCATACAAAAATACAATTCTGAATACAGCCTGATCTAAAATAGTTTTCTTAATTTTTTCAAGAAAAGGGGACTGATGGATAGCTAATCAATATGGATAAACACACCTCTGTGATCCTCCCCCAGTACCATTAGATACTTTTTTCTTCGTTCCTAGGTCCTGACTGCTTGGACACTTAACAGGGATTGCTATGCTCAATGGAGTTGCAACCTACACCAAAACCAAGATAGTAAGATATTCCTCAAGATACACATAGAAGTTATGCAAATAAATCAAAAGAAGAAAGGATAACAAACATAAACAACAGAAGGATTTTTTTTTTTGACAGTACATGAACTTGTGTTTCTTGCAGAAAGCATGTCAAAGCAAATGACTCAAGGAAAATCTCCATACCAAGTTTTCCCCTATGGCAGGGGACAAAGGTATTCCATGACCATAAGAGCCCTAAACACAAAACAATTTATATGTGAGTAAGATTTTATTGCATAACAGTAAGCCACACATTTCAAATAAATCTAGAGGATTCAAAATCCAGTTCTACCCCAACAGGCCATCTTTCAGGATTGTACGCGAAAATGACAACAGGATAGGTTGGAAATTTGAGATACCAGGTCAAGATGACATCTTGGGTTCTTGTAAAACAATATAAGTCCATTGTGAACACAGTTTAGATTGATGAACAATTTAGACAAACATGGACAGAGTGCCGCTATGATAACATCATACAGGTCTATTGAAGCTCCAAAGTGAAGTGAACGAGACAAAGTTGAAACTGAAAGTAGAGTGATATAAATTTTATATTGGTATACAGTCTAAAGACTTACAGGAGAAACTGAAGGGTGTCCATAAATGCCTCCAGACGGGTAAATTGCAGTATAGGGCGATCCATATGGTGGCATCATATGCTAGAAGCAATAAATAAATACAAAAAAATTAAACTAACAGCTGACCGCGTTAAGAAGTCACAGTAGAAAATTATCCACTTTTCTTATGTACTTTTACCGTGAGAAGTAAACAATGAAAGCAGCATTATATAAAATTACCACGTAAAGAAGTCAAACTCGAAAGATTATCCCCTCATGGTGTATAATTTTACCACAAGAAACAATGAAAGCAACATTAGATTCTTAAGTAAATACCTGAGGTGGACCCCAAATATATGGATGAGGAGGATGACCAGGTGTTAGTGCAGGGTTAAAATAAGGTGGTGGCACAGGAATTCCAGCTCCATAAAAGGCCTGCAAAATAAGGCGGAAAGGTAAAACTCTAACAAGCTTTCGTAAAGACACGACGTAAAACTGTTCAGATTTCAGATAACTGCAAAATTTAGAGTACAAAAGAACATAAGGTTTGTAAAAGCAAGATTACCTGGAGAGATGGCCAGTCAGGATAAGAAGGAATATTGTTTTGTTCCTGTCGGGTCTGTCGGTCAGAAAGATGCACCAACAATCACATACTCAACTCAAATATCAAAAACAAGGGACGGAAGAATTATGTCTATTCATGCTTATACTGAAATGCATCAAGTCTTAACTCTTTATAAATAATGCATTGGTCATTAACAAAACAACAATAATGTGGTCACACAATTCAAATTACTAATAAGCATGTCAGCATTAAGAGGTTGCAGCATTCTCTAAGAAATCAGTTCACATGCACTGCAAATATTTATGAGCTTACAGGTGCAGACGAAGATGACGATTTCTCAGATTTAGAAGGTGTTCCAGCTTCATCACTTCCCATGGTTAATCTCCAAACTGAGTACCGTTTGAATAGATTTCTAGCAATCACAAAATTCCATATTAAAAGCCAATTTTTCTAAATTGTACTGTAGCCTCGACACCAAACAATAAAGGGATATACGTCTAGGAGTAAGGATAACAACAGTAAGCTTGTAAGAAATGTCGAGGAAGCAAATAAGGATCGTAAAAGCGTCCGTTGAGAGTAATACTTTTAATTCAAATCATATATATCAAGCGGAAAAAGAAAGGGGAGCAAAAAGAAATAATCAACTCTACAACAGTCAACAAGATGTCAAGAACCATATTATATAAAAGGGATATTCAGCAGTTGAAGTTGAGGTCCTGCAGTTCCAACTTTAGCTTTAAGTTTCATTGCCTATCAAAGACTCAACCATACAGGAAAACGAAGTCCCAAGCAATGAGGTCTAAAATAAATCAGAAGACAAATGTTTTCTAAGCAAGTAAATTAGCAAATTAAGGATTCTTCTAGCTTGGAAGGTTTGTTCTCAAAAAGGTTAAAATTGGGCACATGGTCGATCCCATAAGTTGTGTAATAAACTTATCACAGTAACTTAAGCTTTCATTGTAAGAAGCCTCCAAATAAAAGGCAATCAAACGGGTACTCATGTGTGGGTATCCTAGTCCTTGTACATGCACTAAAAGATCCGAAAAAACATATAAACCAATATAGAGCTAACAAACATGCATTTTTCAGAAAATAGTGACATTTGTCTCTACACCACTCACTAGAGCAGACAAAAAAAAAAAAAACCGCAGTATCCATTGGAGTCTCCAGATGTTTTTGGAGTTTAGTTTGGGTTGCGCCACTCTTGCATTATATGTACAAGAGAATTATAAGAACTTATTTTTTCAATAGATTTTGGGAGATCCAAACAAACCCTAAATTTTCCTTATTCTCTCATTTTGGTAAACTAAATAAAAAATTTCAATTTTTGAACCATAACCCAATATAGAATCCAAGAATTATACCAGCAAACATACAATTCATTCAAAAAAACTACTGTAAGTTGAGGATTTTATATTTTTAAAACAGCAATATCGATTAAAGAAAGAAACAAAAACACTAGAAACCAAAATTTTTTTAACAAAAATACCAACATTTACAATTAAAATTTACAACTATTACGAAATACTTACAATTCTTCAATTCGAAACAACAAAACCTCATCAGCAACTTTAGCAAACTCTTCGGATTCTAACTCTCTTCAAAGTTCAAATGCCAAAAAACTAAAAAACCGCTGCTCATTTGAAAATCTTAGTATTTGAAAAACGAAGTTTTTGTTTGCAGAGACGCGGAAAGAAGGGGAGGAAGACGAAGAGAAAGTGGGTCGCCAAGACAACAACCACATCAGCGACACGCATTCGTGTATAGACACCTAAGTCAAAGGGGTTATAAGTTGATATGTGAACAATGTAGGGTGTTAATTAGAATAATATATTTAACTTTTGGGGCGTATATATATACAGACAGAAATTAGAATAACCAGCCAGTTTAGTCGTCAAATTTTTGATTTCTGGATCCGTTAATCTTTTCTGTTACTCAGTTTTCTGTTAATCTTTAGATCGGGGATGGATTATGATTTTAGAGCAAGAACAGGACCTCCGTATGATAACTCCATGTATAGACCAACAGCAACTACGACTAATTCATCAAATCATGGCTCTTCACTTTACCCTAGAGTTGGACCTTCTGCTGGTCATGGTGCTCTTCCTGCTCGCGCACCTTCTTTCCAGCAGAACACCTCTCCTTCTCCTTCCTGTAAATTCTCACTCTCTCTGTGTACCTAGGGAATTATTTATTTGTTTTCTTCCCTAATTGCAATTTTTGATTTTTAGGTTTTTGTTAAAATACTGAATTTTTGTAATTGGGATGATTTTTCAGCAGGAATGGGGATTAGGGTTGCAATTAAACCAGAATACAGAATAACTCCACCTGTAAGTTTGTTGCTAGTTGAAATTCGTGATTTAATCTGGAAAACGTGAATCCATTATATGCATCCTATCTTTTGAGGTTTTCAAATTGAATCTTTTAATTTGCAGCCTCAGTTGTCGCCGGTTGTTGGAGAAATTCCACGGAGCACTTTTCAGTTTGATTTTGATTTTGAGAAGAAAGTTCTTGCGGAGTCAGACAAGGATGGCCAAAACTGGACAGGGTTTGCTCAGGAAAACCTTCCATCTAGAACTTCCGAATCGACTTCTTCTGTGGTATGTGGAATTTTATCACGGTTTTTCTTTATGTTTTTCCATGAGTTATCCTTTGCCCTTTTTTTAATGTCGAAGCAATGGAGTGAAGTTTCAAGTTTCAAGTTCAACGAATCACACTTGCACAATTGATAAAATTCTGAGCTTCCTTATAAGAGAAAACACCGTATAGCACCCTCCTGGTGTTGTGCACCCTGCCTTTTGATAGATATGAATACTAAGAAGTAGAGAGCCTCATGACTAACCTGCTTATATCTTTAACTGGATAGGTAGGGAAACACGTATGGCTCTCTGCCTTTTTAGGAGAGTCTATGTTTGGCAGATGTACCTATGTATTACACCACTTTCTTGACCAAGTTAATATATATACCAGAAAACTTTTAACTTAGGTTTTAGGAGGAAAACAGATTATATAATTATGTAATGTGTTTTCTTATTCCCAAGGATAAATCAGGTATGTATATCTTGTATAGTTCAACCTAAAGAATAACATGAAGATATTAGCCTTGTGAAGATATTATAGTTGGATTTATCCTTAGCCTTAGCCTTTTCTGCCCCGATCTTCACCTACGCTTAATATTGGTTCTCTTAGCCTTGTGGTACAAACTAAAACTCGGGTATAGATTTTAAATCCACACAACAGATATAGATCTATGACGGTAGACAATTTTTCAGTATGGAGCCGGTTTCCTTACTTTGAATATGAATCCCCTCCCATGTCGGTCCGGATATTAGGTTGTCTCCAATTAAGACGACCAAACTTAGGAACAAATGAGCTTATCAAAAGTTTGAATACCCTAATCTAGTTTCCTGTTTTGATTTTATTTAGGATACCCCTTTCTAAAATGCAACTTTGGATCAAGTAACACCGCTGTTTTTTTCAAGTATGTGACAATGGAAGTCCTTCGAGAAGCTAACTCTTCTTCTTAGTGCACCTTGTACTAATTCAACTGATTGAGATGTTCTTCGTATTGATTGAGACATCAAGCTCTCTGTATCAAAAATATATTATTAACTGAGTAGTAAACACAATTAAGGAAGTCAACCCAACAAGAAACTAAAATGTTAAGCAGGTCAAAAAAAAAAAAAACAGTAAATAAAAGGAGAACATAACAACTAATAACTACAGAAATTGACACCAATTCTAATTAAGAACTGTTAAAAGTGTTTAGAAAATAAACAACGGAGATAGAGAATGATTGTTTATGTTTTCTGGTGGTGTTGTTGTTGTAGGGCTCTGTCACAGACCCAGTGGTGAGTAAATACATTGCTTCGGGACTAAGTCGAGAGGCTGTGCCGTTTGCAGTTGCAAATTTTGGAGATAATCCCACCAAGGTAATCAGCCTTTGATGTCTTTAAATTATCCTCGTTCCAAATTTATCTACTTCTATACAAATTTATTAGAGGGTTTGTGTTATATTTCTTTCTGTTTTTTGTTATTAGTCTTTCGTGTGCCACGACCAATTTTTTTATAAAACCTTCAGAATCATGTGGGTTTTTATATTCAGGGTGGTTTTATATGTCTAGTTTTGTGCATCCACTTCTGACATGTATAATTCAGATTTGAAACTGGCAACAGGGAATTGGTTGGTTTGCAAGATAACCATTATTCTATTTCCATTACTTATTTCAAGAACAATTTCTATTACAGTTTAAAAGAATAACCAGTACTCGTCCTTGGTTTAGTTCACCATGTCAGAGTGAGTGAGAAACATTTTATTTGTTGTTTTGTGGCGCGTGGCTCATTTTCATATTTTACTACTGGATCTGCCAAACATCTTCTTGTTGAGTTTCTATTTCATGTGTCATGCAACTGCATAGCATAACGCTGAACTTTGGATGGATGTGCTTGTCCCCAGGTTAGGGAATTCGTTAACGGCTACAATCTTCTCAGAGAAATGGGATTCCCTTCAAACAGTGTGGCTGAAGCCTTAGGCATGTATGATAATGATACAGACAAGGCACTGGCTCATTTCCTCAACAGCTCATCATAGTGAGGGATATACCCACAATCAGATGAAATTATTCAGTATGATATGCTTGGTTGTTACTTGTTAGCTATATTAGTACTGTTATATTCTGTTTAATTATTTGTGAAGTTTGTTCGACTCTTATCTCTGCTGGCTAACTATATATGAATGTAAATAGATTTGGTCTATTTTGTACTTTAGTGATGATTTGATATGGTAGGTGTCCTATATTTGGAGCAATACCGTCTTACAGCAAGAAACTACATATCCATTGTAATAGTTGAAGTGGGAACATTCGTTTCTTTCTTCTTTTAGATGCGCATTTCCATTCAAATAAAGACTTCTTTTGATCATGGGAAATTATTCACCATATATATTTATCTCAGGTCTTAAATAGTCACAGAGTGTGAAAGGACTGGATTTATATTATCATTTATAGCTGCTTTGGCAGCATATTTGTGTTTGTCATGGCAGTTACACGATGGTTGAGGTCTAGCAAGGAAGAACAGCAGCAGGAGACTTGCCATTATTTAGGTATGAACCCATTAGTATACCTTGTGCTGTTAGTAGAGCTTTTGTTTAGAGAATATAGAGATTGAAGTAGTTGAAACTAAAATTCAACCTCTTATGTGATGAATGATAATAACCAAATGGTTGGGTTTGAAAGGAAGATCTGTTTAGGGCTATCAACATCATCAGATGTACTCTCTCCATACAGATGTTGAATCCATCTGGCGCACCAGGGAGTATGTACCTATGTTGTAAAAGGCGAGGGCCTTTGGGGCTTAAGCGCTAAAGGCCCACTAGGCGCTGGACTATCGCCTAGGAGAAAAAGGCGCCAAGGCGCTTTAGTTTGACTAAAATTTGAGATTTCTAAATTTTCCTCCACGCCTAGGCGCTAGGTGCTAGGGTTGGCGCCTCGCCTCGCCTAGCGCCTAATACAACATAGGTATGTACAGGCTTTCTTTTGGAGCTAATTCTATTGTGCTTAAATTAGATGATCTCCATCTTCAAGTAAAAACTTCGTGAGCGCAGCCCTGATACAGCTTAAGCTCTAGAATTAAAAAAGTTGTGATTCCATTTATATTATCCATAATTTTGTACAACCCTTCCAACATTACAAAAACCCCAGCTTCAGCAACCACAGCCAGAATCACAACCAGAACACAACTACTAGTTTCAGACAAATTTGCGTACATCAAGTAGTTGACTACAGTAACTACAATACTCTAAAAATGCCGAGCTTCAGTATCACAGAGAAAAAAAAAACTATTCCAGAATCCAGATCCCCATCAGCATTCGCTGAAAACCACCAAAAAAGAAATGGTGCATACTTACGAGCAGTATAAGCAGCCAAAAGCATCGGCAAAATCCTCATAATTTTTTATTTTTGTTAGAGGAGAGCAATTTTTTATCTTTGTTAGAGGAGAGCGAAAAGCTATCCAAGGAAAGCAAAAACCGTAATTGACTTGGACCTAAATACATCAATCACACAGAGCTCACCCCCATTTTTCAATCAACTCCGCTACTTATCCATGGTGTAAAAGAATGTTCTTCATCGTTGTCATCACTTCTTTTGAGATTTTGTTATATCACATCACATAGGTGAGACCTTCTCTAATTTAGAAATGTCGACACCTTCAAATATATTATAATAAAACCCGAGCGAATACTTAGCAACAACATTTATACGACTGTTTTCAGTTTGCATCTGTGTAAAATTTATTAGGTCAAACGTTGACGCAAAATTAGTTCAGAACTTCCAACTCCAATGGTAGTAGGTAATAACTAATAAGACAAAATCAACGAGCTAACTGTGAAAATCAACTGATCTCCCTTAATTTAATCATAGATTATACGAGTAAGTACAGTACATAAATAAATTTTATGGAATGGCATAAAAAAAAAAAATGGTTGAATGAATAAAAATGGATTAAAAAGAATCCTATTATTGGGGTTGGAGCAGGGACGGACTTTGGGGGCTTAAATTACTAAGTGGAACCCAAATATTATAGGGAAGATCAGATTTAAGTAAAAGTTCAAAAATACCCTCAATCATTTTAGCTTATTACCCTTCTACCCTTCCATTAACCAATTAATCTAATAAAAAAAAAACCGAAAAATCATTAAATAAATAAAAAAAACTGAAAATCATTAAAAGAGAAAGAAAAAAAACGACCCACTATATTTCTTTCTTCTTCTTCTCCTCACTTTCTCTTCTTATTCTTCTTACTGAAGATCAAGAAGAAGTGAATGAAGGAGATGCACTGGCCGCCGAGACTCCTGATATGACAGCAATAATGTATGAATTGAAAAACCCAGTCTTTATTTAAGCGTTTTGTTGATTATTCAGTAGGTTTCGAAAATTTTAGGTCTGAAAAAACAGTTTCTGAAAATGCTTACGGCTGGGAGTTCTTGTATTCCCAGCCGTAAATAGGTCTCACGGTTGGGATTGATTGTTTTCCCAGCCGTTTATATGTTACACGGTTGGGATATCTAAGAACTCCCAGCCGTAATATAGTCGATGCGTACGAGATGGAGAAATCCTATCCGCAACAAGTTGTATACGGCTAGGAATATCCTAGCCGTATATTCTCCTGTGTTCGAATATTTTTTGAGCGGTAATATTTACGTCTCGATATTTCTATCCGTAACTATGTTTCCTGACCGTAATATTTAGTTTCCTAGCCGTTTTTGTATTACGGCTTGGATTTTCCTAGCCGTATGTGTTACTTTGCTGAATATCAAACCAGTTGTATTTCCACATATAGGTTTTCTTATCCGTTATTTGTACTAAATTTCCCATTCGTAATTGTTGTTGCGTCTTGGACTATCCAATTTTCCTAGCCGTTTTGAGTGTTACGGTTTGGTTGTGTTTGAATTTCCCAGCCGTTTTTGCTTATCTACTTTTGGTTTTTGGCCTTGTTTGTCTTTGAACAGAGGAAAAGAAAAGAAGAAGAAAATATCACAAGAAGTAACACCTCGTAGTGACCCGACTCTGCAACCTCGTCACGCAAAACCATTGGGTGCAAACGCAAGGAATGCAAGTGGAGTTGTGACTGCTGGAGAGAATGAAGGTGGAGGAGATGGAGTTGGAGTTACTGGAGGAACTGAAGTTTCTGTTACTGGAGGAACTGAAATTGGAGTTGCTGGAGGAAATGAAGGTGTACTTGTTGGTACTGGAGGTACTGAAGTTGACACTTCTAGTGGTGCTGCTATTGATAAAGGTAAATCCGTAGTTGAGGAGGACAAGAAGGAGGGAAAGAAGAAGTATCCACCAAAGATAAAGGAAAGAGAAGTAATTGATGCTATGGTTCCTTTACCTCCCAAGAGGAATGGGAGACCTTGGGTGCGCCAAGAGATCGTTCCGTCTTGATTGGTTACCCGTCTTCATGGGCTGCTAGGCTTTGTGGCACAAAGGTAATAAATCAAATTACAAATATGTTATTTTCATTTTATTATAGATTATTAATTATAACAACCAATTTTATTTTTGTAGTTCCCTGATAAAGCGGTCCCTAAACTAAAGCACCAACAAGGAAAGTTTTGGCCGTTGGACAACGAGCATCCAGATGTGGTAGCTTTGGTAAAAGCTTCTGGGTTATGGTCTGGAATCGAGGCTTTGCAGAAGACATATGAAGTTGTGACAGTTTGTGGTTTTATAGAAAGATTCTGGCCCGAAACTATGACTTTTCATCTCCTATTCGGCGAGATGACTATCACTCCGGATGATGCAAAGAAACTCACTGGTCTTGCTTTGGAAGGAAAGGTTGTGTTTGAGGGTTTCAACAATTCTATGCCTTTTGATCACCTTTGTGTCTTGGCGAAGGACTGTCTTGGGTGGGGCAAAGATGAAGCGGAAGAAGAGTTTGAGATAGGGTATGGAGCCCAACCTATAGCTAAAAGGAAATTTAGTGCACCGGGTGAACTTAGTGAAACAATTAATATGGCAAGGAAGATTAATTTGGTTCTTCTGAAGGATAAGTTTGGGGATTCTAAAAGCAAGACTGATAGTGGAGTTGTGGTGATAGACGCAGAAAGAGCTAGACATACGCCTACAGCTTACTTGTTGCACGCTCTTGGAACCGTCTTTTTCCCGGATTTCTCAGGAAATAAGGTAAATGCTTGTTATTTGCAGTGGTTGAAGACTCTCAGTCTAGATCCGGAAACAAACGAGGTACCTAGGTACTCGTGGGACACCACCCTCCTTGCTAGTGTGTTGGACAGTATTTGCAAAGCTTCTAGGTGGAACGAAACACAAATTACGGGATGTGTTGCTCTTATCCAGGTATCTTTTTGTTTTAATATAACAAATGTTTATTTATTTTTACTTTTATATATTGGTTTATATGTAATATCTTATTTATAAAAAAGAAAAATCGTAGTCATGGGATTACGACCATTTTAAATGTTTGAGGCCTTCTCGGAATACAACATGGCCTCTAGAGAAACCTACAGGAGGAAGATACCCCTTTGGAGGGACCTAACACAAGGCTAAAGAGACGGAAATGGTCGAAATGAGGAAAAAGTTGGATGCTTTGACAATCGATGATGTGTCTTTTGATCCATATTTGAAACTTGATGAGATGGAGAAGATGAAGTTGGTGATATAATATTTTCTAATGTGGCAACCTATACGGGACCTTTGTTTCATTCAAATGGGTTCGTCATTTTAGATCCTCGTAGAACGCTCCGCCAAATCGGTATTATCCAGAAAATTGTACCTGAATAAACTCCTTTTAAACTGAGCGTAGCCAACTCCCAATTTAAGGACAAAGATGTCAGATTGAACTATGAAACAGCACCGTTGATCGAGCATTGGAATGCTCATTCCGAAGAAGTAAACCAAATGAGTAGAAGACTGCTTGAAGCTTCTCATGGGACTTCCGAAGCGGATGCGAATTACGTGGAATGGTATCAAGAGTGGGATCATCCTTATGTGGAAAATTTGGATCCGGAGGCGCTGAGACATTTCTAGAATGCAGGGAAAGAGAGTTCAAAATCAAAGGCATCAATGGATGAAGAAGATGATTGGGAGAAGATGATGGTACATATACTACTAATTATGTTTGTATATGTTTTTTTTTTTAATTATCTATGAATAATTAGAGTATGTGTGTTTGATATGAAAAAATAGGTCGAACGAGTTAATTGGGTGGCCAATGACATCACCCGTATGATTAATTCGGGTGAGGACTTATCGGTACCTGAACAAATATTACTCCGGAATCGAGTTAGAGGCATAATAATCCCTGAGAAAGGAGGTTTATATGCTTATGAAGAGGACCGACCAAGGAGAGATAAAAGGGCTAGGTCTCCTTCTTCTAGCGACGACTCGGACACTCCCCCCCGTGACCAAGTTCAATCTAAGCAAGGAAAAGGCGTTTGAGGTGGTAGAGGTGAAAAAGGTGGCCGTGGTCGAGGTGCAAAAGGTGGCCGTGATGGAACAAGTGCAAAAGGTGGCCATGCTAGAACAAGTGCTCGAGGTGGACGTGGTGGAGGTAAAAAGACTCCAATTCAAGGTGGCAGCGGTCGAGGTAAAAAGTTATAGAACAAGTTGTGGAACCTGAGCAAGAGGACGATTTGGATGCGTTTATGCGCTCGTCTTCGGAGAAGGCGTCAAGTGAAAGTGAATGACTATTTACTCGCTTTTTATTATTTTACCTTATGGATATTTTATTATCTAAGACTTTGTCTATTTACTATTTTAGTTGTTTGGCTATGGATTTGGCTAGATGAATTATTATAACTTTGCATGTATGAATGAATGTTAGTCTTTCCATTTGTCTAATATAATAAAACTGAGGAAAAAACAGCCTATCTACTAATTTTTTGTGCACTTTCGGCTAGGTCGATGTTTCACATAACCTAGCCGAAAATGCATATAATTCTTGTCAAGTAAACTTGCACAGAATTTTGGTTAGAAATCCCGGCCGTAAAAAGCAAAACGGTTAGGAAAAGCAGCCGTAATTTCGTTACAGTTAGGAAATACCTAGCCGTGTATTGCTTGATGGGATTTTAATTGTGCCGCAAGTGCTCGGCTGTCGATAGGACAGTATACAAATGCGGTTCGTTCCACAGGGACTAAATTTGTTACATTTAATTTCTAATTAAATCAAGCGAGACAAAGAATAATATAAGATAAAAATTAATAAAATAAATAAATAAGAAAGACACCAGCGCTTTAATTCCACCACTATGTTGGCTACTAGATTATTCAACCATTTTCTATAAAATTCTTCAACACTGCTTCAAGGCGATTTAGGACACGAATATTTACGTCTTGGAAGGTAAAACATTATAGCCCACTGTATTGAAGTTCTCAAAAATACTAATAATTTATCTTCACTTAAAGTGCTCTTTTCTATGAATAGAATATAAAACTCAATAAAATAAGCACGAGGACATGCGAAGAAAATTACTATCATTAAGAAACGAGAACAATGACCAAATTGAATTGGTATAGAAAAATAGTGGAAATCCCCTTGCATACATCATAGGGCTTCATCTATCCCTAGTACAGAGTTATTCCATTACAAAAGCATAAAGAAAAGATAAATCCTAAAACTATAATATTTCTCTGGACTACGGACCCCGGACCCCTTTCCATATGCTTCAACCAGTATTTATAGTTTTCAAAGGAAACCACTTTTCTTTTTCATATTCACTACAACATCATCATCCAATGAAAGTATGCCACGTGTCAAATAATATAAAAATCCTCCAATCAAAATGCGCCATGTGTCAAATACTGCAATCAATATCTTAATTATTATTTCCAACCATAAAGAATAATATTCTTTCCCAAATCTTCATATATTCCATTACTCCACATCATAAAGAAATATTTTCTTCATTAAATAAAATATCTTTAAATATCCTTTATCAAAATATCTTGCACATAGTCTCCACACGTCGTGGCACACTTCTACACACGCCCATATCCAAATAATTGGCCCAATAATTCTTCATGTTTCCTTTTGGGCTTAACCCATTAAATCATTTCATTTCTCCAGCAGAATTCCGCATTTTAGTCCATAGAGCTTTATTTTCTAAAAACTGCAAAAATAAAATAAAATCATCAAATATGTACAAAATAAAGAACTAAATAAATGTAAATTTGAGTAGTAAATATGTAAGAACTAAGCACTTATCACACACCCAAACCTACATTTTGCTAGTCCTCGAGCAAAAAAAAAAAAAGAATCCTAACTCACTTTCGCAGGCATCACAATTGCACTTAGCGTGTGCAACAAGCCTTTAAACCCCTAGGTGGCCCTAGTGGCCGAGTTATAGTCTCGGGAGGGTTTACAAGAGGTGTACCCACAAAACCTTTACTCCAAATTGGTCACAAGTATTCAAAGAGCTATGAGGACATACTTATTCTCAACCTATTGCCAAGTAACTAGAATGCAATGGAAATCAAAGGTATCCGCTCTACAACTGAATAAAGAATTGGGGAGACACATCCGCTCAACAGCTGGATAAAGAGATATCCGCTCTACAGCTGGATAAACATTATGAGACGCATCCGCTTTACAGCTGAATAAGATTAGAAGAGAGATAAAAACGAGAGGGACATCCGCTCTATATCTAGATAAATTACGTGTGATGAGTTTAACCAGTGCTAGAAAGATCTTGTGTCAGATGGAAAGCGGACTAACAAAGCAACCAATATGCATTTCTCTTCGGCTCTCTCATAATGCTCAGTACATACAAACAACGTCTTCTTCGTCTTCAACTGCTGATGATAAACTCTCGAACCTCTTAGAACCTTGACAATTAACTATTCTCCTCAATTTCTTCTTACTTGAAACTTCTTTATAGATTTCTCTTCTTCTCCATGGCCTTATTGAAAAAAAGGTAACTACAAAATTTAAATGTGACTATTATTATTATTATTATTATTATTTTAAACGCAAGATTAATATTTACATGTCCATGAGAGAAGCACTTGGATCTTCGCAACTTGTAATGTCTTGGTATCATGAACTTCAATAACTTGCATCGTTTTCTTTGCTCTTGTAACTTCTTGTACCTAAGTCTTCAACTTTGATTTTGAATTCTGCTTTTCTTTCTATTGTTGCTTATAAACCTTAAACGTCTTCTTCATAGATTTTGATGTCGCTTCGCTTGTTGATGATAAGTTTCTACTGAGAGAGAGTCGTAATCCAGTAACTAAGACTACAATGGGAGGTTGCTTTGTCTTTCTGGCATTTCTTTATGACCTAATTGTGTTTCCATCATGGATGGTTAGGTCCATCATGATTACCCTCTAAAAGGTAAATTTTCTCTCCTGAGTGTCAATGATCTCAATGTCTTTTTCTCTAATGTCTCACTAGAATGTTATCCCTAGCAATTCAAATTTCCATCTTTTCGATGAGAAACAATATGTAAACTTAGCTAACCAAATACTATGTGACACTAGAAGTTTAATAATGCAACTAAAAAATTTCTCCCATACCCCCAAACTTAAATCTAACATTGTCCTCAATGTTCTAAAGATAAAATTAAAAGCATGAACAAGGAGAAACTGTTACCACTTTAAAGAAAATAAGGAGATAAGGAAAGATATTACCTTGTTGCATGAGCATGGCTTACCTCCCAAGAAGTGCTAAGTTTAAAGTCTTCAGCCAGACATGGGATAAATTAGTCACCACATAAAATCATATAGTAGTAGCCGGAACAACTGTGGGTCGTCTGAATTGAAAAGTGTTATCACAAATAGAAGAAAACTGCAGCAGACCAAGAAAGTGAACCAACCAAACACACCCTTAACAAGTTTTCTATTTAAGACAACTATGTCTAGGTTTGGTTCGGGTTCAAGCTCTATAAAGGGTATAAGTAAAATATTTTCACCGGCCGAGTTTCCTCATATAGGCAGGATCCGGAGTGTCAGGTTGTAGAGTCTGGAAAAATTCAAATAAAAACTTAGAAGCACATAATAATAACCTGAATAATTGCGGGTCCTTAAAGTCAATCAGACTTGGCTCACACTACTGACCATAATGGTGGTCATTCTTAAGAAAATGTGCCGACGATTCTAATTTCCTAAAATAATTTGGTAGAGTTCTAAAAACTATATAATGACACATTTCAAATTGATATACTCCCATATTTGGTAAATAAAATTTTGGTGGGACAACAAAGTCAATTATGGTATCATGGACCGTATTAACCACATCAACTAGAGGATGGGTTTGTATCAACTGAGTTTCTTTCTGGACATAACTAGGTTCAAAAAAACGTGTATGAAGATAGTCTCTTATGATGGTAGAGGCACATACGTCAAGTCCCAAGTTAGGGACCTTTACAAGAGTCAAGGGTAAACCACGGGGAGAATGATATTCACCCCCAAACCTAGAGTTGTCAATATCCTTGGATAAACTTGTCATAATTTCCTTAGTTTCTAAATTATCAGATTTAGGAAAATGGTCTTTTATTTCTTCTAGGTTGTAATCAGGTGGTTCCACACTTTTATAATCCTCAGCAGAGACTATTGTTTCGAATCGCTGGACTCTAAAACACTAGTCTCAAGATAAACTCGTTCCTCTAAACTATCATCACAATCATATAAAGGATTATCAGAGAAAGTTTCTAGCAAAGGCTCATCAACTAAGGTGTTAATCATAATTACTTCCTCCTATTCATTGAAATGTTCATCAAATAATGGATTGTCAAACATATTGCAGGCCAAAGGATCACGAACTAATATTTCATCGTCTAAAACAGTGGTATCTCTAGTAAAATCCTCATCCTTTTGAATTGGTGAGTAATCATTAAAATTATTAGGATTTGAATCAGAGATAATAATTTCATCATGAAGCTCAATTGGAGTGATAAATTCTTGATCACTATGCCTACATGTTTCATATTCTTCATCAGCACTATTCTTATCATCATCATAATACCATGAAGATGATCGAACCTTATCCAAACAGGTAGTGTTTCCAATTCTAACCTCGTCATCTTGATTAGGTGAATAATAATTATCCTCATTTTCAAGGGTGGTATTGGGAACACTATATTGGAAATGAAGATTATTTCCAGCAATTCTTTCTTTCGTCTCTAACGTGAACCTATCTGTGTTTTCAGTTATTATCTTGAGAGACTCTTCTAAAGGAAGAATAGGACCAGAATGATCAGCTAATATCTTGAGAGACTCTTCTAGAGGAAGAATTGGAACAGATGGATCATAATAAGGACTAGTTTTTAACTGTTTAATTAATTCATCCAAAGACGATGAACTAGTGATATGATATTTCTTATTTTCTTGCTCGTATGACCGCTACGCATACGGATAGTAATTGGGCTCACCATGGTATGATCCATAACCTTGAAAAGGTTGGTGTTCCCAACCACTATACACACTATGGTCAAAGTAGTAATGTCCATTTTGAAACTCTGTCGGATAATCATTGTATTGGTCTTTATAATACCAGCTCGACATTTTCTGTGCACATGCAAATGCAGGGTCGACTAAAATAGGTAGGCTCGAGTTACCTTAAGCAGAATATACCTACAGTCAAAGACTGGTCAACGGTACTAGGCTAAGGTTTGTGGTGTTTCGGATGATAACGCTCATAGGGTTCACCTTACTAAACCACGTGTTATCCTAGAATCGGTGTCGGAAGATGCAATTGGTGTGTGCACATGTATTTTTTTTTATTTTTCGTAGTAGAGAAAATAAGATAAAAATAAATATCTAACTACAAGAATAAAATAAAATCCTATTCTAATTATGTACAATAAAATAAAATTCTAGAGAATAAGAATTTTTCCTAATCTGAATATTTACAAGAATAAATGAATATCTAACAAATAAAAATAAAATCTTGGGTTATCTTACTTACGTTTTTGGCAGAATTTTTTTATCTTTCACTTTTATGCCAAGTTATCTTGCTCACCAAAAATAGAAAGATACCCAAGTAAAATATAGAAATAAAAGAAAATAATAAATAAATAAAAGAAAAATAAAATTCTAAACTATCCTAATATTTACAAATTTAATAGAAACTAAAAATAACAATTATCAGTCCCCGGCAGCGGCGCCAATAACTTGATGGGATTTTGCCGCAAGTGCACGGCTGTCGATAGGACGGTATACAAATGCGGTTCGTTCCGCAAGGACTAAATTTGTTACCTTTAATTTCTAATTAAATCAAGCGAGACAAAGAATAATATAAGATAAAAATTAATAAAATAAATAAATAAGAAAGACACCAGGGCTTTAATTCCACCACTATGTTGGCTACTAGATTACTCAACCATTTTCTATAAAATTCTTCAACACTGCTTCAAGGCGATTTAGGACACGAATATTTACGTCTTGGAAGGTAAAACATTATAGCCCACTATATTGAAGTTCTCAAAAATACTAATAATTTATCTTTACTTAAAGTGCTCTTCTCTATGAATAAAATATAAAACTCAATAAAATAAGCACGAGGACATGCGAAGAAAATTACTATCATTACGAAACGAGAACAAGGACCAAATTGAATTGAATAGAAAAATAGTGGAAATCCTCTTGCATACATCATAGGGCTTCATCTAGCCCTACTACAGAGTTATTCCATTAAAAAAGCATAAAGAAAAGATAAATCCTAAAACTATAATATTTCTCTGGACTACGGACCCCGAACCCCTTTCCATCTGCTTCAACCAGTATTTATAGTTTTCAAAGGAAACCACTTTCCTTTTTCATATCCACTACCACATCATCATCCAATGAAAGTATGCCACGTGTCAAATAATATAAAAATCCTCCAATCAAAATGCGCCATGTGTCAAATACTGCAATCAATATCTTAATTATTATTTCCAACAATAAAGAATAATATTCTTTCCCAAATCTTCATATATTCCATTACTCCACATCATAAAGAAATATTTTCTTCATTAAATAAAATATCTTCAAATATCCTTTATCAAAATATCTTGCACACGGTCTCCACACGTCGTGGCACACTTCTACACACGCCCATATCCAAATAATTGGCCCAATAATTCTTCATGTTTCCTTTTGGGCTTAACCCATTAAATCATTTCATTTCTCCAGCAGAATTCCGCATTTAGTCCATAGAGCTTTATTTTCTAAAAACTGCAAAAATAAAATAAAATCATCAAATATGTACAAAATAAAGAACTAAATAAATGTAAATTTGAGTAGTAAATATGTAAGAACTAAGCACCTATCATTGGTCTGGAGACTCAAAAAAAATTGAGTCTTGGTTACGGCTACATATCCGGGCCATGTATCTTTTTGCGGTTAGAACTCCAAACCGTAATTCTGACATAAATTTGCAACTCTGGTTTACGTCTTGGTCGATCTTTCAATTTCCTGACCGTAATTGTATTTACGGTGGGGTTTACCTAGCCGCATGTCACTCTGATAACCAAAAATGAAACTTCACAGCTAGATATCCAGGCCGTAATTCTGACAGAAATTAAAAACTATTTTATGGCCTGAAATACCTAGCCGTAAACCATAATTACGGCTGGGTGTACCTTTCTTTTTCCTAGCCTTAAATACCTATAATTTCCTATAGTACCACATCATATCGGCTAGTTTTTTAAATTTTGAAAAATAGATCTGTTTGAAGACTGATCTATAGAAGGTTTTAGCTGTTCTACCACTTATTTAAACTTGAAATAACTCCACCTCCATATAACCACCCATTCCAAATCAAAATCACACCTTCTACATCAATAATCTCCACCAAAACTCCTACAAACTCCATGCAATGTACTCAAAGGATAAACCCAACTTCACTTTGGAAGAAGACTTATCTCTTTGCAAAATTTTTGTACTATGCTATCCAAAGAGGGGAGAAGAACGAAGGAAACGTGGTTTACCAAGTCAATCGTATTGGAGTAATATTTATGAGAATTTTTGTAGTGAAACAGGTAACACTAACAACCGCGATGGGGTTGAATTGTATCTTCGATTTTTAGACATACGCAAAAAAGTGGAAGAATATATGGCTTTACGTCGTATGTGCAAGCAACTTCGACTTAAAGGTGAGACTGATAGAGAAGTCGCAGCTCAAGCTAAGAAGGAGTGGAGAAAATGGAAATGTTATAATTTCAACTTGGAAGCTCAATTCGCCATCATCAAAGACTTCTTGATACATCGAAAGGGATGTTATTAAAACCAACTTTGTAATAGGGATCTATTAAGTATGTAATGGGTTTTATTATGGTCTAATTAATGAAAGTATTACTAATTTTCAATCGTAGTATGTATTCATGTTAAAAATCAAAATTTCTCAGCTTACATAGTCAGTTACGGATGGGAAAAGTATGTTATCCGAGCCGTAATACAGATTCAGGAGATTTTGGGAAGAATAACGGCCAGAATTTATTCACTTCCCAGCCATTTTTTGTGTTCACGGCTTGGAATTCTTCATATCCTAACCGTAACCTCCTTATTATGGCTGGTTCGACACAATTTCCCAGCCGTAACAAGTAAAAATTTCAGATTTTGCTCTGATTTTTAACGAATTTGAATCGATAAATTGATGTTGGGAGTTGATTATAAGGTTATCCCGAGTTTTGTGACGAAGGGTTTCATCAGTTTTCTTCAAATTTTTGAAAAAATATTTCACCAAAATCACCATTTTTCCTTCTTCAAAATCAAAATCAAAATCAAGGAAAATCAAGTTTTGATTTCCAAAAGATTAATCATTTGAATAGTCTAATCCATTCACTAATACGGATTAGTTAGCTTAATCAATATAATTAGTACTAATCATATTATGGGTAGAATGGGTATTACAAAAATACCAGGATAAGGGGCTATATGAATTGTTATTTCATGACCCCAAAAGCCCCCAAATTCCCCTCCTTTTTACATCCCCAATAATAGGATTCATTAGAAATAAGGAAACATTGATCACAAAATCTTTTAAAAAGAGTTCAATGTTAAAGAAAAAAGTTTGATAAGCGTTTAAGTGGTGGTGGAGTTAATTGGAGGACGAGTGTAAGTATCAAGGAATTAGTTGGTGTAATTAGTAAGGATAAATTGGTCCGAGTCAGAAAAACACATTGAATAAGTCTGAGTCATCGAGTCATCTACGATTATCGCTCTCTTCGGATCTCTTTTTGCTCTCCCTTTAACAAAAATCTATTTTTTCATAAAGTAGTTTTGAAAATGCTCAAAGACCAAGTTTTCAAAAGCTTTCCTCAAAGGATTTCCCTTATGCTTTACAAATGATCATCATTGATCATCTTCAGAGTCACTCTCGAAATCTTCCATGTAAAAGAAGTCTCTACCACTATTGTTGCTTGAAGAAGTTGCAGTAGATCCATACCCCCCACCCCATCATCAATCTCTTCATATTCTTATTTTTCCTCATTGTCCTCTTCTATGGCCTCTCATACCTCCGTTTCAACACGTGCATTTGGGTTCCCATCTATACCAAGTCCCTCTATTTGTTCTTCATCTGAATCAACATTTAGGGGCTCATTCATGGTCCTTGTAAACATCCGAGGAAGGGATTTGTCCTCCAAATAGCACATATACATGGCAGCATCAACACGCTCCTTTCTTGCCCTTTCTCGGGGTGCTTCTTTAGGATCAGTTGTTGATTCGTTATTGCTCTCATTTGTGTCTTCTTCTTCAACTACAACTTCATTTTATGCTTCACTGTCACTCTCTGTTGCACTCCTTGTTCTTATCCAATGATAAACTTTCCTTGAACGTCTCTCTCTCATTGTCCTTGCTCTTCTCGCATCATTTTTTCCTATCCACGACTGGAAATTATCTTCTTATCAATTATTTCCCTCTCGAAATCTTCTTGTCTCCTCTTTCTGGTTATTTCCAACTCTAAAATTGGAACTAATCTTTCAGCCTCCTCTCTTGACGATGCCTCGATTGCTCGTTTTGCATTCTCAAAATAAAGGATTATTATTTCCTTGATTGTCTTCCCCATTTTTCTGGTTTTCAATATTGCATGGCTCAGTTATTTTCAGACTTCCTTGATTCTGGAGACGTTTTTTCTTTTTTGGGTTTAGTTAAGATTAATTGTGAAATTATCAGTTTTCTTTCCACTTACGGAGTTGTTCAATTAGGCATTAGTACTTATTCAAGGAGCTTGGTTAAATGTCTCGTCCCTTCGGCAGAATAAACCTCTCCATATTTAGATGCATTTTTCCCATAATCATCATCATTACCCCTCGAAAATCTACACTCACACATATTCTCCATAAATTATTTTCCCATTAATCACTCCCAGTACTACGGTTAAGAGGCTAATGTGATGTTCAACTACTTTGAAGGTCATTAGTAGAGTTCTAATAATTGTTTTTGATTTATTGTAGATCCTGAGACGACAACACCTGTTGAGAGGTAACCTGACTCACCGGAGGTTCTATGCTTGATTCATGTATCTTGTTATTCATCCACTTTTCAAAACACACTACCTGATACTCATAACCCTTCATATATCTTTCTCCAATACCCTTACGAGCTTTGTCAAATCTAGTTTTATAATATTTTTATGCCCATGTGAAAAAAATAACATTCTTAAATGTTCAACTACTCTTGGTGGGTCTCAACAACATAACTTGTCTTTGGTAAAGTCTTCAGTTACAAGTACTATTTTTTGTTTGATTAATAGGTTACATTACGTCATGCCCACTTCTAGATGGTGACATTCCATGCACCAACCAGTACACTCATGCAGGGTCAAAAAAATTTCTATCCCAAAAAAATCAACTTTAAGATTCCTTCAAGCTTCCCAACCTTCTAGTACTTACAGTTTTTCCTAAATTTGTAGTAACTTTACACAACTTTATCACCCTGTACCACTTCTTCATCCAAACTACACTCCTAACAATACTAGTTTTAAGGAAGAAATCACTTGGTCTGTGCAGATAAACCCTTGTGGTTGGATGCTCCATCACTATCAAGTAACATGTAACAACACATCTCACTCATGCTACTCTCAATTCATTTTACATAACCTCATCCTCACCATTCATTTCAAACTGAACTCTTACTCGTTTGTTTTTCCTTTTCTTTCAGTCCATATATATTTATGGGAGGGGATCCCTCGACAAAAAGTTTTGACAAAATATCCCAACCATCCCTTTACATGTATCCAACGGTTTTGGAGTTTGCTAACTTGACAACCATTATCTTGATTTGACTCGGCTCCTCCAAGCCAAGCCAAAACTTCAATGAGATTAAAAAGTATATATTTTTTTTTTTTAACTTTACGTAACTTCCGCTCCCTTCTTTATAGGTTTCGTCCATCTTCTTCCTCTCCGATCAACACTAGAATTACTTGATCAAGTAAAATATAAAACGAGGTAGCCTCCCGAAAGAATCATATGATGGGTTTCTTCTTTTGTTTTCTAATCCTTGACCCCATTACCAATTCGTCATCTAGCTATACATTTATAAATATATATATGTATGTAATATTGCTTATAGCATGGTGTTGATCACATGATGTGGGAAGAAAAAATGGTTGGGGTTTCTCAATTTTGACGATGACAGTAGAAAATGGACTAAATATCCAAAATCATATCGAAGTTGAATTGGCATATTCCCTCCTTCGATTGTGAACAGTGAACACCATTACTTGATGCTTGTTTTAAATATTTCGGTAATTTCAATCATAAATACAAGCAAAATATTGGCTTCTCTTAAATATAGCCCATGCTTTTATTAACTATAGCCCACATAAAATAAGTCATTAATTCAACCAAACGTGTTCTTATGATTATTAACATAACCCATAAAGTTAAACATGATTTTTATATATAGCCCATCAAATCCCTAAATCAAAAAAATAAATTAAGTTAATTATGTAATATGTGGGCATATATAATTGATGATCTTAGAATACCCAGTTTTATGTAATCATGAATGAGATAAAAAAATTATTTTAAAATATTTTTAAAGAATAACAATTGTTATGGAGTTTTAGAAAATTGATTTTAGGAAAAGAATCAAAACCTTAGTTGATTTCATTTCTTTTTTGGATTGATATTGTTGTGGAGAAGTTTTAAAGGAATAGTGAGAATATATAACCTCAATTGATAATCATCCTGGCAAGATTGGGGTATACTCAAACTAATTGGGGTATACCCAATAAGACAAAATCGGGTCATTTTGAAGTAAAACCAAGCCACCCCTTAACCTTGTTTTTTCTAAATGGATAATATGCCCTTGGTTAATTAACACTAAAATTCTGATTAGGTTAATTAATTGAGTTTAGATTAAAATTTTCAAATTATGAATTCAGTAGATTAACCTTTTGATCCGTCTTATGAGTTCGATTTCGATCCAAAAATTTTGGTTTTGAAAATGCATAAAGCCGTCAAGGTCATGGTTTGAATAAGCTTCCGACCATACATCCGCCGGAATGGTCAACTTTGAATAAGCTGCCGATCGCTCTTCCGCCGGCAGGGTCAACTTTGAATAAGCTGCCAACCAGATATCCGCCGAAATGGTCCTCGGATGAAGAACACGCCGACTATCTTGGGCAGCAATCTTACGGTCGGCATGTAAATATTTCCTACCCTTCCGGCTATATTAAACTCGGCATGCAAAAAAAAAAAAAAACATTGCCGGCTGACATAAAACCTAATCCTTTATTCATTCAATTTTGGTTACTACATTGATTGAAACATAAAACCTAATCCTTGTCGACGGAAAAACGAATGCACTTAGCATGTGCATCAAGCCTTTGAACCCCTAGGCGACCCTAGTGGACGAGTTATAGTCTCGTGAGGGTTTACATAGAGGTCTACCCACAAAACCTATACAAAAACTTCTAAAGCCATCAATCTTCGTCCGAGGACGATACACCCTCCATCCTCTCCGGGGCATACTCCGGGATTTTGGATTCCATGAATTGATAGCTTGCATCGAATGCGAATGCTTCCCCCTTTTCCTCCAAGTAGCGCGCTTTGGCGACTTCATGCTACAAAAACATTCCACAAACTTACTTTGTTAGTGGTGTTTAGTAGGAAGATCAAACAACATTGATCACGTAAAATAAACCACAAAAAAACTTACAAATTGTTCAATGGACAAGTTAAAGTGGGGAGCGTTGAAAATTGGTTTTTGGATAGCTAAATAAGCAAGTATCGCATTTTCAATGACTATGTGCCTATCGTGCACTTGTTGAACACTTCTTGAGTTAGGATTCCCACACTCTTGGCTAAAAGTGTTGTGAACCCTAGCCCAAAAGGTTGTGGAATCCACCCTTACGGAGGACTGCCTTCGAATTCTAGTCTCCGCATACCAAGCTTTGGTGATTGCCAAATCTTCATTAGAATCAAATGAAGCCATTTCTTGTGTGTAGAGAGCTATTGGGTGAGTTAGATGGAGTGTGTGATGATATGAGCTTTGGAGAGTATATGCAAATATTTGTGTGTTGTTTTGTGGAGATATGTAGTGCATTTATAGGATGGTGCCCAAATTTGGCCGTTATAGTGTCCAAGTACAAGTGAATCAATGCAATTGTACTTGCAAAAATTTGAATTTTGAACCCGCCGGCGGGGTCGTAAATTTGCTACAATGCCGGGGTCTCAAAACGGCCGAAAATGTATGGGTTCATTAGCTTGCCGGCCAAAATACCGCCGGCATTTTTTTGTTTTGTTTCCCTTCCGACCTTACATGATTTTAGGCACCAGAAGAATGGTTTTTTTTTCAAGATATGGCCGGCAGGGTCTCTATTTTCGTACCCTTCCGGCTACAAAAACGCCGGATTAGTAGGAATCGTATTACCTTGCCGGCCCTGGTAACTAAACAATTTTTTGTTGACAGGGCCGGCAGTCTGACATTTCACAACATTGCCGGCCCTGGGACAGCCGACATGGTAGCTTCGAAAAAGCATGCCGGCAAATGTATTGGCACTTTATATAGCTAAACAAACCATTCATTCAACAACTAGAAATCCAACATTTTTTGTCCAAAATACGAAAACATGTCCCATAAACCGTAAAAAAAACCTGGTAAAAACATTTGTCCACACCATTAACTTAAACATTTGTCCACCACAACATAAAGAAATGAACTAGGAAAGCATTCATTGGCCACGACCACGACCACGGCCCCATTTTGGAACACTACCTTCACCACCACGACCATTGATGCTACCTTCAGCACCAGGACCACTGCTGCTACCTTCACCACCACGAGCACTACGAGTCCTCTTTTTATCAGCCTTTATCTTGGCTTGTGCATCCTTAATAGCTTTTTCTTCCGCCTTTACTTGACTGAAGTTGCTTGAACAATAGTGGGCATCCTCATTGTCAACATTGCAAGCATAGTCAATGTGCTTGCTTTGCAATGAGTTCTCCTCTGTCTTTCGCGCAACAAAACACCCTCACAAAGGTCTTCAACTGATCCTTCTATATTCAATTAAACAACAAACAATTAATAGAATGATTCGGTAATGCAATCAATCTTAAAATAGTAAGAGAAACTCTAAAATACTTACAAATATCTTAAGCAATGTTGTTGGGTCTTTCGATTCGATCTTCTTCTTACGAGCCGATTCTTGGTAGTCATTGGCCTAATCACAGTAGGACGAGCCCAACCCAAGTACCACGCCATGTATTTCTCAGTAGCTTCATGACCGGTGGTCACCTCGTCCAAAAGACTCACATCGATGTTACGGCCCGATCTATCGTCCCAATGTTCTTGAGTTGGCGCTGGATCGTAAGAGACGTTAATAGTTTTTTGGAAGGTTGTGCAGTCATCCCGGTTCACAGTAAAGAACGGCTTTTCTTCATCGAAATGAGGTTCTTCTTGGACGTAACCCAATTGTCGCATTACCCGATGTGGATCGTACATTGAAAATCCTTCAAACACAGTCATCAAGGTCCATAGTATAATGCAACAACTTCATTTCTCCTTGGGATTAAACCTTGATTTCTATCCTCTCGATACGGATCAAATATCACCTCTTCCGCAGTCAATTTGTCGATGGCGTCTTGGAGTTGCATAAGATTTGGCATTTCCTTATCTTGAGTACCCTTAAAACTGTACTTTTGGGCTCTTGGCAAATGAACCGGAACACTGTTATCCACTTTGACGTAAGAGTTGTCTTTGAACAAAGAAGGGAAGTGATCATATATCCAAACCTATGCAAAAAGAAAAAAAAGTTTAGTAAGAACCTTATCTTACGAGAATTTTGCGAATATAAATGTTCTAGACAATAAAATTACCTGGAAGAGACATGTGTTTCCGTTAACTTGCTTAGTGAGTGCCCTAGAACATTTTGTCAACTCATTGTTCAAGAAGGCGACCACCGCAGTACCCCAAGAATACCCACGCATCTCATGTAAGGGATCCAATAGTTGCAAGTAACTGGCCTCGACTTGGTTTCCGGAACTGTCGGGGAAGATACATTTGCCCAGGGTGTATAGCAAATAAGCGGCCGCGGTAGCATTGATTCGCACCGGGTGCACCATTCCTTCCCTATCAAGGATTTCCTGAATCTTCCATAATCCGTCCCTCAACTTCTTCACATTAAACTTCTTGGTTAGTCGACCATCCTTCTTGTCAAGAACATCATCCATCTGAACCTGACTCCAACCGAACAATTTCTTGCTCAATTCGTAAATCTTCCCAAAAGAAATGGCATTATCGAATCCCTCAGTGACTGCTTTTCCATCAACCTCGAGGCCTAGAATTTGTTGAGCATCATCGGGAGTTATCGCCATCTCACCGAATGGGAATAACATAGTATCAGTCTCTCCGTAGAACCTCTCACAGAATGCAGAGACGGTAACTTTATCATGATTAATATTCGAACTCTCCACCGCAGGCAACAACCCGGAGTTCCTCACAATCACTTTTACCTCCTCACATTCCAAGTCAAGATTCCAAGTATGCGTCACTGAACACGAAGCTTGGCGCCTCATGAGACGGATGGCATGCTTGTGATCCTAAATACCAAAAAAAAACAAAATTAAAAGAAATACAAACACTTGACGCAAATTTAATTAAGATAGTTCACACTTGATTAAATAACAAAGACGGATTAAGATTACTTACGATAGTATTATGGACCGTACATGCCCATGAGTGTTTGTATCCAAAAATAACATCTCCACCATCTGCTGGGGTCCCTTTTGGAGGCTCACCTTCTTTCAGTGCAACCATCAAGTGTTTGGGAGGCATGTGAGGATCAGCCGATATAGTGATCACCCTCTTCTTCGTTCCGGTTGAAGTTGAAGCCAAAGCTTCGGTGGCTTGAACAATAGCTAGAGTTTGTTCTCCTTCTCCATCTCCATCTCCATCTCCTTCTTCTTCTTGTTCCTCTTCCTCTTCAACAATTTCATCTTCGATGATATTCTTACCTTTATCTCCATTACCATCATCATCATTACCATCATCATTACCTCCTCCAGCCTCAGGCATGTATTGATCACCATCATCATCATCATTGTTACCTCCTCCAGCAGCCGGATTGGTTTCATCAACATCATCATCATCACCTCTTCTACCAGATGGAATTGATTGGTCTTCATCTGGAGTCTCGTCTGAATCATTGGGTTCAGATAGTGGTTCTAAGACCTTTGTCATTCCCGGCACAACATATACCCCTCGATGTTTTGAAGACAAGAGTTTATCACCAACACGAGGAGGGTTTGAAGGAGGACTAAGAGCTGCTTTCTTCTTTGCCATTCGCAATCTGAACAAGAACAATTCAGAAAAAAAAACATTACAGGCCGGCAGGTTAGACATATACAACATATCCGGCGGAACAATGGCCGGAAAGGTCGACCAAAAGATGAGTGCCGGCTAAGACAAAGCCGGCAGTGTATCATCAAAATATCCTTCCGGCGCACAAAAAATATAGGATTTTTCACTAAACTGGTCGTAAAGGTCCATTTCCCACACATCGCCGTGGTGACAAACAGTAGGAATGGTTTTATATAAATACCCTTAGGACGAAAAAATTCTAGGCATCAGGAAACATTCTAAACAAGTAGCCGGAAGGGTAAACAATAATAAGATGCCGGCTTCATTAAAAAAAAAACTTACGCCGGAAAGGTATACAGATGAATAACCTGCCGGCCCTGCTAGTAGCAGTTACAGAAACTTACAGCCGGCAAGTTCTTCAACCTTATACCCTCCCGGCCAAACCCTAACTATGAAATCCCGGAAAGGTCGATAACAAAAAACCTTGCCGGCGTCGTAACTGCCAATTCACAAATTCGAATTTTCTGACCTAATTTGACATGCAAACATGAAATCGAAGTACTAGAGTGAGTTTAAACAAGCCCTTACTTTCTTAAGCGCACCATTTCACGTGTTTCAGCGGGTTCAATTACTTCTTCTTTAATCGTTTTTTTCTTCACTTTCTTAGCAACCAAACTTGCAATTCCAGGGTTATATTCATTGGGTTTTCGATTAGTTTCTTTCATACGAGTTGCCTTCTTCCGTGGTGGATCCATTGATGAAGACTAATCGGAGTTTTCGAATCGACGATTTTAACGAATTGATCGACGAGTTTTGGTGGTGGTGGGGGTGATGGAGCCGGTAAGGTTGTGGAGGAGAAGAAGAAGAGAAGAAGATGAAATGAAGAGAATGAAAACTGATTTAGGTAGTAATTAGAGTTATAATGGGAAAGGGTTATTTTGTAACTTTACCCATAGACCTCCCCCTTTGCTCTTAAAAAAGAGTCCCTTAAAAATTGGGTATACCCCAATTAGTTTGAGTATACCCCAATCAAGCCAGGATAATCATGATTTGGAAAAATAACATCGTTTTATAGAAAATGTGAAAAGTTCGTTGTTTTTTGTTTTTTTTTGAGGAAAAGTAAAGAATTAAGGTTTGTAATAGGGTGATTTGTAAGAATAATGAGAGAACGATTATAATAGGGTGATTTGTAATTGAAATATAATTTAGTTTGGATCAAAACAAAAAAATTAGGGTTCATATTTTAATTTTGGGGAAGAAGTATGATTATAAGTTAAAAAATTAAGTCTCGTTTGGTAATTTTGGTTTTTCGTTTTAACTTAAACTTTTTGGGCTATGGTTAATAAAAGCATGGGCTATATTTAAGAGAAGCCAAAATATTAAGGAGCTCATATTTTCTTTTCATAATAATATTCTTAATTAAATGATCCATAATTGATATTGTTTATCGTACATAGGATGATTGCTCGGTCTGATCAAACCACTATTTTCAGAATTTACAAAGATGATTACTAGTTGACTTCCATACACAACTGAAATATGGAGTAGTAAAAAAACGTGTAAAACATAATGAATTGATAAATTCTAGTTAATCCATCAAAGAGATTGATCTTAAACTCGCCAAAATCTATTTTTACTTCAATGGAGATCTATATGGTAGAAAGAGAAAATATAGGGCAAACGGTTACATTACATAATATAATTATTGGCTTGGCTCGCGAGGAGCCGAGTAAAATCTAGATAATTGTTGTCTAATCAGCAAACTCCAAAACCGTCGGATACATGTAAAAGGATGGTTGAGATATTTTGTCAAAACGTTTTGTTGAGGGATCCCCTCCCTATATTTATTTACTTACCACCATATAGATGTTCAGTATACCCAAAACAACTCCACCACTTTTTCTGAAAAAAGAAATACAAGATCTCTCATCTCAGTTGTCTGAGAAACTCAATATTCCTTCGAAACTTCTATTTTCTATAACTGAACCAATTTTCATTGACAATGATAACAACTGGAAATGATGCATGATTGGCCATATCTATTGCGAATCTCTTGTCCCAATAGCATCAGTAAGAAGATATAGATGCACCCAATGGCCTTTGGTTAAAACTCCAACGCATACTACGTTCAGTGGTTTGAGAAACAAGATTCTAATCCATTTTTTGTTGAAGTTGATTTTAATATAGTAAATAATAATTCTAAGAGTTGTTCCACACTCAAGATGGCCGAATAATATTCAGAATGCTTTTGCTGAAGAGCATATGTGGATTATTCTGTGCAATGTGCCTAAAAAATGTACATACTACGTTCAGTGGTTTGAGAAACAAGATTTTAATCCATTTTTTTGCTGAAGATGATTTTAATAGAGTAAATAATAATTCTAAGAGTTGTTCCACACTCAAGATGGCCGAATAATATTCAGAGTGCTTTTGCTGAAGAGCATATGTGGATTATTCTATGCAATGTGCCTAAAAAATGTACAGAGTTTGAGGATCTCAAAAAACATAGTTTCAGACTTGGAGAATTAGTTGAAGCTCGATTCAAAGGCCAATTGGTATTCCTATGGTCACAAAAAGTATAATTGAACCCCTCCTCATTGAATGCACATACTTTATGGTTCCAAGGTCATTCTGCCACTCTTACCGTATCATTGATCATAAAGATGCTCTGTGCACTAGAGTTAAGGCAAAGAAGGTTCAAAAAGATGGAGAATCTAGTCATTTATTAGCTCATAAAATCCCCTCACCTCGTGTTATTGTCTTTATATGGATGCCTCCACAACCTCTTCTTCTAGCACTGTGTCTATTGAGGAGTCTGCTAACCTAACCGAGGAACTTCTGGATGCTATTATGAATACTGTTGAGAATACGCAGATATCGACCAGTGTGGATAAAGGTAAATCTGTTGTTGTTGAGTATTCGACTCACACTTCCGATTATGATTTTCTCCAAAGACAAATCAACATGGCCCATTCACCAGTAAGTCTTCAGCTTTGAAAATTTATGACGTTGGCCCTATCCAAGCCCACTCTGTTACTAATATTGATAAAGGTCTCTCGGTTATTTCAAAATTGATTCAAACTCATAGTGTTCTTACTACCAAATCGGTCAATGAGAATCAATGCAGTTTAGTGCCTGTAAAAAAATTCAAATTAACTGATCTCCTAAATTATCCTCCTCCATTATCTAGAGAAGAAGTGATATCTTTAGTTGTTAAACATGATGCTCTTACTAAATTCAAGAAGAAAATTAATCCAAAGGCAAATGCTAGGAGGCGTACCAGAGCCAGAGCTGCTAAATCTGTTGTAGCAAGTATCGGTGTGGTTCCACCATCAGCTGAGGATGGGACTGAACCTGACTATAGTAACCTTTTCCCTCCAATTACTCACCTTGAAAACCTCCCTCCCATTCTGAATACCAACCAGAAAGAACCATCACACCGCTGGTCAACCCCTATGAACAAGGTCTTGAATCATCTTATCAACCTCCGATGGTCATGTTGTTTGCAATAATTCTCCTCATGGGGATGCCTCCCTGGGTCTCAACTCTACCCAAGGCAATCATTCTAGTGGTGAATAAGAAAGTTCTCAACTTAATAACAATGCTGAATCCGCCAATTAGGTAAATGCCTCTTACAATTTACACTCTCAGTCTGATACTATCACTCATACTCCTGCCGCTACTTATTCCTCTTTTCTTGTTAATAATGTGAATATGATTTGCTGGAATATGAGGGGTTTTGGAAAGAAATCTGCTAACAAGGAACTCAACATCCTCCTTAAAAATATCAACCAAGATATTACGTTTGTATCTGAAACAAAATTAAGAATGATATTGCTACTAGAAAACTGAAAAACATGGCTTCCCTTGTGCTTTCAATATTCTGTGTATTGGTAGAAGTGGTGTTTTGGTTTTGGCTTGGAAGAAGGACTTGGTCTGAATATTATATCATCTACCGCCTCTAAAGGAATCTATGTTACTGCGAATGACATTATATACTCGAAACTCTGCCACATACACTTTATTTATGGAGAACCTAATTAATCAGACCATCTAGTGACCCAACATTTTCTGTAGGTGTTTTTTTAATTATCTCTTAGGAACTAAAGATAAAAGTGGTAGTCTAGAAGTTGACGATGTAGATTTTGATAATCTAAGGAATTTTTGCTATGTGTTTGGTCTTCACGACCCAGGATTTTCTGGATCAAGATTCACTAGGTCAAATATGCAAACTGGGACTGGTTTTATTTTTCAAACCTTTGATAGACGACTTAGAAATCAACTTGTTGAGATGTTTTTTCGAAAACTCTGTGTTAATAATTTCCCTAGGGATTTTTCTATCCATCCCATGGTAGCAGCTTTTTTCTTGTATTGTCTCTAATATCAAATATTGATACAACTATATATATATAGTGCGATTTTTCATTTATCAACAGAGAGTTGAAGCCTGGAAAAGATTTGAGTCGACCGTTTGATTATTAACGTAAGTATATGATTTCTGAAGAAAGATATATCAGTGTATTTTCTTGATTGCATCATCCTCGACGGGAAGCACTTCATATGCTTTACACTATTTTCAGTTTACAATCTAATTTTTACTAATATGATGTTTTATTTAGCGTCTATAATTTCAAATATTGTGACACAATTTTTAGTTAAACTACATGGAGTTGGAGCCTGGAGGAGCAATTGATTTGGATGCTAAATTTTCAACACAAGTATATGATATGATACGTGAGGCGGGTGGGGAATGTATAGTGGGTGAAGTACAAACAAGATTTGGCCGAAATGGAAGACATTCTTTGGGGTTTTGAGGTAGATTATTCTTACGACTTTGTTTCTTTAATTTCAAGTTGCAAAAATTGATTAACCAAGAGATTTTGTTTATCCTTTCAAATTATCTTTAAAGTACTAACTCCGGTAATGTCATGAACTACTTACTTATTTAGAAGGTTGGTATAATTTTTCAAAAATATGTTCTTTAACAAGATTTCTTATCTCCAATACTTTAAACAATATGTAACTGGTGAATTTGTTTTTAATTGTTAATCTACTAAATGATAATTGTTGTTTCATACACTGCAGTTTTAATTAGGACCCCTTCTAGGATGGGTATGGGGCGAAGCCGTGCCTCGCCAAATGGGACCAATTCCCATCGTACCCGGTGCGTAGCATGGTTTAAATACTAGTGATTCTAAGTGACCAAAGCGATATGTTTACAATTTAAATTCAATAATATCTTTCTTTCCTATTAAACACTAGCACGGGTTAACGGCTCTATTTGCCTTCTTCTTTCTCTCTCTCTCTCAAAAAAAAAAAAAAAAAAAAAAAAACATGCTTCCTGAATCTCTTGTAGTTTGAGTAATTCCTTAGGCCGTGTCTAATCCTTAGCTTGATGGAATGATATGAGATGATGGGGGTATGGATTCAATTTGTTTCCTCATATTTTTCAAAATCTTCCCGAGTTAGAGCTCAATTTTCCTTTTTCTTGTTTGTTTTTTTTTCAGTGCAAGGATTAATTATAGGATCATGCTTTTCTTTGTGTATTTAACCTCTTTTTGTTCCTAGATCTTTCTTTTTCACTTTTTCTCTTTTCCTTTAAAATTTCCTTCGGTGTTTCTGGTTTCTTGGCTTGTAATCTTAGATTGCAGATTCTTTCTAAGATCGTCATGTGGTTAGGAGTGGATCTCGTAACCCATTTATTATGTTCTTGAATCCTTCAGCGGGCTTTATCCTCTTTTTTTTCTTTCTTCTCTTATGTTTAAACTCATAATGTTATGTGTATCCATGTCTGAAAGTTTTTGATTCTTTGTAGTAGTCGTATTCTTATTATCTCGAAAACTTCAATCATGGTTTTTGAACTAGTACATAGAAATCCTAGGACAGTTTAGGATGTTGTAGCAACTTAAAGGACTATTTCCCTTTTACTCTACTAGTTAGATATTGGGTTAACGTTCATGATTCTCCTTTTAGAACCTTTTATTAAGTTTTTTTTTTTAAAAACCCTTACATGGAAATCCTAGGACATTATAGGTTATTTTAGCAGCCTTAAAGGGTGATTCCTTTATTCTAGTGAGGTCTTTGGCCTAAGGTTCTTGATTTCCCTCTCTATGTTTCCTCATTTCTGTCTGACCCTTGGACTAATCCTAATTTTTATCCTCTGTTTTTCTGTTTCCATTTCTGAATCTCTTCTAAGTTTTGTCTATTTAATTCCTATCATCATATTTTCAAGCAACATCAACAAAATTAAATACAATCAAGTAGAAAATTACTAAAAAAAAAAAGTCCAAAGATAAAAGAGGTTCAATTTTAAAGTCCAAACCAAAATAGAAGTATGCGATTTAAGAGTTCAAACCATAAGTAGAAATTTAAAACTAGCAATACTGTAGGAATCTAAAGAAGGATTAAAAAAGATAAGTATATTCTCTTTTAGGAAGTTGGGCAAAAAAAAATTCTACTTCCTTCTTTTGATCATCTCTGGCAGCTATTCTTCATCAAATTCTGAAGCCTTTGGATGCCCTCTCTTCCGCAGGTACTTAGCCTCCTTAATTCCAACATAAGTATAGTCCATACCAAGGGGCATCTCCTTATTAAATATAGGAACTTCAATTGGACATGGCTTCTCCAATTTGATTCGAATCCTAGCTTTCATTTCCTGCGATAAACTACCTTTATACTTAGGGTGGAGATTGCAAAACACCAAATCCTTACCTTATTTCGGATGCATGAACAACTCTCTTAAACAATTAGAACATGTATAGTCTGAATCCGATGGAGTTTCCCTTCCCGGCACTTCATAACTTTAGTAGAAGACACCAAAACATTGTTAGGAATTTCATCAAGATTGCAAGCCATTTCCCTTTTCTGAATATTCTGATCTTTTTCGTCTCCTTATTATTCTCTATTTGCTTCCTCATTCTTATAGGATTTAGCCTTGATGCATTCATTATTCCAACCTTGTTTAGTATCCCATTTACTAACATTGCTTGTATCACCTTATTTATTTTCATATGAAATAGTCTGTTCATTTCTAGCCTCTAAACCTTGATGTCTTTTTTCGTGGAAACTTAGAAATGCAAATTCTTTCTCTTAAGCAACTGCAGCACGTCCTTATTTTATTTTAATTACTTATTTATTCTCTTAGCAGTCATCTTATCTAATTGTTTTTTTTAAAGATTATCTTTAGTCAATATTAGTCTTACAATTATTGATGAACCATGGTTTTTTGTCCCATTAATCAAAATCTAGTCTTCTATCCTTGTCAAGTCTATTTAGTCCCCTCCGACCTCGTACTATTGCTGCAACATGAACTGTTTAGGTATGCTCGTGGACTTCTAATTGGTGCACAAATTTAAAGTAACAATCTTTTGGCTTACTGTATAGTCACGGGACTAATGTAGCTTAGAGTAACTAATTCAAAATTTAAAATATCGCAGTTACTATTATCCACAATTTCTTTTAGATTTATATCCCAAAATTAATCTGTAAAAACTTTGAACCGGTTTTCTACTTCCTCTTAATTTTTTTTTTATCTTCCCATCTTTTCCTCTCATCATGTCTAATGCTCATGATCTATATCGGCATCTTGGTGGTTTATCTTTGTAATAGTGGTCTTCTACCTACTCCTCATGAATTTATCCGAGACTATGGCATAAAAGATTTTGGTATTCTTGCAAGAGTATTCTCAACTAAGCTCTACAAACACTGGGAGATAAGAGGAGCTTTATCGCATTTCTGATAGGGTGTAGAATACACCCTATTTATTATCTATTGGTTATGCTTTCTTTGCTATTTTTTCTAGTAAATTATGTATTTTACGCGTGTTTTTGAGTTATTAGGTACTCTGGAGTCGCACGGACGAAAAGATGGAGAAATCACCCAATTGGAGTAAAAAGGGAAAAATTATCATTTCATGGGCGAACACTATCCGGAGCCCAGTCAAGGTTAAGGGCCAACTCTATTCGGAGGAATACTATCTGGAGACGACCAAAGGTTAAGGGGCTGCCAACAAGGATGGCCCTTATCTGGGACTAGGGGTTGGTTGAATCCAATTATTACAACCCTAGATCGAGAGTTTCTTTCTCTCATTCATTTCATTCACCTGAAACAGAATTTGAGAAATTAAACCAGCAGCCTTTGCTACTGTGCGAGGAGATTGAGAAATGAATTCAGAGAGAATCAGAGATTGAGGGAAGAAATCGACGATGAAGATGAACGGGAAACACGAGTGACAGAGGTGCTTCTGATCTATAAACTAGGGTTTGTGGTTGTTCTGCTGGTGGTATTAAAGGATGAGAAGCTGCTGCTACAGATTGAGAAGGAATTGAAGATGGTAGAGAAATTGAAGAGCTGTATTGAATCTGTAACGGGTTGAGATGATTGGGTTCTTTGTTGGTTCTTAAAAAGAAAGAAGATGGTGGTTGTTCTCGGTAGATGTATGTTAGGTCTACAGGAATGTTGGTATGGCGAGAGAAGAATGGGATCTTCTCTTGATTGATAGAGGGGGAAATTTGAGAACCGAGATGGGGTTTCTTTTGCTAATGAAAGATTAAAGAGCAGGTTATGCTTATATACAAATCGAGAGGAGAATCATTAGAGTTAGGGTTATGTGAAACTTAGATTTGAGTTTTCATGGAAGTGCTGGCACCATTCAGTTCAGAGACAGAGATGATTAAAGGGTTTACAGTTGATTAAAAGATTACGAGAAGAATTGAATAGATGGGTCTGTTTTGATGGTGGTTTTGAAGTGATTTGATGGAATTGGTAATACTAGCTGTAGACAAGCAGGAGGTGATGTATAAATTACAGGTGCAGCTGGGTTGAATGGGTTTGAGCTCATGGTGGCTCAGGTTGTTGACTTGAATGAATGATTGATGCAGAGATGGAGTTGTGAAATAGATGTCGCTTGCCAGGGATTGCATGGAAGATCTACTGACATGGATGAAAGCTGCAGTTCAGTGGTGGTCATGGGATTTGTTTGAGTTGCATTTCAGTGGGGTTATGGAGGAACTGGTGTTGGTTGTGAAGAAATGCAGTTGTAGCTGAAGTTTACAATGGCAGAGATGGAGGTGAACTAAGCTACATCAAAAGACAAGGTTGCTGGAGTTGCAGGGAGGAACTAAATCTGGTGTTGTTGCAATTCAGATGGCCTGAACTCATGACGGAGAAGGAACAGACCAGGGAGTAGGAAAGTTGTGTTGATATGCGGTGGAGCCTGGATTTACGGGGAAGTGGAGTTGTTATTGCAAGTCTTGGTTGGTGCTGCGATGAGTGAAATCTTTGAGATGAGTTTGATTGTTGCTGGTGATGACAGAAGGAAGAGATTATAGCGAGTGAATGGCCTGAGCTAGTATTGATGGTAGCTGGCAGTTGCAGTCTGTGATTGGATGTGGCTGTGACAATTGTGGTCAAGAAAACCAGAGCAAAAGACATGAATGATGCTGCAGAGGAACTGGAGCCGTTGCCATGGCTCGATGATTCTGCGAACGGAGACAAGTCTGGTGGTGTTTAAACTGGATTGGTAGGTGTAAGAAAGTGCAAAGCTGGATGGAGTGTTTCTGTTGAACATGGAGAGCTCAAGCTGTTGGCAGTAGGTTTGAGGAATGCTAATGGCTGGTGATGAATGCTAAGATACTCGGTGTAGAAATGGTAGCTGTTGTCACTGATGACTAGTCTTTGATGGAAGAGCAGAGTGGAAGTCTGAGCTGTTGCAGGAATGGATTAAGTTGCCGATGGCCAAGAGTTAGATGAATATATGGTGCTATGGGTATTGCAGGTTATGACTTGTGTGGTTGTGAAATCATTGAAATGTATGCATTGCTAGAATTAGAGCACTGTGACTGCTTTGGCTTGTTGGGGGAAGGAGTTACACGAATTGAAGCTAGAGATGGAGCAACAATGTGAGCTGTAAGGGCTGTTTAGGAGTCATTGGCACTAAGATTGCAGTTGCAGGAACTGAATTGAACAGCCATCATGGATGGATATGAGCTGGTGAAGCACAATGATAGTTCAGCAGAAGATATGGCATGGCCTAGCCAACTTGACCGAGTCAGATAGATGATCCGACACGACTCACCTGACTCGGTCGGTTTGACCCGAGTTGACCCGGCTGACTCTCTGGATCGTTTGACTCGTTGACCGGTGACCGGGTGGACTTTGCCGATCACCTGAGATGCTTGCCGACGACTTTTCCGGCCAAGTTCCGGCCACAATACCAGTTTTCCGACGACATATTTTTGGGCATATTTTCTACATGGGTTTTTCTCACATATGGGCTTGGTGGACTTCTATCTATTGGACCCTTGGGGTTTGACCTAGTTTTGGAAGAGAGGAAAAGCTATAAAAAGGAAAAGTCTTCTACAACTTGGGATATCACATATTATTCTTGGAACTTGGAGAGAGCCGCTTTTGTTTACGCTTCTAGGGTTTGCTTTTGTTCATCTTCTTCTTTTCAATTAATATTTTTATGATGAACTCCATAGCTATGAGTAGCTAAACAATTATTATTGGTTATGGGATAAAGTTGATTTCTCAACATGTTATTTTGAATTAGTTTTGTCTCAGTAATTTATTGTTTGTGATTCATAATTAATAGTGTTATATGATTTGAATACTTGTTAGGTTGAGTCCAGAATCAATCCGATTTGCATTCATCTCTAAAGCTATATTAGGGTTTTCAATACGAAAAAGTTGTTTATCCCTAATTCTAAGTAGCATAATTGTGGGTAGTGCTTGTAGTGATATATCCTACTAGTCACAAGTGAATCATAACTTTTGTTAAAACGGATTAGTGCTTTTACACATTCGTTTGCATTGATTAGTCTTATTCCATAGAACTTATTGCTTTTAGGGAGTTAAATCTAATTGTGCTTTTACACTTTAGGTTGATTTCTAGGAAGAATTCACATATGCATCTTTTAATGTGGTTGTGATGAAATCAGGGAATTAGCGGGATATTCTTGCGAACAAGATATCCTAGGACTTTTAGTGAATGAGAGATTAAAATACCAATTCTAATCATTGATGAAAATACATGTTTGTGAATGATACTATCCCATGACCAATATCTTCTCCTTATTGATTATTCAAATTATTTACTTTGCTTTCAATTACTTTTATTGCTTAGATAAAACAAAAATCCCCCCTTGGTTACCTTAGAAACTGAAAATCGCATAACAACAATTGCCTCTCTGTGGAAACGAACTCTTCCTTACCTTGTACTTCATTTATATTTAGTGAGTAAGAAAGTGAAATTATTTTTGCTCGGCTGACAACCGGTTAAATTTTGGCGCCGCTACCCGGGAGGCATACGGCTTGTTATTAAGTTTTAGTTTCTTTTTATAATTTCTGCTTTTATCTTTGTTTTTTATTTCTTGTCTTGTTTCTCACTTGTTTGCGAGAATTGTTTTCAGGTACCTAATCCCTGGCTTCTAAAGATTGAAACTACCCAAGGTGTGGGATAGCTACTCGAAGAGGCACAATACTCCAACCAAGTCAAGACACAACAGAAAATCAAGAGTTAAAAGTGGAAAAAGAGTTACAAATAGAAGGAGAACAAGAGGTTCCATTCGTAGACGAACCACAAGTTGAAGAAAGAAGAGCAATGGGTGATGCAAATCGTTCACTCAAGGAGTTAGCTTCTCATAGGCTTGATACACAACGAGGGGTGTATTCAAACAAACTCTACTTTTGAGATCAAGCGGGGTTGCTTAGAGAATTACCAAAGTTCCATGGCATGGTGAATGAAGACCCAAACAAGCATCTTATGTACTTCCACACCATTGTCACGGCCATGCTTCCAGCGGATGTTGAGGCGGATGGTGCAATGTTAAAAGTTTTCCGTTTCTCTTTGATGGATAGTGCTAAGGATTGGTTGTACTATTTACCTCCCGGAAGTGTCACGACATGGAATGGGCTGAAGAAACTCTTTTTAGAGAGATATTTTCCTGCATCAAAGGCTACTCAAATTCGAAAGGAGATTTGTGGGATGAAGCAAAATGTGGGAGAATCTTTATATGAATGTTGGGAACGATACAAGAGATTGGTGGCAAGCTGCCCTCACCACCAATTCAGTGACGCTATTATCATCCAATGCTTCTATGAAGGACTCCAATCAAGTGATAGGAATCTTATTGACGCTGCGGGTGGTGGTGGACTAGTGAGCAAGACGGTGACACAAGCTAGAGTGTTGATTGAAAACATGGCAGCGAACTCCCAAAAATTCTTGAGTCGTGGTTCGGATGTGCTTCTAAGAAGAGTGAGTGAAGTGAGCGAGGTTGAGGAACTTCGTCAACAAATGGGTAACATGTCAGCAATGATGCAACAAGTTGCAGCCGCGGTTATACCAAGTTCCTCTCAAACTTATGAGGACGATCAAGCTAATGCGGTCTTTCCAAATCAACAAAGACGGTATGATCCCTACTCTAACACTTACAATCCGGGATGGAGAGATCACCCCAATTTTAGCTATGCCAACAAGCAAGGAGCGGTTCAACAACCTACCTTCAACTTTCCGAGTGGATTTCAACCTCAACAACAATAATTCCAGCCGAGACAACAATTTCAGCAATCACAAGCACAACAATCAATGCAAAATCAAGGTTCCGATATTGATTCAAAGATTCAAACGATGATGCAAGGCATTTTCACCATGTTTAAAGAAAGTCAGCAGGAAACTAAGAGTGCTATCAAGGAGTTGCAGACACAAATGGGCTCCATGGCTATTGAGTTGAACCAATTGAAGGCACAAAATAGTGGGAAACTCCCTTCTCAACCTATTAACCCAAAAAGAGGGTGTCAATGCTATTACGTTGAGAAGTGGTACACAACTTGTGCAACCCGAAGTTACTGATTCGGGCAAGGTGGAAACACCCAAGGAACCTGTTTTGGAGGAGAAGAATGAGGATTATCCCCAAACTTCTGAGGTACCTATTCCTAACTCTAAAACTCCGGTTTCTACTTATGTTCCTCCTTTACCTTTTCCTCGCAGATTTGCAAGTTCTAAGAAGGCGGAACTAGAAAAGGAGATTTTAGACGTTCTAAAAAAGATCCATGTGAACATACCACTCATTGATGCTATTAAGAAAGTTCCAAAGTATACAAAGGTGTTGAAGGACTTGTGTACCAATAAGCAAAGGCTCAAAGGTAATGAATTGCTTAGTGTGGGGGAGAATGCTTCGACAATCTTACAACACAAACTCCCACTTAAATGCAAGGATCCCGGTAGTTTTGACATTCCCGTCACAATTGGTAACACAACATTTAACAAAGCTATGTTGGATTTAGGTGCATCCGTTAATGTTATACTGCGTCAATGTATAATTCACTTGATCTTGGTCCTCTTAAAAAGGCTGAAATTGTATTGCAATTAGCCGATCGCTCTAATGTCTACCCAATGGGTATTGTTGAGGATGTTCTTGTGCAGGTTAATCAACTCGTATTTCCAGCTGACTTTTGTGTGTTAGAGATGGATGAAGGTTCACCGGACTCGTCTCTTCCATTGCTACTTGGGCGTCCCTTCATGAAAACGGCGAAAACCATTATTGATATGGACAAGGGAACGCTAACTATGGAGTTTGATGGAGAAACAATACGTTTTAACATTTTCGAGACGATGAGATATCCTAGTGATGTCCACTCTTGTTTCTCCATTGATGTTATGGATACATTGGCACAACAAATGTTTGAATTAAATGGTGATGATGCTTTGGAAACCGTGTTAACTACATCCATGGATAATGGTGTAGAGTGTGGTAATGAAGTTAAGGAAGCCCTTGGTGATCTTAATTCACTACAAGGATGCCCGGAAACTCATAATATCTCTTTTATTTCTTTACCATGCGGTGATGAAAAGCTTGTACCTTCAATTGTTAAATCTCCAAAGTTAGAATTGAAACCTCTTCCTGATCACCTAAAGTACTTGTACTTGGGTGATAATGAAGAGTTACCTGTGATTGTTTCTAATGAGCTTAGTGATTTACAGGAGCAAAAACTTCTAAGGGTGCTAAGGAAGTACAAGACGGCCATAGGATGGACAATCGCCGATATCAAGGGTATAAGCCCTGCCGTTTGTATGCACAAGATTCGTATGGAGGACGATGCAAAGCCTACAAGGGAAGCACAACGTCGTTTGAACCATCCCATGATGGAAGTTGTGAAAAAGGAGATACTCAAGCTTTTGGAAGTGGGTGTTATCTACCCCATATCCGATAGCAAGTGGGTAAGCCCGGTACAAGTAGTACCAAAGAAATCAGGTGTGACAGGTGGTGGATAATGATAAGAATGAACTTGTCCCAACTCGTGTGCAAACCGGTTGGAGGGTTTGTATTGATTACATGAAATTGAATGCCACCACTAGGAAAGATCATTTTCCATTGCCTTTTATTGATCAAATGCTTGAACGTTTAGCTGGACACTCTTATTTGCTTCCTTTATGGTTATTCAAGTTATAATCAGATTGTGATAGCACCGAAGGATCAAGAGAAAACCACTTTCACTTGTCCTTTCGGTACTTTTGCTTATAGACGGATGCCTTTTGGCTTATGCAATGCTCCAGCTACCTTTCAAAGGTGTATGGTAAGTATCTTTTCAGAATATGTTGAAAACATAATCGAAGTGTTCATGGACGATTTTAGTGTCTTTGGTGATTCATTTGACCTTTGCTTGAACAATTTGTCTCTAATCCTTGAACGATGTGTTGAAACAAATCTTGTGCTTTGAATTGGGAGAAGTGCCATTTCATGGTAACTCATGGCATAGTTTTAGGCCATATAATATCTTCTTAAGGCTTGGAAGTTGATAAATCTAAGATAGACCTTATTCGTGCTTTAACCCCTCCCACTACGGTGAGGGAGATACGCTCTTTTCTTGGTCACGCAGGTTTCTATCGAAGATTCATCAAGGATTTTTCCAAGATAGCATCACCACTTTGTAACTTATTGCAAAAAGATGTGGTTTTTAACTTTGATGAAAAGTGTATGGTGGCATTCAATCGTTTGAAAGAACTTTTGATTTCAGACCCTATCATTAAACCACCGGATTGGAGCAAGCCTTTTGAGCTCATGTGTGATGCTACTGACTATGCGGTTGGTGCGGTGCTTGGGCAACGTGTGGGGAAGCTTCTCATGCTATTTATTATGCTTCTAGAACGTTAAATGAGGCCCAACAAAACTACACAACCACTGAAAAAGAGTTGTTAGCCATTGTTTTTGCTTTAGAAAAGTTTCGCTCCTATCTAATTGGTACAAAAGTTGTTGTCTTTTCTGATCATGCATCACTTAAGTACTTGCTTACAAAGAAAGAGGCGAAACCGAGGCTCATATGATGGATATTACTCTTGCAATAGTTTGATATTGAAATCAAGGAAAAGAAAGGAATTGAGAACACCGTTGCGGATCACTTGAGCCGTCTTGCTGTGGACAAGGAGACTATCCCATTGCGTGAAAGTTTCCCGGATGAGCAACTATTCTCAATTGCCTTTGGAGAACCATGGTCTTTGATATTGATAATTACTTAGTTTCTAAACAAATCCCAAAGAACTTGTCTCTCGTCTTTGAGAGGGACAAACTTAAGAAGTTGGGAACCAATACATATGGGATGATCCATACTTATGGAAACATGGTAGTGACCAAGTAATACGAAGGTGTGTTCCCGAATCTGAATTTAATTCTATCTTGTCTTTTTGTCACTCTTATGCTTGCAGAGGACATTTTGGGAGAACCGCTCACAAGGTACTTGAAAGTGGTTTCTATTGGCCAACTTTGTTTAAGGATGCACATATATTTTGTACAACTTGTGATAGGTGCCAAAGAACAGGCAATCTAGGTGCCCGAAATCAAATGCCACAAATTTTTATTCAATTTATTGAAGTTTTTGATGTATGGGGTATTGATTTTATGGGGCCTTTTTTCAACTCCCATGGGAATTTTTATATCTTACTTGCGGTTGATTATGTCTCGAAATGGGTGGAAGCTAAGGCCACCCCAACTAATGATTCTAAAGTGGTTTGATTTTGTGCAAGCTAATATTTTTGCAAGGTTTGGAATTCCAAGAGCCATAATTAGCGATGGGGGTTCTCACTTCAAAACAGGATTTTACAAAGCTTGTTGACGAAGTACAATGTGTCGCACAAGATTGCAACACCTTATCATCCCCAAACAAATGGACAAGCCGAGGTGTCTAACCGAGAGGTGAAATCCATTCTAGAAAAGACGGTGAACCCAACAAGGAAAGATTGGAGCATGCGACTTAATGATGCTTTATGGGCGTATAGAACCGCATACAAGACACCTATAGGGATGTCTCCTTTTAGGCTTGTGTATGGTAAACCTTGTCATTTACCCATTGAAATTGAGCATAAGGCGTTTTGGGCTATTAAGCAATGCAATATGGAGATGTATGGGGATGGAAAGCAAAGGAAGTTACAACTCCAAGAGCTAGAGGAGCTTCGCAATGATGCATTTGAAAGCTCGTGCATTTATAAGGAGAAAACGAAAGCATTTCATGATAACATGATTTCTAGAAAACAATTGTGCATTGGGAAGAAAGTGCTTTTGTTTAATTCTTGCTTGCATTTATTTCCGGGTAAATTAAGGTCATGATGGATCGGACCTTTTATTGTTACTAATGTGTTTTCTCATGGTGCAGTGGAAATTCGTAGCATAGCTATAGGGAAAGAACTTAAAGTTAATGGGCACCGGTTGAAACCATATTATGAGAATTTCACTTCCGAAGTGGTGGAAGGAGTTAACTTTGTGGATGTACTCCCTCTGGAGGAGTCATAGAAAGTAAGGAGATAGTCGGGCTGACGACTTTAAACCAAGCGCTAAATGGGAGGCAACCCATCGGATGAGTATTTCTTGTCTTGTATTTATTTCTTGTCTTGTTTTTAGTTTTTCGTGTCTTGTTTTTATTTTTTCTGATTTCTTGTCATATATCTTGTTAGAATTTCCCACCTTGACTTACTTTGGACGATTCAATTTACATTGAGGATAATGTAAAGTTAAGTGTGGGGGAGTGGTTAAGCATTTACGTTGTAAATTTTTGTAATTTTCAACTTTTGTGTAAACTAGTGAATAAGAAAACTCCAACTTGTAGTTAGTTTAGAGTCACATAGTATACATGTCGCTAAGATTACATCGAGATTCTCATAAGAGTGACTGAACTTAGACATGACAGAGAACATGATCGGGTTTCTTAATTGTATGAGAGTTAAAGTTGGATTTAACCATGCCAGTGGCAAATAAGGTGCAGACTGAATTCGGTATTAGAGTAGTGATCCCTATAGTGGAGACTACCCATGTTACATAATGTGAGGCACCAACCTTCAATTCTTTGTACCTGTCTAAATATGTGCTTTTAGAGTGTGTGAAACCGTACGTAAATTCCGGGCAGAATGGTGAGCTGCCCAACCTCCCACCATAGAAGCACTATTTTGATCTCTTGAGTGCTATATATATCAACCATGATGGTGACATCGAATTGCTAACTTACATACCACTTGTAATCTTGTTCGCAGTTAGCACCATCCACTTTATCTCTCTCTACACCAACAGGTCCATAGAAACACCATCATCATCAACAAGAGGAGCATCACAAATTTGAAGGAAAGTTGAACACGTTCAAGGTTTACAAGCAACTGATACTGAAATTGGATTGATTTTGATTCAAGTATAGCAACAAGACAATGAGCAAATTTTTTATAAGTTGAAGACTATTGTACAAGAGTGGAGATTATCAAGATGAGAGTTCGAGAAGTTTATGATATTGAGACATACAAGTTGTGAAGAATCAAGCGGTAAAGTACTTACACCATGGCCTTTGTACTTACATTTTTATTTTATTTGCATTTTAATTTCTCTCGTCTCAATTAAAAAAAAAAGACGAGAGAAATTTTTTTTAGGTTCATTACTAGTTTTATTGTTTTGTTTCGTTTTTGTTTTTATTTTGTATTTATTTTTCTTGTATCAAAAAAAAAAAAAAAAAAAAAAAAAAAAGAGACAAGAAAAATTCATTGTGTCATATTTGGGTTTCTATAGTTCGTTTTTAGTTTTATATTCTTTCAATAAAGCCAATGGAAAGAAGGAATATCTACAATGAAGTTTCAAGCACCAAGGAATTAGAGGGAAGAATCACATTGTCAAGATTCTACGAAGTTCAAGAGTTATCATCAAGAGTTGAAGACCGAAGACGAAGATGAAGACACCGATAGAAGACCGAAGACGTTTCTATGGATGCTGTGAGAGTGGTGTTAGCTGCATGCCGAACGGATAACGAGGTAAGTAAGCATATTCCCACCTTCGTTAAGTGGTTGATTTCCTTTCTTAGAGATCGTCATAAAAATGGTTTTCAAAAATTAAAAGATGTGGGTTTTCAAAATACTTCGGAGGGTTTTGCCTTCCTACCATTCAACGTGTCGCAGGATTCTCTCTTCATTCCTACCTGGACGCATGTGTGACCCATAAAAAGCTGTTTATTATTGAGAGCAATATCATAAAACCCTTTCTTGTGAGGCAGAGTCGAGACTTTCGATCACTCCGAACCCGAATTTCTTTCGAGAAGGGAAGGTTATTTCTCTCTCAACTTTTAAGGATGAGATTGTGTTCATTTATGTGTCTAACTTCTTATGACTAGTGTGCAGAATTTCTATGTCTTCTTAGCGCGTTGGATGCTATCACTTCGGAGAACTAGTAAGTTGGAAAAATAGGTTTTGTGGGTATATCTCTAGTAAACCCTCACAAGACTATAACTCGTCCACTAGGGAAACCTAGGGGTTTAAAGGCCTGTTATTCATGCTAAGAGTAACCGTATCCTCGGCGACACGAAGTTGTATGTATGTTTTAGAATTTGTTTTGTTTGATTTGCTCGAGGACTAGCAAAGTCTAAGTGTGGGGGAATTTTATAGGGTGTAGAATACACCCTATTTATTATCTATTGGTTATGCTTTCTTTGCTATTTTTTCTAGTAAATTATGTATTTTACGCGTGTTTTTGAGTTATTAGGTACTCTGGAGTCGCACGGACGAAAAGATGGAGAAATCACCCAATTGGAGTAAAAAGGGCAAAATTATCATTTCATGGGCGAACACTATCCGGAGCCCAGTCAAGGTTAAGGGCCAACTCTATTCGGAGGAATACTATCTGGAGCCGACCAAAGGTTAAGGGGCTGCCAACAAGGATGGCCCTTATCTGGGACTAGGGGTTGGCTGAATCCAATTATTACAACCCTAGATCGAGAGTCTCTTTCTCTCATTCATTTCATTCACCTGAAACAGAATTTGAGAAATTAAACCAGCAGCCTTTGCTACTGTGCGAGGAGATTGAGAAATGAATTCAGCGAGAATAAGAGATTGAGGGAAGAAATCGACGATGAAGATGAACGGGAAACACGAGTGACAGAGGTGCTTCTGATCTATAAACTAGGGTTTGTGGTTGTTCTGCTGGTGGTATTAAAGGATGAGAAGCTGCTGCTACACATTGAGAAGGAATTGAAGATGGTAGAGAAATTGAAGAGCTGTATTGAATCTGTAAAGGGTTGAGATGATTGGGTTGATGTTGGTTCTTAAAAAGAAAGAAGATGGTGGTTGTTCTCAGTAGATGTATGTTAGGTCTACAGGAATGTTGGTATGGTAGATAAGAATGGGATCTTCTACTGATTGATAGAGGGGGAAATTTGAGAAACTGAGATGGGGTTTGCTGCTAATGAAAGATTAAAGAGCCGGGTTATGCTTATATACAAATCAGAGGAGAATCATTAGAGTTAAGGTTCTGTGAAACTTAGATTTGAGTTTTCATGGAAATGCTGGCACCATTCAGTTCAAGAAGAATTGAATAGATGGATCTGTTTTGATGGTGGTTTTGCAGTGATTTGATGGAATTGGTAATACTAGCTGTAGACAAGCAGGAGGTGATGTATAAATTGCAGGTGCAGCTGGGTTGAATGGGTTTGAGCTCATGGTGGCTCAGGTTGTTGGCTTGAATGAATGATTGATGCAGAGATGGAGCTGTGAAATAGATGCCGCTTGCCAGGGATTGCATGGAAGATCTACTGACATGGATGAAAGCTGCAGTTCAGTGGTGGTCATGGGATTTGTTTGAGTTGCATTTCAGTGGGGTTATGGAGGAACTGGTGTTGGTTGTGAAGAAATACAGTTGTAGCTGAAGTTCACAATGGCAGAGATGGAGGTGAACTAAGCTACAGCAAAAGACAAGGTTGCTGGAGTTGCAGGGAGGAACTAAATCTGGTGTTGTTGCAATTCAGATGGCCTGAACTCATGACGGAGAAGGAACAGACCAGGGAGTAGGAAAGTTGTGTTGATATGCAAAGTGGAGCCTGGATTTACGAGTGGGAAGTGGAGTTGTTATTGCAAGTCTTGGTTGGTACTGCGATGAGTGAAATCTTGAGATGAGTTTGATTGTTGCTGGTGATGACAGAAGGAAGAGATTATAGCGAGTGAATGGCCTGAGCTAGTATTGATGGTAATTTTGGCGATTGCGATCTGTGATTGGATATGCATTTGTGACAATTGTAGTCAAGGAAACCAGAGCAAAAGACATGAATGATCTTGCGAGAGGAACTGGAGTCGTTGCCATGGCTCGATGATTCTATGCGAACGGAGACGAGCACAGTGGTGTTTAAAACTGGATTGGCAGGTGTAAGAAAGTGCAAAGCTGGATGGAGTGTTTCTGTTGAACATGGAGAGCTCAAGCTGTTGGCAGTAGGTTTGAGGAATGCTAATGGCTGGTGATGAATGCTAAGATACTCGGTGTAGAAATGGTAGCTGTTGTTACTGATGACTGGTGCTGATGGAAGAGCAGAGTGGAAGTCTGAGCTGTTGCAGGAATGGATTAAGCTACCGATGGCCAAGAGCTAGATGAATATATGGTGCTATGGGTATTGCAGGTTATGACTTGTGTGGTTGTGAAATCATTGAAATGTATGCATTGCTAGAATTGAAACCTTTGATTGCTTTGGCTTGTTGGGGGAAGGAGTTACAATTGAAGCTAGAGATGGAGCAACAATGTGAGCTTTAAGGGGTACATTTATGAGTCATTGGCACTAAGATTGCGTTGCGAGGAATCGAATTGAACGACCATCATGGCTGGATATGAGCTGGTGAAGCACAATGATAGTTCAGCAGAAGATATGGCCTGGCCTAGCCAACTTGACCGAGTAAGATAGATGATCCAGACCCTGACTCACCTGACACTGTCGGTTTGACCCGAGTTGACCCGGCTGACTCTCTGGATCGTTTGACTCGTTCACCGGTGACCGGGTGGACTTTGCCGGTGACCTGAGATGCTTGCCGACGACTTTTTCCGGCCAAGTTCCGGCCACAATACCAGTTTTCCGGAGACATATTTTTGGGCATATTTTCTACATGGGTTTTTCTCACATATGGGCTTGGTGGACTTCTATCTATTGGACCCTTGGGGTTTGACCTAGTTTTGGAAGAGAGGAAAATCTATAAAGGAAAAGTCTTCTACAACTTGGGATATCACATATTATTCTTGGAACTTGGAGAGAGCCGCTTTTGTTTACGCTTCTAGGGTTTGCTTTTGTTCGTCTTCTTATTTTCAATTAATATTTTTATGATGAACTCCATAGCTATGAGTAGCTAAACAATTATTATTGGTTATGGGATAAAGTTGATTTCTCAACATGTTATTTGAATCTATGAATTAGTTTTGTCTCAGTAATTTATTGTTTGTGATTCACAATTAATAGTGTTATATGATTTGAATACTTGTTAGGTTGAGTCCGGAATCAATCCGATTTGCATTCATCTCTAAAGCTATATTAGGGTTTTCAATACGAAAAAGTTGTTTATCCCTGATTATAAGTAGCATAATTGTGGGTAGTGCTTGTAGTGATATATCCTACTAGTCACAAGTGAATCATAACTTTTGTTAAAACGGATTAGTGCTTTTACACATTCGTTTGCATTGATTAGTCGTATTCCATAGAACTTATTTCTTTTAGGGAGTTAAATCTAATTATGCTTTTACACTTTAGGTTGCTTTCTAGGAAGCATTCACATATGCATCTTTTAATGTGGTTGTGATGAAATCAGGGAATTAGCGGGATATTCTTGCGAACAAGATATCCTAGGACTTTTAGTGAATGAGAGATTAAAATACCAATTCTAATCATTGATGAAAATACATGTTTGTGAATGATACTATCCCGTGACCAATATCTTCTCCTTATTGATTATTCAAATTATTTACTTTGCTTTCAATTACTTTTATTGCTTAGATAAAACAAAAATCCCCCCTTGGTTACCTTAGAAACTGAAAATCGCATAACAACAATTGCCTCTCTGTGGAAACGAACTCTTCCTTACCTTGTACTTCATTTATATTTAGTGAGTAAGAAAGTGAAATTATTTTTGCTCGGCTGACAACCGGTCAATTTCCGGGGTTCAAATATAAACTATCAAATTAGGGAAGTTGATCCTAACCTTTTCATCCCCTGTTTCAATCTTTAGAGGATTATCATTTGGTTACTTCAAATTGCCCATGGTACCCTTTCGGAAATATAATGGCAGCTACTTCAGCCTACCCTGGAATGAATATATCTACTGAATATGTTAAGGAGATTCCAATTTGGGCAAGTATTCTCAATGCGAAGCATGAGCATAGTCGGATTGCTAGCAAATTAGGAACAACTAGGATAGTATGTGTAGAAGATGAGGCTTCTTTTCCAGATTTCCTACCAAAAGTTCTCATCTGGATGAATATCGAAAGAGCTTTAATTGATCATTTGTTAGTCAAAGTGGGGAATTACCCGGTCACTGATATCTACTTCAACTACCTAAATCTTCCTTCCAGATTTTGTGATCACTGTTTAAGGTTTTGACACAATAAAGGAAGTTGTGCCATCTTCATAATCGAAATCTTAAATATATTTATGACACAATGATAGATTCTCCGTTCCCAAGTGATGATCTTTTTCTCCTTAATGATTCTCCGATGCAGATCTGGAACCCAAAGGATAGTATTAATCTCAGGGGTGAACCTTCTTTTTTTTGTGATCATTGTTTAAGGTTTGGACATAAGAAAAGAAGTTGTGACATTCTTCAGAATCGAAATATTGAAGATATTTATGACATAACGATAGATTTTTCATTCCCAAGTGATGCTCTTTTTTTACTTAATGATTCTCCGGTGCAAATCTGGAACCCAAAGGATAATATTAATCTCAGGGGTGAACCTTCATATCTATCTCTGGTGCACCAAAGATCTCCTCTTCGATGTTTGAATACCAGTCCTCTCAGCTGGAGTATGAAATTCTATGGATACAAAGACTATCTCGGCTCCAAATCCTGCTGAAGAATTGGACTCTGATATGCCTCAAGTATCTGGTTCCATACTAGGAAAACGCACATTTCCATTAAATGTTCCTGAGAATTATAATTTGTCTGCTTAGGATTCTTCTTAATCAGTCCATTTTATTAACTCAAAAACATACCGAGTCATTGAAACTGTACGAGTTAGTGAGTCTAAATGTTTGCTCGGTACCGGTTTTATCCACGATATCACTAATCCGGTACATGCCTCAACCATTTATTTTAACTCGGCATTGGAAAGACAATCATCTCTTTCATCTTATGAAAATGCTAGGGATTATTTCGAATCCCCAATTCCAGTTTCCTTTATTTCTTCTTTACTCAAAATTTCAAACCCCACTATCTCTACTCATGTATCAAGTAAGATTATTTCAAACAATGATTCTCCGATTACCCTTTCTGAACCTGCTTTCAAAATTTTAGTACATGATTTTTTTTTATCATCTTCTTCGGAAAACTGTCGCTCTATCTCACCTGAAAAAGAAATTGCATTTTCAATTGATTAATATGGGTCAAATTTGAAAGGAAAATCTAAAGGAAAAAAATCTTATTTACCCTTATCCTTCTCATTATCTCCTTCATCTAGACGACAAGAAGCGACACAGGTACTCCCCTTTACTGCTTGTCTAACATCCCTAATGTATGCCTATTTCAGTTCCAGTTCATTTAAATCTTGTTAATTTTTTCAATCTTAGTTAATTTAGTATTGCATGATATAGAGTATTACTCCCAAATTAAATCCTCTGTTTATCTAGCAAGTCTTCTTGGGTTGTAGATAACGCTAGTTTTAACCTTCTAATAAAATGAAAATTCTAGCTTGCAATGTGCAGGGTTGTGGTAATCCTTTCACTTAGAAACATCTTAGACATCTAATATATATCAAAATAGAAACCCAAAAATCTTATTTTTTATAAGAAACAAAATCCCAAGGACCTTTAGTAGAATCTTTAATATCTTCTTTCCCCAATTATCACATAGTTGATCCAATAGGTTTAGCAGGATGTCTAGTTATTGCATGGGTGGATGATTGTTTCTTTGATATAGTGCAATAAAATATTAATATGATAAATGTGATTGTTCAAACTAATTTTGACTCCATAAAATGGGCTCTTACCTGTTTCTGTGGAACTCCTTACCTTGTAAATAGGAATGTTGCTTGGGATTTTCAAGAAGATATATGTAAACAAATAAATAACAGGAATATGCCTTGGTTGATGATTGGAGACTTTAACATGATTTTTGATCAATCAAAAAAACTAGGAGGACTCATTTTTAACAAAAATATTGCGAGTATTATCATAGAATCCTTGAAAGAGCGGAACTCTTTGATTTAGGTTTCACATGATATGCATTTACATTGGATAATCATAGGAAAGGAAAAAAAAAACATCCAGGAAAGGTTAGATAGAGCTACTCAAAATGCAGAATGGAATTTACAATTTCCAAATGCATATTTATCTCATCTAATTGTTATTGGATCAGACCATAGCCCTATTCTGCTAACACTAGATAATATCTGCTCTAGAGCTGATGAGTTTTCAAATTCTATGATATTTGGCAAAAAGAAGCCTCTTGTGTGCAAATTTATAATAAATGAATCTTGAATAACTATATTTCTGATGACCCTTCCTCATTCTCTAATCACAAACTTAAAAACTCTAGGAGATAACTTATAGATTGGAAGAAAAATATTTACGGTTTACCAACGAGGAAAATTTCGAAACTTCTAAAAGAAATAGAAAGACAGAAATCTAGCAGAATAACAGAATATTAATAGAAAAACTCATGGAATTAGAAACACTTTATGATAAGCCAGAAGCTATAGCCAATCAACAATCTAGAGATAACAACATAGAATAGGAGAAAGAAACACCAAATATTTTCATACTGTTACTCTAAAAAGACGCAAATGGAATAACATAGAATGTCTCTCAGCAGCCAAAAAAGTAGCTACAGGGACAGAACCGAAATAGGTAATATCTTAACTGGCTACTTTTAATCTATTTTTATTGAAACATCCATAGATACATCTCTTTTTGAAGACATCTTTGAAGATATATCTCTTGGTATTTCTGCTATGGACAACTCAATAATTCTTTTTATCCCTTCAAAAGAAGAAATTCTTATAGTCCTTAAGAAAATAAAACCCAATAAGTCTCCGAGACCTGATGGTTTCCCATTTAGCTTATTTAAAAGCAATTGGGAAACTGTGGGTCCTTAGGTTACACAAACTGTTCAAAAAAAAATTCGTAACTAATGAACCAGGATTTATGACAACATAATAGTAGCTCATGAAAATAATTTATTCTTTCAAAAAAAAAAAAAAAAAAACTAGATCATTTCTCTAGGATGCTTCTTTCTCAAGAAAATAGAAAACTTCTGCATGGAGTTAAAATAACCTCTAAAAGTGAACCCATTTCCCACCTCTTCTTTGCAGACGAGTGTCTTCTTTTTATCAAAGCTGATCTGGTCGAGTGTAGGAACTTAAAAAAAACAATAGATATATTCAACAAAGCCTTATGTCGAATTACAAATTTCAACAAATCTGGAGTTTTCTTTAGTAAAAAGGTTGAACCGAAACATTATAGAATGATGTCCAAACTCCTGAAAATAAAGCATATAAATCTTAAAGACCCATATTTAGGAGCTCCTCTTTATATGGAAGACCAAAGATACAAACTTTCGAGTTAATCTTGGATAGGATGGAAAATAAATCTAAAGGTTGGAATGGAACAACTTACCCCAAACTAGTAGAATGGTCTTAGTAAAAGCAGTATTAGTCAATATCCCAACTTTTCAAATGTGATGTTTCATTCTCCCAAAAAAAGATAACAAACAAGATTAATGCCATATAGAGAGATTTTTGGTGGGGGAATGACACTCAAACTAAAGGTTATTACCCAAAAGGTTGGTCAAGTTTCTGTAAACCAATCCATAGAGGTGGCGCTTAGGATTTAGAGATGCTCATAAATTCAACTTAGTAGTTTTAGCAAAAATAGCCTGGAGGCTGATTAAAGAACTAGACTCTTTATGGGCCAAAATAATAAGATCTAAATACTTTAATTTGGTGACAGATTTAATGGATCCTAGTTATACGAAATGGAATGCTCCTCTTATTCACTCTATTTTTCTTGAAAGCATAGCTAAGAAAATTAATAACATTCACCTTTTCCTCAATAGGTCTCGGGAACAAAAACAAGATCAACTTAGATGGACACTAACTAAATCAGAAGATTAAACAGTTAAATCTATGTATGATAAATTAAATGAAGTAGGAATTGACACAGTCAGCTTAGCCTTACCTGAGTCTTTCTGGAAAACACTTTGGAAACTGAATGTTTCTCAGAGAATCAAAGTTTTTATATGGAATTGCTTACAGAATGCTTTATCTACAAATTCCAAGCTCTATGGGAAAGTGAAGGATATAGATCCTCATTGTACTATGTGCGGTGTAGAAATCGAAACATCTGAACATCTTTTTCTTCATTGTCCTTATGCTAAAGAAGTATGAAGAGCAGAACCTAACCAAGTTAATATTCAATTAGATCCTTCTGTATCTATCCTAGATTTATGTAAGGATTGGATTCAAAACCCTAATCAAAACATATTAGTTGAGCCCATCTTAACAAAGACGTGGCTTATTTAGAAAGAAAGATGTAACAGAGGTTTCCAGAATAATTCTAAAACACCACCTCAATTATATTAGGTGGTGCAGACACATGTTCTATGCTGGTCCCCAAAACAAACATAACATAAAGACAAGTGTCACATAGCAAAGAAAACTAAACCTGTTTGGATTGCTCCATATAGACATAAGCATAAAATTAATGTAGATGCATGATGGATATCACCTAATTTTCCTGCTAGTGTTATGTTAATTTTGAGATGATGCAGGAACTTTTGAAGTAGGAAGAGCAAGACCCCATATCAGTCCAAATCCTCAAGAAGCGAAAGCGGTAGGAATTCTTCAAGCAGCATCTTGGGCTCAAGAAAAGAACTTCCGAGATTTCAGCATAGAGGGAGATTGTGAAAGCTTATTCAACCATCTCAATGGAAATGAGTCAGACATTACATGGCGTAGTAAAGCGATATTGGAAGAAGCTAACAAAGTAACAAGAAATTGTTCAAACTTTTTGGGTTTTTATTTTGTTCCTGGATAAATCTAATATCCGGAGAGACTTTCCCCATATCTCCATATTAGATGGCTCTACTAGTGATGTAATTCAAACTCATTCTGAGTCTTAGCTTGTTCAATGAAATGCCTTATCCAAAAAAAAAAAAAAAAAAAAAAAAAAAAGACGTATTACCGATACGTTAACTCTCATTTATTGAAAATTTAGTGTCAAAATTGTGAAATTGCCATGTCAGCGACAACGAGTCATCTCTACCAAACTCGGTTTCATCTCAGTATGTTAGGAAGTTTTGTTTGCTCAATCCAGAAACGAAACAGGTTAAAAAGCTAAGAAAAGAGAGAGACATATAAAGGTTTACTTACTAGATTTTTTTTTTTTTTTTTAGGAGTCTTTAATTGAGAATGGATCCGTTTACTTGTTATTCCGCCTATACTATTTCACATTTCAACACCAATTGTTTTCTTTTTTGATAAAACTCAAATAATAAAAGCTAATGTTTTATATTTTCCTTATAATCACGTATTTTTGCCTGAAATCCACTCAAATTTAAGGAGCTTGGATGTAGCCCATAGACCACTAGTCTAGGGCATAAAAAAAAAAAAAAAAGTATTTCTGCCTAAAATATGCGGAAATGCCTAACCTCACATTCTACGAAATTTAATTTCAATTATTAAGAGGTAACACATATTATAGGTGAAAATATAAACCACCGTAACAAAGACATATTACCAAAACTTCAACTCTAAAATCATTCTCTCGCATTTATTGAAAAATTAGTGTCAAAATTGTGAAATAGTACATGTAAACAGATCATCGCTAACGAACTCGGTTTCAGCTCGTATGTTAGGAATTTTTGTTTGCTCAATCCAAAAACGAAACAGGTCAACGAGTTAAGGAGAGAGAGAGAGATAGAGAGAGAGAGAGACAGAAGAAGGTTTGTTATCAATCGAAGAACTGAAAAGGGAAGACAACTACAGAAAGAGAGGGGGGTAAAATGGCGGCATCTTACACATCATCCTCATCCGTAGCCGCAGCATCATCAGCTGTTTGCAGGCCTCGTCTCGCGACAACAAGGAAGAATAGCTTAACCAATCTTCTCCCTCGACGACGCTTTTCAACTCCATCTTTGTCTACTAAGATTTCTTTCAAACATTTCTCATCAGGTATAACTAAGAACCCATTTTTAGTATTGTGTTGATTTTCCTTCTCTGTTAGTTAGTTTGACTTATTATTAGTTGAAACGAGTGGTGAAAGCTTTAGCTAAATTAGAAAGAAACTAGTAAATTGAAACTAAGGGAATGTAATTAGTCTTCTAGTGGTGGATATTTTTTTTCCTTCAATCAAATTTGTGGAAATAGTAAACAATCATCGAAAGACACTAATGTAATGGGGGCTTGAGTTCGTTTTGGTCGAATTTGTAATGTCAGAGCTTTCTTGACTAACTTTTATCTTTTGTAAACTAAATCGGTATTCAACTGGTAAACTGGTATACATTGGGAGAAAAATTAAAGTGTGTTTGTGGCTGCTTTATGCTATCCGTCATACTGTCAGGATGATACCCAACACTGGATATTGTAATCAACTGATATATATCAGGCCCTGAGTTTTTATTTTCAAGTCCTGAAAGTTTTTTCTTTTTTCTCCATCAAGGTGGTAATTATTGTATCTCTTGCGAATATCCACTCCTCCACATTCAGTCCTTCCGGATATATTCTTTACCTCATGCATATATGTTTTAATAGCCAGAGAATGTGAGAAAATATATCTGTTCGTGAAGGCACCGGTTTAAAATATGGATTCTCTTAAATACAGCATGTAGAATGCATGCCCGGCGCCTATTTTTATGTTGTTCTCAATTTGCCAACCTTACACGCGTTCTTGACAAGTAGCATTTTACTGAACATACAAAATATTGTCCATCAACTGAAGAAACTCATCTCTATCCTCTCTTCTTAAAGAATCTAAATCAACACTTGGTTATTCTTTTCCTTTTGGGAATTTCCTGGTGGTTCACGAAAAGTTTAAGTTATCCCTTTTATCTTCTTGCAGATACCTGATTTGTAGTTTAGAAAGCCTCCATGTCTTGCAGTAACATGTCTTCTTAATAACTGAAAATGAGTGTATTATCATAGTACTTTAAGCTCCTCTATTCTGTTGATAAGGCACTGATGTATTTGTTTGGACATTCTCTTCATACAGACTCAAGAAGTTTGTCTAAACCTCGTATCCGTGCTTCCTCAGAGGAAGAAACATCTAGTTCTTTTGAAGTTACTGAAATAATCACAGACTTGAAGGAGAAGGTAAAACATAAAAACCTCATGTAGTTCTTTCTGTACACATAGACCTGCTGTTAGACTGTGAAATATTAGCCACATAATCTGTGTCATGATTATTCATAATCTAATCTGAACTCATCTTACTGATTCCAGAAATATTAAATATTAAAGGAATAACTTTGAACCCATTTTATATCTATTCCAGTGGGATTCGCTTGAAAACAAATCTGCTGTATTTCTGTATGGAGGTGGGGCAGTAGTTGGCCTTTGGCTATCTTCGGTTGTTGTTGGTGCCATCAACTCCCTTCCTTTGGTAAGTGAACTGTAAAAACATGCTTCCCAGCTTATATTCTTCGGTGTCGAAATTATGGCTTCAGTTTGTTTTGCAAGAAATGAAGAAATTATCAATGACAATTTCACTCTAGTATTGTAGTTTCAGTTTATGTAAACTTAATGATTTTGTCCTGCATGATTCTGTTGTTACCAGCTTCCTAAAATGATGGAGTTAGTTGGGCTCGGATACACTGGATGGTTTATTTACCGATACCTATTATTCAAGGTAAACAAAAACAACTCCACATCCTTAACAAAAGTTCATCTTTCTCTAATTACCGTTTCATGGATTAGCTATGAAATCACTACAAGGATGTGTTTTGATCATGTCTTACATGACTGCACGAACTTTTGGATTAAAATATAGACGCACATTATGCTTTGGATGTGTCAGTATGCAAGTTGACTCCACAAGCCATAATAATAACTTATAAGTGATGATATGAAGGTTTGCCAAAACTAGACTAAGATGAATATTCTGTTATCTGTTAACATTCTGTTCGATTAAAAAGGCTTCACGAGAAATTGATTAGTGAAGGGGACAGATCTAGTCTTCCACTCTTCTTAGTCATTACTAAAAACTTTTCGTATGGAAAGATCCACAACCCATTGATATTGTTTGTTGAGAATGCGTCTTTCCGTTAGCATACTAGAGAAAAATGTGAAATCCAAATTTCCAGAAACACCCTTATTGAAATCGAATAACCAACTTTGATTCACATTTCCAGAAACACCCTTGCTGAAATCCAAATTCCCCATATCTTCTAGCATCAGATTCACACAATGTGCTGCACAAGGAGTCCAAAAAATTGTGGGGTGGATAATTTCTAAAGCTTTTCCAGCAGCTTTCATATTGGACCCATTGTCTGCTATGAATTGAATAACGTTTTCTTTACCAATGTCTTCAATTACCTCCAGCAACATATTCAGAATAGCTTGATGGTCATGCACAATACTAGAACAATCAATTGATTTCAAAAAAACCGTACCTTTTGGACAACTTACTAAGAAGTTGATCAAACTGCGCTCTTTGTTGTAGCATGATCATAACTATTTTCTTCTCCTCATTGGTTACTCATTACTAATATGTAGTTCATTTGATTTTGTGGCAGTCGAGCAGAAAAGAACTAGCCACGGATATCGAGGAATGGAAGAAAAAGATTTCAGGAAGTGATGAATAGATTTCAGGAAGTGGTGAAAAAGATTTCAAATTATGTTTACTTTAAATCAATGATTAGGGGATTTACCTCTAGATTTTGTTGTATAGAAGAAGTGCAAGCTGGACTATAAACTAAGAAACACTTGCTTTCTTTACTCTGTTTGCTGCTTTACCCATAACCAGTATGAGCCAACTTCCTGGGTTTGGATACAGCCGTTGTTGTGACAAACGAATTTAGTTGTGGTATGGTACAAATATTTCCTCCTAAGAATTTCCATTCATTATTCTCACATTTGGTTTACACCGTATCAAAAACACTCTGGATAGTCCAGTGGGTAGGTAACCCTTGGCCAATGATGGTTGATGCTCGAGCTACTGCTGCATTTGTCAGGAAATGACAAAGTTCAGCAATTCATCCTTCTTTAAACTACAGCCTTTAGGCCAAGCAATATGGTGGCCTTCATTTCTTAGCTTTAGCTACATTATAGCCAAGGCCAAGTACTATGGCTCATTTTTTTAGCTATATTATAGCTAAGGCTAAGTCCTATGGGCTAGATTGGAGTGCTAGATTGGCCAAAAAGTGTTGCAAATCATGAAAAAAGTGTGGGAAAAAAGTTAACACTCAATCTGGCTACTTCTCTCTCCTAGCATTTGCTGTGATCGCACTATCGGCGAGATTGAAATGCTTGAATGGTGCTGCGCTCAAAAAAAGTTCTCAACGCCAGAACCGTTCGGCGCTCACAAAATCTAACAATTTTGAGATTGAAACGAGAACCGTTCGGCGTTCAAAAAGTAACAAAAAAGTAAATGGTGCGGCGCTCAGAAAAACGCCGAATGGTTAGGCGCTCACAGATGACGTGGATGGCCAAACTAGCAGCTAGATATCTAGCCCATAGGACTTAGGAGGTTGCCCAGGCTGACGTGGATGGCCAATCTAGTAGCTAGATATCTAGCCCATAGGACTAAGCCTAAGGCCAAGTACTATGGCTCATTTTTTTTTAGCTATAATGTGGCCAAAAACTTTGGAAGTGAAGAGAACAGATATGTTCCTGATCTGTATCCAATCTTGGATTAACTCAACTTGTGTTTGTTTGACACCCAATCCAGCAGTAGATTAACCTTGAGATTTACATGTTTGAACTCTACTTGTGCAAATATCATAGACATCGAGGTAAACTAGTAGGAGAAAATGACAAAATAATTAAAAAAATTTAAACCAGTGGAGTTTGTGGCTCTATCCCAGGTTGGAAAATGGAGAGAACAGGTTTTCAGGAGAATACCATAAACCTAACTTTTTAGCCTCCGAAAACCAAGGATGGATTAGCTATCCCTATCCCAACTTGGAATAGAATGAAAACAAACATTTTTCAACCGTTTTATTGGTGATAACCTAACTTGGATAGGGATATCCAAGTTCCCAAACACGGTTTGTGTATTATTTTTTATTAGAAATCCTTTTCCGTAGTAATACACATCTTTCACACCCGTTCTTGGCAGGCCCGGTTCTGAGGTGGTGCTTCTTGGGCAACGACACGGGGTGAGAATTTTTGGATGGAGGGAATTTTTGGTTTAGTGGTGGGATATATACTAATATTTTTGGTATAATTATATTCCTAAGTTATCGCCTCTGCCTTTAACTATCTATTCAAGAAAAAGAAAACCCTTGCCGATAAACCCTAGCCGAGATTCGAGAACACCGTGAAGGAGAAAGTTCATTCCAATTCCATATTTCCGTTCATATGTATTCTGGTAGCAGGAAAAAATTCATTCCATTCAATTCATATGTAATCTCTTATCTTATAGTCTTATATAGTTTAATAGTCATAATCACTTGAAGACTAGTTGCGTTTTTGGATGGTTATAGGATTAGGGTTACTGTCTTACTGGGGTTAGTTGATTAACTTGATTTCTATTTGTCGATTTCACTTTGAATCTTTGATGATATCTTACTGGATGGTTGCTTTTGATATTTCAATTTGATTAACTGATCTTAGTGGATGCTTAATGCTTTTGGTATTTGAATTTGATTAACTGATTTTTTTTTATTTTTTTTTAATATCTTGCTGGAAGCTTTTGATTTCATATGATTCATATCTTGTAATCTTATCGTGGCTTTTGTGTTAGCGGTAAAATTGCTTCTTTGATTATTTTCCTAATTGTCTTCTCAAAATCTAAAATTTGTTTGTTTTCATTTTTATTGCTCTTAAGTTGCGCGACATAAATTACTTCATTTTCAGTGTTATACAATAGATTTTATTTGGAAAACATATAACTATAATTATGATTTATTTATTTATTTATTTTTTTTTTTTTTTGCGTAAAAGGGCGTTCTGTACTCTTTGACACAAGGTCGTCGAAATATCAGAGACGGCCCTGGTTCTTGGCCATACATTATTTTTAACAACTCTATGTTATCCATCAGATTCCAATGCCTATTATATTTGATTAAAAAAAACTAGATTTTTATCTATATAAGAAAACTCTTATTCTAAAACACAATTTGTGCCAATCAGTTAAGTTTCTTTAATTTTTTTATCCCTCGAGTACTGAAATTCTATGAATTTCTTATCCCTCTGCTACTCAAATTCTTTTTTCTTAAATGAATTTAATATGGTTAATAAGAATTTTGTTCAACAAGAAGAAATTGATCTTACAACTGCTTTCATTTATGTGGGCAATGATGAAATGTTGATGCTCAACAAGCATTTGCTCTGTTTTAGAGACTATTCATGAAATCTTTGTCTCTCAGAACAAAAATGCTTATGAAAGGGACCCTAATTCCTTAAAATAAGATGAAAACAATTAAAAAAAAACGTGAAAGAATATATGTCAATTCTTAACACAATATATCAGTAATTTAAAATCGATGCTTCGCATAAAGATTTGGTAAGTTCTACATTTGAATTAAGTCTTTCTTCGATTGGTGATTAAGTAATTAGCTTATTGTTTTATAAGGTCAAGAACAATTTCACAAAAACACAAGGAAACCATTCAAGTGTAATGTTTGTTATGAAATTTTGAGAGAAAACATTCATGGGTTTGATTATCAACATGGTGGCGCGAAATAGTGCCATATTTCCCTAGCATAAAGACTTTATACCAACCCAAGATGGGACCGAAGTGCTACCTAATCGAGAAATTCGTTGGGACTACAAGTATTAGGAGAGGCCCATAAAGACCAAAGGTGCTGAAAGAGAAGCTAGGAGGAAGAAGGATTACGAGCAAGGTATTTTCAAGGAAGAAAAAGGTGTTTGCGGGAGTACTTCAATCCAGATGAAAAAATCAAGTATCAATAAACAAAGTGCGAAATATTAGAGTATTTTAAAATATCACAATTAAGAAAAGAAGCAAAGAAAACCCAACAACGAGCCCAAATCCAAGAGATTTTATTACGTAGCCAATAACAGACTCATCAATCATAAGAAACACAAGATAATGTAGTAACGGGTATGAATCCTGGTTACCTAGCCCCAGCGAAGCACAAATATTATATGATATTTTGAAGTGGTTGATATTGTAACGACCCAAAATTCACCTACTTAGAAATCTAAAAGACAATTCCGAGGATCTAAAACATTGAATTAGAAGTTTTAAACATAGATTAAGGGTGTTTTAACTTTACCCCTAATTGGAAAAGACAACTCAGAGTTACCCCTATTTCATCCAATAATATTGACTTTGCCCTTACTTTCGGTTTTCCACCCATTTTCGCACACGTATGAACCACGTGTACACATATTTTGAAAATAAGACTATTGTACCCTATTGTTGATGATGGGCTTTTGACAAGGACATGAGTTGTAAAATTTCCTTTGCCTAGCTGCAGAAGTATGAAATATACATATCTCTGACCTGACATCAGAATTATGAGTTTGTACCTATGACTTGTATTCCACAAGTGAATAAGTGATGCATATCCATCCAATGGCTACATTAGTCTTGTAGCTCTCCTAAATGTGTATATGCTCGTATAAATTTCAAGACTTCACTCATCTGAGACCTCGTTATTTCATGTGCGCCATTATATACTCCTTTATACCACTCAAAATTAACTAATCGCACCGAGTCTACACTCAAAATGAGTTATTAAACCATTCTCGAATAAATATGCTATTAAAGGCATTATATTTAAGTAAAGAGACATATAAAACATCGTCTCAAGTCGCAAACTTCTCCTGCCGAATTCCTTGAACATGTTCAAATATGTACTCCATACTTATATTCTTGTCCAAGCGACATCCACTACATATTGGCTTCACAATGAAATCCGTATCAAAATATCAAATCATATAGAAGTATAGTCCCTGTGACCAAAGCCACAGCCAAGGCCCAACTACAATATGAACCATGGCCATGTGTGCCATCACAGCTTAGCCTCAACCACAACGTCGTGGCCTTCCCAATGTCTCGGCCTTGGCCAAGACATAACATCCACAACCGTGGATACCCTTCCATATTCGGCCATGGCGTCATTAAGCCACTTCACTGTGGATTTCCTCGTATTTCGGTCATGGTTATGCCAACATCACGACACCGTGGATTTCCCCCTCTTGGCCGTATCCAAGCCATGGTCATACCATAATAGACACGACACCACGGTTATCCCTACATTTCTAGCCATGGCCAAGCCATAGACGTGCTATCCCAATCCACGACATTGTGGCTTTCCCTTGCTTGGCCATGATCATGCTATCATAGCTACGGTGCCATGGCTTCCCACTCTCCCAGCCATGGTCAAGCCCTAAACAGCCACGGCATCGTGGCATTCCTATTATCTCGGCTATGGACAAGGCCTAAACATCCACGACACTGCGGCCCCTATATTATCTCGACCATGTCCAAGCCGAAATAGCCACGACACGGTGGCTTTGCGCCATGACCATGTCATAATGGACATGGCACCGTGGTCATCCTACCTTATCGACCATGGTCATTCTATAACAATCGGTGCCACGACATAAAGATTGTCTCGGCCATGTCCATGGCACCGTGGCCTTCCTACACTTTTATTCATGTCCAAGCTATGGCCATGTATATTAGACATGGCAAACTGACTTTCCTTATATATTTTTCCAAGGCATGGCCGCGCCATAATAGTCATGATACCATGAAATTCTTAACCAAAACAAGAAGTAGTTCATGACTCTACTAATTCCTATGAAACATCAAAATATGTCACATGGGGTGATTATTCATGGGGTATTGTCCAGGTAGTTTATAGCTACATTCGGCATGGCAACACCCATGATGATAAAGTAACGAGTAAAGGCGACGGTTTAGAACAATTGAAGAGATGATGGAGTAGTGGTCAAGTTGTTTCCAGAAACTTCCCTAACATAATGAACATGACCTTACCATTAATTAGTGTCTCCATAATTTCCATATCTCTATCCCATCATTACCTCCACTACTTACGAGGAAAGCTGCGTGTATCCATAACAACTATAAATAGAATCATTCGTTTATTCAAAAATAAAACAAGCTTATCATTCATAAGCTTTGTCTTTTCAGAGTTTAACAAGCCTTACACACATTTAATTCATCACCACTGTGATACCTTAACTTTTTCTGTGTTCAACAACCCATGTTCTCTCCTCGTGACTGAAGAAGGGTGGAACATACATTTTTTAGGTTTAGAATTGTCATGTACGATTTTGATTTTCGAAGCTAAAGAAAGTAACTCGACTGTGCATTGCTTTTCCTAGGTGTAATATTTAGGTACTAACACCTATATTAATCCTATAGTTTAAAAACCTTTGTATACACGTGTTAAGATCTAGACAATAAAAAATCTAAACCTTCGATGACATACCATTTAACAAATGTCGCGCTTGCGGCATCGGTTAATTTTACGTTTAGAGAAAGTAAAAACACGTGTTTGGCTCACATTCAATCTTCCCTCATGAATATCATAGATTTATTGACTAATACACATAGCATCTACCTAGAGCGAGAATGTATTTTTTATTTTTTGCATCATATTGAATTATCCATAACCATGTTCAGTCTTTTTTTGATATTTTCCAAGCCCATACGTTTGTTATTTTAGGTCTATTTAGATCCATGAGCACCTAGGTCTATAAGCCCATTCTTATTCATCACATCTTCGATCTCCTCAAGTTGATTGTTGGCTTTTTACCTTACATCTTCTCTTTCTGACTTCTGATGGTGTTCAAGATCTCCCATAACCATCCAATCTGTGCTATGAATTCCTATAATTTCATTCATTTCATCCCATACACTCTTTCTACAAATAAATTGTTGAAGGAATCAATGATTTTTGAAACTTTGCAGTAACATCAACATGAATTGACCATCTCGATTGCGATCTGGCCTGAATATCCACTCCTTATTCACTCCAAAGAAGCATTATTCCTTATGAAAACCCAGCCGAACCTATAATGGCTGAACTATTATATCCCAACCTATTAACAAGTTCAGCTGCATGCTCTAAAATAATTCTTGTGTCCAGCAATGCCATAATTTTTGGCTTATGATTTTTTACAAGTCGTTTCATAACCATATTAAAGAGGGTCTAGCCAACCCTATACGATTCCACATTATGATCTTCGTATATACTGAAACTAGCTAAAGGAGAGTAATAACACTCACCAATAGAAGAGATATTGGCAGACTCCATCACCTCCTCTTACATCATCCCTTGATTTTGCCTGAATATCCTTTACACTCCCTATTCCAAATCCAATATAGTACTAAACTACATCCTGCATTTCCAAGGTCTTTTTGGGCTTCTTATTACGGATAGAGTCTTCACCATTGGTGGTATTACTCCTTCTAGTGTTGTTGATCCTTTACACATCTTTGACACGCTATCTATTTCTACTCTCCTTTGTTTATAAACTCCACTAGGTCAAAGTGAGTCAAACTGAATGGAGTAATCCTTATTGGCCTAAATATTATATTCTTTAAATTTTGGCCAAAGCTCCATTCACATTCACATATTCTGGTTCATGTATTAGTTGTGGTAGTATGGCAATCAATTATCTCTGCAAATAGTTTACTTCTTCCATCATTTGAATCATATGATCTACCTGTAGCTTAATCCATTATCAGTTCCACCAAATTGTACTTCATTATTGACAATTCCTCTTGAGCTCCACGCACTAACAAGCTTCGCCCACCAACCATTCTTCCAATAAGAGCATTAGTAAGGCTTGAGAAAACAAATTGATATTGCTTGTCTGTCTGCTTCTTTTGTCCAGAATTGCTTCGATCTGGCTTAACTTTTCCTTACCTTAAATATCCATTTTCCTTGTCCGTAACTATACCTCCATTATCAACACTAGTTTTTCCACTATGGGCATAATTTCTCTCATTAATTTGGTTAACCGTTACAATCCTACCATCATCATTTTCATTGAGACCTTCCATACTTAATTGGCCATTTTCTAATACGTATTTAAGTTACTCTTATTCAAAATTTTATAACGGTCATTCTCTTCATATTCCCACCACTTGGCTTCCCTACACTGCTAGCATTCTAAACCTAAATACTCGTGTGACGGACCAAAAAATTACGCCTATCGCGCCAGGGTGTGCATGCCATAACTCATCGATGCGTCACTTTGATGCTGCTAACCAGGCCTTAAAGCTTTTCTTCCCGCTAGAAAAATGCACGTCCATTTGACCTTGCAAGCATGCTTAGCAAGAATGTTGCCTTCAACTTAGCTTTCCTACCATTCTAACTTACCGTTGTTATGCGAAGGGTATAAAGACTTAAAGGCTAATGCCGATTTATTCTTGCATGGATCAGTGGCTTTCGATTCTCTTTCAGGCATAGTAAATGCCTTGGACTTGAGCATAAGCCATTTCAAGCATATTTCTAGCTTCTTACTTAGCTTAGGAATTGTTGAAAGAATACACTGATCTTGCTCGTGCCAAGGGTGTATCAATTGATGTAATTTTGAAGTGGTAAGAATAAGGTTCGTTTCTCGGACTTGTTGATATTCGATTTCAGACTTAATAATAGAAAATATATACAGATATGGTAGTAATATCGGGAGAAACTGGGACTTAGGATTTCACCATTAATCACATTCACTTGGTTCATATATGATTCATAACAATCCTAGCTCTTTTGTTGACTCTTTTCTTTGCCAAAAGTAGATTTTGTAAAATATTAATTGTAAATCACAAGTATGGTGCATCAAAAGCTCTAATTCTAAGCATACACCATCAAACGAAATCACAAATAGTTAATAAAAATCATAAATCAATTAAATCAATGCAAAAGTCATAGAGAATCGATTATAATTACCAAACGATTGTGAAATAAGGCTTCCTCCGTCCTCCCAGTGATGGGTTTTAGCTCCTCATGGTGAAAACACTCATAAAAGATAGAAACATGGCTCAAAAGGTGTTTTTATTGAAGAAATATATGAAAACAGAATTTCGCAACGCTGTAATAGTGTTACAGACGTCACCATTACAATTTATAAGATTGTGGAAGAACGATAGTTTACTGGTGTAGCAGAACTGCGACTGTCTGTGTTGGTTCAATGTTCTTCGTCTCCTTCTTCAGCAACATCAGGGTACTTTCCTATAACCCTGATTTTCGCCTCTGCAGCCTCCCTAATCCTCCGTATCGACCCCCAACTCCTCGATAGACCTCTCTGGGACTCAAAACACACTATTTATACACCATATCCCACTATCTAGGGTAAATATTCACCGAATATATTAGTTCCCTGCCTTGCAAGTTACGGAAAGATTTTTTCCAACTCCCTTTTACGCAGCTTCCATGGGTTATCAAAACTCTTCCAAAGATAGAATTCAATCAATCAGGGAAGATATTCTTCCTTTATTCTTCACGTAACTTCCATGTTGAGCGTCCTTGTTTCCGTAAATAACTTCTTCCCCTGTTTCAAACCAACTCGACAGAAACCTCCTCTTTTTTTGAATATGGTCCTACTACCAACCCTGTTTAATCAAAACCGTCCGACACCAATCCTCTCCCGTGAAAAACTACACGAAAATCCCGTCCAGAATCAAAGCAGAAAAGTTCGTCGGTGAGAATTATTCTTTTCCCTGTTTATCGAGAATCCAATTATCAGGCCTTGTTTAATCGATTCTAACACATATACCTCCACTGTTGGATACTAACATGCCCATATCAACTCAGTTCCGTGAAGAAATCCGTTAAACATCTGGCAAACCCGAGCCTTTTTATTCTCCCCTGTTTTACCTCCAATCAGATTTTCTAGCCCAACTTTGTCGAATATGACAACTTTAGAAACCCTGTTTAGCTTTAACAATCCATCCCAAGAGAATTCAGTGATTGAATCTCTCCCAAACACATCTAAAAATCAAGCCCTAAAATCTGTTCGTGACAGCACATTTTCCCGCCAATTTGCATATTTTGAATTCTTGAAGATGACTGCCCCTTATCCGCCAGTAGAGTCCCTTTAGCAACTGGGGTGGAAATAGTAATTCTGGGGTGTGTTTAGTAAAATTCATGTGTGCTTTTAGCGCATTTTTGGGGTGCCTTTAGTAATTTCTCTTGGCGGTCCAAATGCCACTTTTCGAGCCAATTTTGTCGTAAAAGCTTATTTCTCCAAAAACACCTAAAAACATAAAATAATCAAATAAGTCCAATATCGAGCACTAACAATACACATTATTGAGAACAAAATAGACACATAAATGCGTCTATCATCAATCATGCTCATGTTGTACTCGCTTTGTATCATCCTTGTGATGCCAATGGATTATGCAATATCCCCTTACTTGCATACTAAAATAACTTACTTTCTTAGCCATGCCCAACGCTCCATTGGTGCATGCCTACGTCGAAAAACTCAATATGAAGTATGAGCATCCAAGGAATGGAATGTAACTCACCTCATCAAGTATAACAATAATCATCTCTTGCATCGCTTTGCGAGATCCGAGATGATATGAGTTATCATAGTGTCGCAATCACCTCGCAATTAGATGATATTAGCAACAATGTGTTGCACCATCAACACTGCAACTTCTTTGCATTTCGCCTACGTACCCTTCCCGTACCTTGAAGGGATCAAGCACTAATTGTAGTTCATCATCGAAGTAACAAGCAACTAAATCCAACTCGTGTTGTAAGGCCGTCGCTAAGTAATACGCCTAGTCTGTATAGGTCAAAGGATCCTTTACAAATGATGCGCAAGAATGTGCATCATTGGATTTCCCATCGTGTTGCACCATAGTGGGGCATTACTAGTTCGCAATGCTGCAAATTTGATTCCTAAGCACCCTAAAGCTCCCTTGACCAAGTCATGCACCAAAATGAAGTTTCAGCATCATATAGGCTAAGCTATGAAGCTTAAGGCACATCTCAGAAATATGCACCTTCAACCAACAACCCCTTCCTATATATAATTTGTTGACATTTCTACAAATCTAAGTTGGGAAGGACTTTGACATTCACCAAGTGTCAGTTTTACTATTCATGACTGTTGCCAAGGCCAAGTCCTATAAAGCGCCATGATGGCTGTAATTATGTTTCTGTCCCATAGGCCAACTAAATGTTGCGCCATGATGGTGCTACATTGCCTAGGTCAGCCTGCTCTGGCCTGATGCGCCATCGTGGCGCGATATTAGCTATTGACCAATGTGCCGAGTAATGCGCCATAATGGCACTACTTTGCTCAAGGCTAGCCACACATCTTGCGTAATGCACAATTGTGGTGCGATATTGGCCTTTGGTCAATATAGCCTATGTAAAGGCCAATATAGCCTATGTAGTGCGCCATAGTGGCGCGATATTGTCTCCAGGTCTAATCGACTTTGGCCAAAATGTTTAGCACATTAATCGCAAGACTGATGCTTGAGTCTTGTTAGAGCACTGCTCGGTCGAACTCGCAAGCGTTGCTATCTCAAGCTTGTTTGTCAAGTTTAGTTGCCAAAACTATAAGTCTTGATTTCTAGTCTACTTATAGCTAAGTCTCAGATTAGGATAGAAAGTGTAGTTGAGCTTTAGACTTCACGATGTTCATCGATTGAAGACGAAAAACTACTAAGGGGAGCTTGTGGAACTTCATCAAAAAAAGGTATGTGGAGACTTGAACTCATCTATCACTCAAAAATCTATCTGCTCTATCTTCTGTTTGAGACAAAAGTCGTATAGATATATAGACTTCGATTATACACATTTGATATTCCGAGCTGAGTTTAACTCGCTTACATATTTCTCGAAATATGTGTTGGTAAGCTTTCGCTTTAACCAAGTTCATCTTATATTCTTGACAAAAATCAAAAGATGATCATGTGAAAATCGCCTGGTAACATCTTACATGATTTGTGTGAGACAATCATTTGATGTTGACTCGGAATGTTTCATCTTGATCTATCGATCACTTGAAAATTGCTTTGAAGCTAACTGTGACGGACCGGAAAATCACGTCTTTAGAGCGTTGGCGCGCAGGCCGTAATCTCCTCGGTGCGCCATGATGAAGCTACGATCCGGGCTTTAAATCTAGGCAAACACACGTCCATTTGCCCTTGCAGGCATGCTCGTGGAGCATGGTGCAACTAACTCAGCTTCCACACCGTTACATCTTACCCCATGTTCTGCTAAGGGTTTAAAGCCATTTAGGCTATGGCCGACGCATCTTGCATGCATCAGTGGATTCCGAGTATTGTCCAAGCATAAGGAAAATGCCTGGGACTTAGGCATGGCCCCCTCCAAGCCTATAGCCATTCCCTTACTTTAATTACCAACGTAGCTCACTCTATTGGCCTTATCCAATTCCGCAACTGGAACATATACTAACTCTATGTAGCTTGATAGGTAGTATGAGCATCCAAGGAATGGAATGCAACTATCCTCATCAAGTATGGCCATAATCATCTCTTACATCGAGTTACCGAGCCAGATGATATGAGAGGCCAGAATGTCGCAATCATCTCCCAGTTAGATGATATGAGCGACAAAGTGTTGGACCGGTAATGCTGCAACTCATTGCGGCTGCCTACGTACCCTTACCTACTCTAAAGGGATCAAGCACAGGCCGTAGTTCATCCACGAAGGAACAGAAACTTAAACCAACTCGTTTGCGAGGCCGTGGCCAAGCAATAATGGTAATGGCCTAGTCCGTATAAATCGTTCCGTCAAAATGCCTCCAAGGAATGCATATTTGGTCCGCAATATGGCATAACGATGCCTAAGCATCAAATGCCCTCTTTACGAGGCTACGCAACTATAAATGAGCCTTAGACATCATTTATACTCTTCCGGCTATGCTATGAAGCTTACTTGGTGCATGGTCCGCATATGCACCATCAACCAACTACCCCTCCCTATATATGTTAACTTTACATTTTTACAACTTAGATTAGGGGAGCAAAAATCATTCATCAACTCCCAAGGCCGTGATGGCTGAACCTCACCACCCTGGCCAACAGCGATGTACGACTGTGATGGTTGTACATTCAATTATAGATCACATGCCAGTTCTAATGTCCGGCCATGAAGGTTGTTGGCAGTCCGATGCCAACCCGATGTCCAGCCATGTTGGCTGTCCACTGTCAACCCGATGTCCAGCCATGTTGGCTGAACATTGTCAACGCATTGGCCAAGGGCCAATGTTCCTTTTCCTACACAACGAAAGCTTTGAATGAAGCTTCATCCCAGGCCATGGCGCATCCTTTAGCGTGCGCAATGCTAAAAATACGGGTGTTACATTATTCACCCCTTTAAAGAATTTTGTCCCAGAAATTCAAAACAAAAACTATTGTGGACAATCTCTTCGGTTTGGATTCCTGAGCAAAAGTCCCATACCAGATGCTCAGAAATCACGGGTTTCTTCAAGTTGTCGTGAACATCAATTTATACCTTCTGAGCAAACGTCCCATACCGCCTGACCAGGAATCAAAAAGATTCCACAACGTTACCAAGAATCTCAATTGGCATGTGCCAAAAGGATATCTCAACAAGGTATCCTAAGGGGTGTCCCATACCACCACTCAGGAATCCCTAAAGTTCACAAGTTGAAAGATGTCATCGAAATGACATGAAAAATCTTAACGCAGTACTGTGTGGAACAGTATCCAGTTGCCCACCGTACCTGACGGTCATCCAGGTTGCCACTCGTAAGTGGGATGATAGCCGGGCCTGACAACGCACACCGTTGGCCAGTTTCCAACTTGTGGGGATGATCACTCCCATTGTCTACCCACCATGCCAGACGATCTTCCGGATATCCACTCGTAAGTGGGATGCCACTTAGGCCAGGCAAACTCACAATACTTGAACAAGCTTGATGAGTGCCAAATATTGCATATTTATACATCTATTTATTGGCATTTAATTCATCTTTTGTACTCAGAAATCAGATATTATCCCAGATTCTGTGTTTTCTTTGTTTTCAAGAATAAATATTTGTATTAATTAATTTTGTGTTTTTAGGTAGTAAATAAAGCTCGGAGAAATTGAGGAGCCAAAAGAGCGAAGAATGGGAGACGAGCGTCTATAGAGCAGAAAGCCAAAGCCCGCGCGCGTAACAGTTGCAACCCAACAAGGAGCAACCCATCTACAAGACATAGGCCCAAGCTATCCAAGACCCGTGACCCGGATCCGAACCCGTCCTTTCCGAGCCATTTAGATCTCGCTTATCTTCATCCTACGCTCGCTACAGCATGCTCATCAAATATCGATGTGCCCGCTTCACACCCTAGTTGCCTATACCTACACCCTATTCGACCAAACCCATTCCTCTCTTCTTCTTCTCTTTCTTCTCTTCTATCCTTCATCCCCCGACAACTTGCGAGCTCTTCCATTCCCTTCTCTTTGACCATACCATGGCAGACCACCTCACCACCACCATATTCTTCTCCGACAGAGCAACCAACACCGCCACCTCTAGTTTTAGTTATCTCTCGCCTAGCCTCTCTCGTAACCCTAGAGGCTATGTAAGAGATAAATGGAACTAGGGTTTTCGAGCAGAGGAAGCAAACATCAATCAAGAGCCGAATTGTGAAGAGACGAGTCGATTCGAGAGAGTATGGGCGATTGGGTATGGTCCAATTTCGATTTTTGAATTGAATTAGGGTTTAGAATTTTGCATGTATAAATAGAAGGGGTTTTGTGTTGTAAGAACTTATTCCTGGGCTAGCCAGAGCACCAATTTAGTGTTAATTTGTTTCTTATAATGTTCTAAATCAATTTGCTAGGGTTTAGATGAAGCCCTAGCTTTCTGCTTTGTTATTCATGTTATTTGTATTTCTCTTGAATGCTTAAACTGTTCTAGGATAGAATTAATCTTAGTGCTCAATACTTTGCTCTCACAGTGTATGTCAGGCATCCATTGTAGTTAGAATAAAAAACTGTATTGATTGTGCTGCAACTCATGCTTTAGAGACTATTGTTAATCCCTTGACTAGTTGTGCTTAATTAGACAGTTAGTGCTCCGGATTGATACTTTAGTTGTGATTGAATCATCCATTGGTGAAACACCTTAGGTAAGTGGTAGACTTGACACTTCTCCCTTATCTGGCACAAGGACAAGAGTAATATAATTAGCTGAAGACACAGTGTAGGTTAGTGGTGGATTTGAAGACCCTAGTGCTCTTTAAATTTGTATTCTTGTTTTCTATTTAGAGTCACTTGAAAATCAGTTAGCCGTATCGGCAACAAAACCACCCGTTGTTACTCTCATTTTGAATTCAGTTTAGCTAAGCCTTGGATCAACATATAGCACCTCAAGTCTCTGTGGTTCGACCCGTATTTGCCTTGTGCTACATTGAAGACACCGTGCACTTGCGGTATAACATGTAGGCATAAAAACAAACACATTCCCAAACCTACCCAGTTTTTGGCGCCGTTGCCGGGGACTTGGCGTGTGCTGTGTTGATTCTGTGCTTGGTTCATTGACTTGCAATTCTCCCCTGTACATAGTTACTTTGAATTATTGTTTTTTTAAAGCCCTGTATTAAGTGTAACTTAGTTGTTAATTTTCTTCTTCTGTTACAATCATTGCATTTTAGTTGTTAATCTTAACTTAGTTAATCTTAACCTGCATTTTAGTTTTGCTTTACAACCTGTAGCTTGGTAGCTTAGTTAGCCCATGTTTCTCTTTTTGCACTTTGTAGCTTTCACAATTTACATTGCCCTGTATTAGTATAACTTAGCTTAGTTTTTCTTTTTCTTGCATCCTTTACATTCTTGCATCTTGTATTGCATCCTTTAGTGCGTTCTGTTATTGCATAATTGCATTGGTAAATCTGTTAACCTCCCTGTTTGTTCTTGTTTAAGTCATATGTAACGCACACCCACAAGCTCTGCATCTTTGCCTAGTAGTATCATCTTAGAGTCTCTTACTTGTAGCTTAGTTGTAATTTCTAGCATGTTAGTATAACTTAGTATAACTTAGATTTTCTTTTACTCTTGCTCTGTACCAGCATAACTCATTTGTAGCTTGCACTAACTTTGCATCTGAGCTTTTTGAGCTGAGCTACAACTTTATAAGCATCACTGCCTTGTAACTCTTGATCCCTGTCAGTCCAAATTACTTTTCCCCTGTGTCAGTCCAAACTACTCCCAGCCAACTAGTACCAATATTGGTCTTTTTGCTTTAACCTGCACATTTCTGGGAACTGAGATTTCTGTGTTGAGCTAGCAGGTGCCTGTGCTAAAGAAGCTGAGCAAACCCAGGAAGGCGAGGAGCAGAACAACACAGCCATTGTGGCTTAAACCGGTTGGTCATTCTCAAACCTTGATATACTCTACACCTGCATGAATGATCTGTGTGCAAGCATTTGGTGATATTTGAGCCTTATTTTGGTTAGATGGACTTGTTATTTGTGCATTACATGATTTGTGAAACTTGTTGTTTAGCCAACCTGTGTTGAATGCCTAGCCGTGTTTACCTGATAACCTAGCTGCTTAACAAAGCATTGTCCAAACCCTGAAACATCTGGTAATAATTTGCATGATCCTCGGATAGTTGAATTGCAATTATGCTAGCTAAATGTGCTACACCTTTGTCTTTGAAATGTATGGGTATGTGCATGAAATTGTCAAAACCGATCTCATGCAATATATTGCATCATCATTGTATAACCACCTGTATTGCCCTTGCATGACAAGTAGCCATCCTGCTAAGCAACCTTCTCTAATTGTCAGCTGAATTAGTTGCTTGAACATCTTTGTATGTGCATCTGTGACCTCTGCTTGCATGATAACTTAGTTACCTTGCATGACCAATCACCCCCGAGTCGATTGTAGCTCACACAAAGCATTACCCTGAATGCTTGACAAACCAGCTGCCTTCCCAAGTGTGCTCCATTCCTGAAATCCATGCTTGCATGATGCACTAGCTAACTTACTAAGCAATCATCACTGTGTCTTGTGCTATAACCCCTCAGTTTCATCTGCCCTGAGCTCAACTCCAGCCCCTGAAGCTGTTGAGTTTGAGCTACCACTTGGATAGCCAAGTGGGCTGAAAGCTCAAGTGAAGTCAACTGTGACAAAGTTTGTATTAGCATTCACCTGTCATTTGTGCAACAAATTCACCTGTCACCTGTCAAACAAGTTTGTATTAACAAAGGCCAAGTGACATCAAACTGTTAAGCCTGCAAGCCTCAAACTGTGCATCTGTGCAAACCTGTGTGTTTTTCAACGATGTTGTACGTTGTTCACTGTTACATCTGCTGATCCAGTGAACTGAACCAATTGACCAGCTCCAGCCCCTGAAGCTGTGAGTCGAGCTTAAACTTAGATAGCCAAGCTCCCTGAAAACCCAAGTGAAGTCAACTGTGGTAGTTGATATCAACTAACCTAGTTGACCCTGTCAACCCTGTTGAGCCATCTGCCATGTACCATTGAGCATACATCTGTGAGAACTAGATCATCAACAGACCCTGTCAATTGACCCTGTCACCCATTTGCATAACCTGTGAAAGCTAGAACATCAACTGATCATGTTGACTTCATCTGCCCTGTAATTTTTGTGCCTGATTTCTAAAAAATTAAAGACAACTGAACCAGTTGACATTCTCTGTGGCATGTTTAATTGAGTGTAAGGTGCTGCCTTTTGTTGCATGTCTTTGCATCTGAATAGCATACCTATGATATTATCTCCATACTCGTTGATTGCTACTCTGCATTGGCTAATTGCCACGGAAGCTTGGTTTTGCATCAGCTCATCTGTGCATCTGTGATTACTATAAATTGCTCATCTGTGAATTTTGAGGTCAAATTGCTCATTTGTGCATCTGTGAAACTAAACTGGTTGCTTGCTGTAGTACCTATAGCATCATCCAACCAGTGCATAACCCCTGCACATAGCCAACCTGTGCACTCAAGCCTGTGCTTGATAACCTCAGGTGATTTCTTGCTGGCCGCATAAACAAGAAGCCCACAAAAACCAAACTAAAGCCCATTTAAATCAAAATCGAGGCTCTCTGTGCAACAACTGGGCTATGCTCCTGCCACATAAATTGGGCTGTGCATTTGCACACAACCTGGGCTGCAAACAAACAGAAGCCCACAAAAAACCAATCTGCCCACATAAACCAAACTTGAAACCCATTTAAACCAAACTAAGCCCACTGTGCACTGGGCTTGCATAACCATTGGGTCTGTGCTTATTTCTTTGGGCCGTGTACAACCGAAATTCATTTGATCCGGGTTTGCGGAAAACAACTGGGCTTTGCATCACTTGGGCTTAGCTTTCCTGTGTTGAGACATCATTGGTTATACATGTTTGATGTGTGCTAAGCTATGCTTCTTTTTGAGTTCAATTGAGTTGCTAGATCATGTCAGGATTTTGGTCTGCAACTGGGGATACAAACAAATCCATTAGAGAGCTTGCTTACGGGCATGCCTCACAGTATGAACTCCCCACAGTCCATGATGATTTTAGGGAATATTATGAGCCTTCTCAGGGCCCTGACCTTGAATACACACACCCTAATCATTATGAGCACATGTATCAATCACCACAGTGGGGAGTTGAACAATTTTATACTCCCCCGACCTCGTATATGCACTCAGTGGAAGAAAACCTCATAGAGCAAAACAATGCTAGGTTCGAATTGAATGCAATGCATGATCATCCATCTAGCAACATGTATGAGTTTCCCTTGTATAGTGAACCATGTGCACAACCATATAACGATCATTCATATGAAACATGCATACCCACTATTGAAGACTCTCCTTCCATTGAACAGTGTTACTTGTTCTTAAAGATGAACCTGATTCATTTAGAAAAAGAAGAATAGAGGGAAGTTCATGATAGGATGATTGTTGTCCCTAATGAAGAAAATCTTGAAAATAGTGTTTCTCTTCCTACTCATGCAAATCGATATTGAATATGAACCTAATCTAGAGGAAAATGAGTACACTAGAAATGCTACAATTTTCAATAGGGAAATACATTTTGTTATGATGATGATGATTATGATATGTTAGAAGAGCATGTGTATGCTTTGAAAATATGATGGAATCTTTGGGTTCAGAGACGTTAAGCGTCTTCTTCGTGAAACCCTATGAATGATACTTCTCTAACATTCATATATGTGATGTTGATTCTGAGCTTGGGTTTGTGAAATTCTTCAGTGAAAGTGAGCATGCTACACAACTTGTTTGTGACTTAAGAAAGGATGAATCTTCTGTTGACACTAATGTTCTTTTGGATCATGATATTATTTGTGTGTCTGATTCCCTGCCCATGTCACAATATGTTGCCTCCTCTGATGATTATGACATGGAGATTGATGAATTGTTCTATGCAGGTGAACATGATTTACCCTCTTCTGACCTTAGGAAAGTGTGTAATGGTGCAAATGATCTTATGCATGAAAACAACTTAGATGTACCTACTTTCTCTCCTAAGTCACAGATTGAAACTCTTCCACCAAACCTAGGTGTAGTTTGTAACAAAATTGCAAAACCAACTTTTCTGAAAATGCCTAACTTAGGCCTAGAGCTTTGTGCTTCCCAAGTCCTCTTGGACTATTTTGCATCAAACTATTTTGCTTCCCAAGTCCTCTTAGACATACACAGTTGGAATGTGTATGTCTGGCTGTTCTTAGCAAAACTCACTTTGAGTTAGACCTTGTGCATGATGTACCTTTAAATTTGCAAGATTTTGTGCTCAAAAACACATCTGTTGACAAGTTTAGGTTTGGGGGAAAATCATTCCCATATGCAGCCTTACTTGCACTCTCATGTTATATTTGTGTAAGGCTGTTGATGTTTGTACATATTTTCTTTTGGGTTGATCCTCAACTCTTTAGATTGTTGGTATATGGTGAATTTCATTGTATATAATCCAGTAGGACTTGTTAAATTTTTCTTTCTTGAATCGGTTGAGTCTTCTTGTGCTTATATTGTGCTAATCCGATATGATATGTTGGATTCTAGCCTTGACTAATGAAGCTCTAACCGTGCTCCCGCCGACATCCGGTAATCTCTTCCCTTTTCTCTTATCAAAGATAGTTCTCATGGTATGTGACTGTTTAAAATTTTATCATCTGTTGACACATTGAGGACAATGTTTGATTTAGGTTTGGGGGTGCATTTGCATTTAGAGTTTTTAGTCTTTCTTTTATTTAAAAAAAAAAAAAAAAAATTCTTTTTGTAAATAAAAACCTCCAACTTTTAGAGATTTTAGAGTCACTAGCATGCTTCTAGCTACGTTTACATAGAGAGTCTGACCGAAATAACAGAACTTGGAAGTACTGGAGAACACAATCGGGTTTCTTAGTTGATTAGAGCGTTAAAGTTGGATTTACTATACCGGAGGGCGAATTAGGTGTTGTTTAGATTTTCGGTAGTAGAATTGTGATCACCCATAGTGGAGACTACCCATTTTACATCAAGTGAGGCACCAACCTTCAATTTTTGCAACTTTCTAGAAAAGCTGTTAGAGTGTGTGTCACCGTACGTCAATTCCGGGTAGGAATGGTGAGCTACCCAACTTCGTACCACTTTCAAAGACTGCTTTTGATCTCTTGAGTGCTAATTTTTGTCAATCATGAGGGTGACGTTTAAAGATGAAAACTTCTTCTAAATACCGATTTGCAGTTAGCATCACTCTCTCCCTCTCAACAACATCAACAGATTCATAGAAACACATCATCGTCAGCAAGCGGAGCAACATCAGAATATTTGAAGGAAAAGTTGATATAGTCCAAGGTTTACGTGCAACAAAGGAAAGAAAAGAAAAGAAGATGAGAATTAATGAAGTTTGTGAAAAATTGAGTTTTATTGTTTTATTTCAAAAAAAAAAAAAAAAAAAAAAAAATTGAGTTAGTAGTTTCATTGTTGTTATTTTCATTTCTTGTAAGTTAAAAAAAAAAAAAAAAAAAAATTTCAAGTTTTTGTGAAGTTCAGAAGTCCGTCATCAACATTTGAAGACCGAAGACCGAAGATTGAAGACGTTTCTATGAATGCTGAGAGAGTGATATTAATTGCCGATCGGGTGAGAAGGTAAGTGAGTACTCCCACCCTTGCTAATGGTTGATTTCCTTTCTTAGAGATCATTAGAAAAGATTCTTTTTGTCCACACTTCGTGGAGTCTCCGAAATTATTTCGGAAGGTTATCCTTCTTACCTACAACGTGTGCAGGATTTCTCTCTTTATTCCTGCCTGCACACATGAGAGACTAAAAAAGCGATCTTTTTGAGTGCAATTATCATAAAACCCTAATGGTGAGGCAGAAGTCGAGGCTTATGATCACAATCGAATCCGAATTCTTTCATATGGTATGGTTACTTCTCGCTCAAAGACTTAAGGATGAGAATGCGTTCTTTGGTAGTTCTAACTTCTTGTTACTAGCATGCAGAAACTCTATGTCCTCATAGCTCCTTGGATGCTTGAGACTCTTTTACACTCTGAAGTTGGAGAAGGTTTTGTGGGTACACCTCTGGTAAACCCTCACGAGACTACAACTCGTCCACTAGGGACACCTAGGGGTTTAAGGCTTAGTGCATACGCTAAATGCATTCGAGAGACTGCGACAGGGGTATAGTTAGGATTTCTTCATTTCGTTTCACTTGAGGACAAGTAAAATTCAGGTTTGGGGGTATTTGATGAGTGCCAAATATTGCATATTTATACATCTATTTATTGGCATTTAATTCATCTTTTGTACTCGTAAATCGATATTATCCCCATTCGTGTTTTCTTTGTTTTCAAGAATAAATATTTGTATTAATTAATTTTGTGTTTTAGGTAGTAAATAAAGCTCGGAGAAATTGAGGAGCCAAAAGAGCGAAGAATGGGAGACGAGCGTCTATGGAGCAGAAAGCCAAAGCCCGCGCGCGTAACAGTTGCAACCCAACAAGGAGCAACCCATCTACAAGACATAGGCCCAAGCTATCCAAGACCCGTGACCCGGATCCGAACCCGTCCTTTCCGAGCCATTTAGATCTCGCTTATCTTCATCCTACGCTCGCTACAGCATGCTCATCAAATATCGATGTGCCCGCTTCACACCCTAGTTGCCTATACCTACACCCTATTCGACCAAACCCATTCCTCTCTTCTTCTTCTCTTTCTTCTCTTCTATCCTTCATCCCCCGACAACTTGCAGAGCTCTTCCATTCCCTTCTCTTCCCCAGCCATACCATGGCAGACCACCTCACCACCACCATATTCTTCTCCTGACAGAGCAACCAACACCGCCACCTCTAGTTTTAGTTATCTCTCGCCTAGCCTCTCTCGTAACCCTAGAGGCTATGTAAGAGATAAATGGAACTAGGGTTTCTCGAGCAGAGGAAGCAAACATCAATCAAGAGCCGAATTGTGTGAAGAGACGGGCCGATTCAGAGAGTATGGGCGATTGGGTATGGTCCAATTTCGATTTTTGAATTGAATTAGGGTTTAGAATTTTGCATGTATAAATAGAAGGGTTTTGTGTTGTAAGAACTTATTCTGGGCTAGCTGAGCACCAATTTAGTGTTAATTTGTTTCTTATAATGTTCTAAATCAATTTGCTAGGGTTTAGATGAAGCCTAGCACTCGCTTTGTTATTCATGTTATTTGTATTTCTCTTGAATGCTTAAACTGTTCTAGGATAGAATTAATCTTAGTGCTCAATACTTTGCTCTCACAGTGTATGTCAGGCATCCATTGTAGTTAGAATAAAAACTGTATTGATTGTGCTGCAACTCATGCTTTAGAGACTATTGTTAATCCCTTGACTAGTTGTGCTTAATTAGACAGTTAGTGCTAGGATTGATACTTTAGTTGTGATTGAATCATCCATTGGTGAAACACCTTAGGTAAGTGGTAGACTTGACACTTCTCCCTTATCTGTTACAAGGACAAGAGTAATATAATTAGCTGAAGACACAGTGTAGGTTAGTGGTGGATTTGAAGACCCTAGTGCTCTTTAAATTTGTATTCTTGTTTTCTATTTAGAGTCACTTGAAAATCAGTTAGCCGTATCGGCAACAAAACCACCTGTTGTTACTCTCATTTTGAATTCAGTTTAGCTAAGCCTTAGATCAACATATAGCACCACAAGTCTCTGTGGTTCGACCCGTATTTGCCTTGTGCTACATTGAAGACACCGTGCACTTGCGGTATAACATGTAGGCATAAAAAGAAACACATTCCCAAGCCTACCAAAGCTCAACTCGATTCGCATAGTAACTGGCATAGCAGTTACAAACTCTTTCCGAGCAAAAGTTGGCCTACTCTCCAACTTAAAGTTTTCGTTTCGAGGAAAATACTTGCCAATGAGTTCACTCCGCACAGTCCCTAGAGTTTTCTCGGAACTTTCTCTAATACCAAATGTGATGGACCGGAAAATTACGCCTTTGGGGCGTTGGCGCGCAGGCTGTAATCTCCCTAGTGCGCCATGATGAAGCTACGATCCGGGCCTTAAAGCTAGGCAAACGCACGTCCATTTGCCCTTGCAGGCATGCTCGTGGAGCATGGTGCAACTAACTCAGCTTCCACACCGTTCCATCTTACCCCCTGTTCTTGCATACATCAATGGATTCCGAGTATTGTCCAAGCATAAGGAAAATTCCTGGGACTTAGGCATGGCCCCCTCCGAGCCTATAGCCATTCCCTTACTTTGATTACTAACGTAGTTCACTCTATTGGCCTGTCCACCAGTAATCGAACATATACCAACTCTATGTAGCTTGATAGGTAGTATGAGCATTCAAGGAATGAAATGCAACTAGCCTCATCAAGTATGGCCACAATTATCTCTTGCATCGAGTTACCGATCCAGATGATATGAGAGGCCAGAATGTCGCAATCATCTCCCAGTTAGATGATATGAGCGAAAAAGTGCTGGACCGGCAATGTTGCAACTCATTACGGATGCCTACGTACCCTTCCCTACTCTAAAGGGATCAAGCACAGACCGTAGTTCATCCACGAAGGGACAGAAACTTAAACCAACTCGTTTACGAGGCCGTGGCAAAGCAATAATGGTAATGGCCTAGTCCGTATAGGCCGTACCGTCAAAATGCATCCAAGGAATGCATATTTGGTCCGCAATATGGCATAACGATGCCTAAGCATCAAATGACCTCTTCGCGAGGCTACGCAACTATAAATGAGCCTTAGGCATCATTATACTCTTCCGGCTAAGCTATGAAGCTTACTTGGTGCATGGTCTGCATATGCACCATCAACCAACTACCCCTCCCTATATATGTTAACTTTACATTTTTACAACTTAGATTAGTGGAGCAAAAATCATTCATCAACTCCCAAGGACGTGATGGATGCACCTCACCACCCTGGCCAACATCGATGTACGACCGTGATGGCTGTACATTCAATTCTAGATCACAGGACAGTTCTAATATCCGTCCATGAAGGCTGTTGGTTGTCCGCTGCCAACCCGATGTCCAACCATGTTGGCTGTCCACTGTCAACCCGATGTCCAGCCATGTTGGCTGAACATTGTCAACGCATTGGCCAAGGGCCAATGTTCCTTTTCCTACGCAACGGAAGCTTTGAATGAAGCTTCATCCCAGGCCATGGCGCATCCTTTAGTGTGCGCCATGCTAAAAACACGGGGTGTTACACTAATAGTTTGTGTGAGACAGCTATTGTCGTCTTCTAAGAATGTTTTAATGATTGAAATGGTAGTTTAGAAAAATTAACCATGATTGGATATATCACAGTATGCGTATTTGTATGCTAACTGTTGCAAGTTATTCCAAGTCCGGGAACCATAGTATGCATACCGGTATGTGTACTGGTTGGTTAGTTGAATGTCCGGGAACTTAGTATGCATATACGTATGCGTACCGGCGTAAGTTCAAGTCCGGGAATTCAACTGAGTTTGGTGTTATGCGTACATGTTCGCATACTGGCGAACCCAAACTAAGTCCAGGCCACTTAGGTATGCGTACACGTTTGCATACTTGAGTAGGTTTTTTTCTAAAATCGGTTTGTTCATGAACTAATACATTTATAAATTAAGGAATACAATCTTTTGCAAACCGTGGCTATAATGTTCATGAATTGATTCGATTGAACCAAAATCGATTTTGTTTCAATTGTGTCTTGTATACTTCTTTGGGAATATAAACAATTAAACAACTCTATAACTAGTTTCATTTGAGTCATTTGAACTAGTTGTGTTAAGATGAACAAGGTTGATATGAAAGTGTTCATATGGCTAACTTCGGTTAACTATTGTAGAGCCAACAAGGTGTACACGTTTAGGTACGGTTACCCATATCTAAATGAAGTCACTTTTCATTTGTGTGTAACAAGTTAAGTTCGATATAACGGTTGAAAGATATTAGCTTGAGTCTAATCAAGTTTTAATCTAACAGTAAATATTGCTTTGTTACCAAGTTAACATTGATTGCAAACCTTGATTTGAAGACTATATAAGGGAGAACTCTAGCAACTAGGAAACCTAATCCCCATACCCCATGTGTGATACTAGTTGCGACTAGAGTCGATTCTCCTTTAACCTAAGGTTTTTCCAAAACCATTATAGGTTAACGATTTAAAGACTTCATTGGGATTGTGAAGCCAGACCAAACAATTTTCTCTGTAGTTGCGTGTTCCGATCTTGTTGTATTCTATCGTATCGAGTATTATCTTCTCTAAGATTTGTTCGAGATTTAATCTCCGATAGGCAAGATAAAAAGTAGTCACAAACATCTTCGTCTCATCGTTTGTGATTCCACGATATCTTGTTTCGCTGCCATACGATTAAGATTATTGTGAGGTGGTTGATAGTACTAGGTTGTTCTTCGGGAATATAAGTCTGATGTATTAATTGGTTCCTATTCACCTTGATTTATCAAAAAAATGGAACAAAACTCATAGGTATTTCCGTGGGAGAAAGATTTATCTATTCAATAGATTTTTCAGTGTGACACGGATTGGTTTATCAAGTCTTCGACTTTGGGTCGTAGCAACTCTTAGTTGTGGGTGAGATCAGCTAAGGGAATCAAATGCATAGAGTCCTACTGGGATTTAGAGGCGTAAGGAACGTGATTGTACCTTGATCAGTGTGAGATTGGTTAGGGCTCAACTACATTCTAGTCCGAAGTTAACTTGGAGTAGGCTAGTGTCTGTAGCGGCTTAATACAATATGGTGTTCAAATATGGACTAGGTCCCAGGATTTTTCTGCATTTGCGGTTTCCTCGTTAACAAAATTTCTGGTGTCTGTGTTATTTCTTTTCCGCATTATATTTTCTATATAATTGAAATATCACAGTTGTGCGTAGTTCAATCAATTAGATAATCCAACCTTTGGTTGTTGATATAAATTCATTGACACTTGAACATTAGTTTTGATACCGTTCAAGTTGTTTCACATGATAATCAGGCTCGCGGAATTTTATATATTTGATTTGCTTATTACATTATGAAACATAGATACAACTCTTAAATATATTTCCATTGATTGAGTCCGTTGTCTAGTTGATTCTCTTGGAATTATATTGAAGTTTGTCTATACAAATTGCCTGAACGAAATATTGGGTGAGGTTGTTAGACCCCCGCTTACTATTGGTATCGCAGCAGGAAAACACGTTTAAGACCTTATAAGTCTGTGTTTGTAGCGATCTGACTCTATGGACAGTTGTACTATCTCTGATAAATGCATCACCATAAATAAAAGTTCTGTTTCCATGAAATCTATTAAAGAGAAAGATTTATCAATCTCATTTTTAGATGAACATTGTGTTCCAACGAAACAGGCTTGCACTGATAAGTGTTACCCCGATACCTTTCAAACGAATCTGACTCTGTTGAAGAAAGGGAAGCTTCCAAAGAAAGTGAAATGATTCTAAAACTTGTTAGAATTCAGGTTGTTAAAAACAATCGGTTGAAATAAAAAATCAATGTCTCATTGGTATAACAAGGGATCGTGTTCTTCAAATTAAGGCTCTTCATGAGGCCAAACTCAAGGAGAATGCATTGGAAATTGAACATCTATTGAGTAAACTCTCTATTCAATGTGAAGGATGTTCTAAAGAGTCCACTATACAAATCACTTATGTCTCAACTATGAATTTAGTTCCATAAGTTAAGCCACATTCTCTTCCTATTGGAAAAGATGTGCCTGTATCTTCCTCAAATCAAGGAACCACCACATCCCTTGGAAGGAAGAAATCTCCTAACAATGGTGTCAAGTCTATGTGTCTCTTTTGTGACTCAAAAGAGCATAATGAACAGAAGAGCAAATCTAGGTTGAATGACAACTATATTGTTTGACTTCAACATACCTTGGATTCACTTCTTGAAGGTGTAACTGACATTCGCATGTCTAAACCAATCGGTTTTAGCACTTGCTCTGTGAATCCTTCCATTAAAGTCAGTAAAATTTGTTCCTTAAATGTTCATACTGGTAACAGTAATCTTAACACAAATCATCCAAGAAGGTTTCAAGGAGGATCTTCTTCGGTTAAAAAGGGAGATTTTGTTGTTCTTAATGTGAATAAGGTATCAGAAGAAGGAAGAAAAAATGGAGATGTGAAAGACAACCTAAATCTGATAATTGAAGGATACAAAGAGCTCATAAACCGGCTGTCAAATTCCTCTGGTCAAAAACCTTCAGGTAAGAATCCATACTATGCGTCTTATTTTGATGATAGTATGTTTTATGATAACTTTTCAAATCAAAAAGTTTTTCCTCCAAAAATAAGGAAAAAGAGATGTAACTGTGAACAACATTCACTTGATGAGCGCAAAGCTCATACTTGTGTTAATTAATCACAAGGTTGAAACCTCACTCATAAAAATCCTGGTTGTGTGAGATCTGATCAGGAATACTTTGTGGAAAATGTTCTTTGTATGGCTGAGCTATTTTCTTGTCGTTCTTAGCTGGATTATCGGCTGCAGACATTTTTGCACAAGTATCTTTATTTTTGTTGATTTTGTTCTTGTGATTTTTTTATTAGCTTTATTTCTTTCCCCGTATATTTTTAATGGGTTAAAATGCTACTCTTATGCTATAAATTTTCCTCTTGAGAGAATATAAAATTTATTGAGCTACGATTTGTGAAAATATTCACTTAACAATATTTTGATGTGCAAACAGTTTTTCCTAGTTTTCCTTTTCAGTAGTTTTTTTGTGTTTTTCGTTTGTGGGTCAAGACCGTGTTCATACGAGTACCCATGTTACTTTTCACGAACCAACTATAGAAACCCTAAAATTTCCCTAAAACCGTATATATACTTTTCCTTTTGAGATTGAGTTATCTCACTCAAGGGTTTTCTCTTATCAAGAATATCTTCTCCTCCTTGTTCTTGGGATTTTCCATAAGACTTTGTTGATAATTGCTATATATTTCGGTTACGATGGGATGAAGAAAAGAACCATTGTAGATGCCGACGAACTCAATTCTAATGTATCATGCTATTATGCATATACTCATCAAGATGTTGAAAAGGTTGAGATGGTCTCTGCTGAAGTGGTTCATGATTTTCTCAATTACTTTAAAAAGGCAAAACTGCAGCTCGTTGATGCTATGAAAGGTCTTAATGTGTTACGAACTGAGTTAAAAAAGGTTAACTCTGACCTTATTCTCATGAAAACACATGTGAAAGATCTTTTCAATGAGGATATCTTCTCCGAAGAAGCGGTTGATGCTGTCAATCACAAGCTCAAAGTCCTTGAAACCCGTGAAGTTTCCGAACGTGAACTTTGATTTAGCTTGTGATCGGTCTTTGTTTTTAGAGTTGTTTTGTTTTGTCTAGGAAACTTCTTATGAATAATTTATTCTTGTATTTTAAGAAGGATAACTAGGGTTTGGAATAGCAATTATTGTGAGTACACATAGTTATTGCCAACGATTTTCATCTTGCAATGTTTTTAGATTTATTTATTTAAATTCTAAAGTTTATTTGGAAGATGATTTTGCAGTATTATTCTTTATTGGTTATATATATTGCAAAAATTGTTATGGGATATGTGTGTTTGCGTCCGTGAACTATGATTATCCCATATATGTCAAAAGTTAAGTCTATTATATGTCCTTATGCAAATATTGATGGAAAATAGAATGAACTTTTGATAACAAAGATTAAGTCTATATGGTATATCATTATTCAAATATTGATGAAAATAGAATGAATCTTTGTATATTCCGCAATATTGATCTTTCCCTGATACACTTCTATGGGAAAGTAATGTGCGGCTCCGCAAGTTCTCTTATGTTAAGCATTTCCGATTAAATTAATCATGGGTTCTCTTGTGGTTAATTTAACTGAGTTTTCTGGATACAAATTCATGTTTCATGTAATTTGTTAATGTCCAAAGAAATCCTTCTTTTCTTGTAAAAGTAAGGTCCCTCTTGTTGTTCTTTCGGGAATGACATTTTATGGGGGATAGTTCATAATTGAACTTGTGCTTAATTGCCAAATCTTTGTGGGGAGTGTGGCTGTGGAATATTGTAGGAGTTTTTTTGTATCTTTATAAACTCCTTGATGAATACACTAAGTTTCTCCTATGTGAAATCATCGAAACAAAGTTGATATGTTCTCTTTTAGTCATGAAGTATCTCTATGAGAATTTCATTATGATCCCGCTAGTTTTCGTACCTTTGCCAATTTATATTGACAAAAAGAGGGAGAATTATTGTGTAGTTCACACTAAAAATACATATGATTTACGTATCATTATGTAAGGGGGAGTGGTTTTCATTGTGAGATGAAGTATTGACTGAGGGGGAGTGATACATATCACCATAGTATTGTTGTCAAAGTTGTGATACAATTGGACTGTAATCTTTGTGTAATAATACTATGACACTGTATAACAATGATTAAGAGTTACTGTTTTCTCATTGTTATAGCTACGGATCTTCAACAACTATGATGCTCAGTTGAACACGTTCAGAATCAATGGAGTACTTGGAAGTGACGAAGATTTCGAGTAATGTTGAAGAACCAAGGAAATCAAGCATTTGGATGAGAAGCTACAAAGTTTATTTATTTTGTAATCCATATGTATTGATAGTTTTGTCAATAAAATTGACAAAGGGGGAGATTGTTAGAGCACTGCTCGGTCGAACTCGCAAGCGTTGCTATCTCAAGTTGTTTGTCAAGTTTAGTTGCCAAAACTATAAGTCTTGATTCCTAGTCTACTTATAGCTAAGTCTCGGATTAGGATAGAAAGTGTAGTTGAGCTTTAGACTTCACGGCGTTCATCGACTGAAGACGAAGAACTACTAAGGGGATCTTGTGGAACTTCATCAACAAAAGGTATGTGAAGACTTGAACTAATCTATCACTCAAAAGTATATCTACTCTATCTCCTATATGAGATAAAAGTCGTATAGCTATATAGACTTCGATTATACACATTTGATATTTCGAGCTAAGTTTAAATCGCATACATATTTCTCGAAATATGTGTTGGTAAGCTTTCGTTTTAACCAAGTTCATCTTATATTCTTGATGAAAGTCAAAAGATGATCATGTGAAAATCGCCTGGTAACATCTTACATGATTTGTGCGAGACAGTCATTTGATGTAGACTCGGAATATTTCGTGTTGATCTATTGATCACTTGAAAATTGCTTTGAAGCTAATAGTTTGTGTGAGACGGCTATTGTCGTCTTCTAATAATGTTTCAATGATTGAAATGGGAGTTTAGAATAATTAACCATGATTAGATATAGCATAGTATGCGTACTTGTATGCTAACTGTTGCAAGTTATTCCAAGTCCGGGAACCATAGTATGCGTACTGGTTGGTTAGTTGAAAGTCCGGGAACTTAGTATGCCTACCCGTATGCATACCGGCATAAGTTCAAGTCCGGGAATTCAACTTAGTTTGGTGGTATGCTGTTAAGTGCATATTTTGCATATATTTAGTGTCGAATCCATGCTAGTATTTGCTATATTTTCTTGCAAATTATTATATATTACGCTTGTTTTCTTGTAATTGTGTTTCATTAGGTGAATCGTCCAAAAGAAGTGAATATGCACTTATGTGTGCAAAGAAAGATGTTAGCTACAAGTGGAGAAGAGCCAAAGACCAAGTGAAACTAGTTTGAATCCAAGAGTTCTTGTTATCACCTTGAAGAGGACGAGAAGATGAATCTAACGGCGAAAGAATGATGTCAATCGACGTCATATAAAGAAGTACTTGGCAAAAAGAAGAAGTTAAACTTGTCGGTTCTCTGAACCGACAAGTTTAACTAGGTTCATTAAAGAAAAGCTCAGATGTTAAAGGCAGACGTGCTTCTTACTCAGATGCAAAGCAGCCCATGGAAACGGTGATATTATTAATGTGACGATGGATGAGTTTAGCGAGGAGATGAGAACGAGAGTGAAGCTAATTTCATTGGGTTATTTTCGATAGTCTTGGATCTGTGGTTTGGTGTTGTTGCTGCTACCATTGGGCGAGGTTGCTGTTGACGAGAGGAAGTCAAATTAAGAAGAGTTGCTGCCGATATGATGAGTTGGATACTTCCACTCATTGCTGCCATTACTTCCACTTTGGAAGTGAAGATATAAAGGGCTCGGGTAAGTTCGGGGAGTTGTTGTGATGGAGACGAAGTACGTGTAATGGCTACATGAAGCCGAGCAGAGATTGAACACAAACATGGGAGATAGAATGGTATTTCTGCCATTAATGGTGACGGAGAATCACAGCAAGAAGATAGCTTACAGAGAAAACAGAGAATGAAGATGGCAGCAGTGTTATACAGTCAAGAAGGAGGATTGGTAGTTGTTGTTGTCGGAGTTGGAGTTCGAGAATGGAAGTGATCTGTCGAGAAGCGATGAAGGTGGCAGCGATGAAAAGATATGAAGATGAAAGCAAGAATGATGGTGAACGAGAATGCAGTCGTGGACATAGTTGATCGGGGAGATAACAACGATGAAGAGATGAAGCTCGAGTTGGTTTGCAATGGAGGGCTGGAGGAGGCATAACGAGTGGTGATGTGATGCTTCCATTGGAGATGGAGTTGCTGTAGAAGCAGAGTAGTAATAATCAGTGATGTGGTTTTGCGGGGGTTGATGCTGTTGCCAGATGCTGATGAAGTGAAAGATGAAGAAGAGGTCGTTGTTGGTAACTGGAGAATGAGGAAAAGTAGGAGCTAGTTTGGTCGAGAATGTAAAACTCAGGAGAGTATCCGTGGATGGTTATGGCCGGAAAAAGAAATTCACGAACTTTTAAAACTCACGGAGATGTGAGTGTCGGAGAACTCGAACCGAGGTAATTTGAAATCCAGGGGGAAATAATTCTCACGGTGACTTGAGTGTCGTGGAAAATATCCGGACTGACATTGAGTAGTTGAAGAGAATGCCCCGTCGGTTCCACGGATCGACAAGCTAATGTTGATAACGGGCTGGAATATGCAATATTGAACGCAAGCCCACTTGGTTGTTCGCATATGAGTTTGACGAGACAGACGTTGGGCATGACCTAATTTAGAACTTTGTCGAGATTTTTGCACGGGGATTGGGTACGGGCACTTCTACAATTTGGAGACTATAAAAAGAAATACTTCTTGACATATGAGAATATCATATCATAATATCTCTACATCTCATAATACACTTTTGTTCTTCATAAAATATTTTAGGTTTACCCCTTTAGGGGAAACCGAGAAACTAATGTAAACATGAGAGGCTAAACTTTATTGATTAAGGATGAATTCAATGTTCTAGCGTGAAGCTTTATTATTATACAAGTTTGTTATGAGTTTTAATCATCTTATCGTTTGTTTTCACTACATCTAATTTTATGAGTGATTCTTAGATTGATTTGGGATGCATACTAGATTAGTCTATTAATTGTTCTATTGCTAGTATTGGGTTAGGAGATAAGTAATCGTCGAATAATTCATACACAAGTAGAAATCGCGAGACCTTGCAGAGGGATTCTGTGGAGCAATTGCGGGTGAATACAACACCAGCAAGTGAACCTTGAGCTAAGAGTTTAACTCATCGGGATCAACCTAATTCACAAAGCCTAAAACGTTCAATCGGATTACACCTTGAGTGAGCTACTACTTGGTGGTTCTGGGTTGGATAGAATCGATATTGAGAGCTTCCGTATCCGTGGTAAAAGGAGTTTTGAGGATAGCACCGAGCTAGCTGCTTTCCTACGGTTGGTGATGAATGGTTCTAACGAAGATAGATAAGTATACTAATCCAGTTATCGCTTGGTAACGGCGAAGGATTCCTTGATCATATCTTTCTTTTATTCGTTATTCTTTTTATTTCACTTCAAAACAACCCCCCTTTTGTGATTTTTATTATTTCGCTGAACTAAATAACATATCAATTACACAGCTCTCTGTGGGAACGATCCTTACTACCGCTATATTACTAGTTAATTAGTGGGAAATATATTGATTAATTTGTTGTGGTTACGACACGCATCAATTTTTTGCGCTCTAGGGGAGCGGTTGTTAATTGATTTGTTATTTGTTTAGCTTGTTTTTGTTTTTAAATTTTTTTTTCTTGTGTTCTTGTGAGTCGTCATGTTTCCTTATGGACATAACATGTACGGAGCACAAGACCAATCATCATATTATAGTGGTAATCAATTTGGATTTCAATCTCATCCATATAACAACTACCAACCATACCCTACGGAGCCTTATGGATACTCTCATACATATCAACAACCTTATGACGGGTATGTAAGTGAGCAATCAAAGGGATGGGAGGATATTTATACTTCTGATCAGCTGTTTTCTAGTAATGTGCAGATGACGGAGAGTGTGGAAAGACCTACTCCTCTTTATCATGTTCTTTCGTCATTTATGTCAAAAGAAGAGATACGGTCTGAACTTTCCATCGTGAATAACGGCGGAAAACGTATTAATATCCGAAAACTTTCTAAGCAATATGATCAATTAGAAGAAGTTGGAGCATCAGAAAAGACTCTCGAAGAAATTAACAAGGTAATACGAACAGAACTTCAACGTCGTTGGGATATTGAAGATTATGAGGTTGACGAAGACTCTGATGAAGATGAGCAACCTTTGGAAAATCCTTGCAATAATGGTAATGTTATTTCAACTCCGGATCATAATAACGATCACTCGCCTATTCAAAAGGAGGAGAATGAATATGACATAACCGTTGTTATAAATGGTGTAACGTACTCAAACAATGATTTTAGGATTTGCACCAATGAACTAGAATTTCTAGGAGATGATTCTGATTCTGATTCTGATGACGAAAGTGTTGAACAAATAGTGATTGAGAATGAAACCAAATTGGTTAAAGTTGTGGAAGACCCAATTGAGCTAGCCAAGGATTATAATGATCTTTGAGATTTCGGTTGAATTAGAAAGCGACGAAGAATGGCTAAATAGTTTGATAGAGGACCACAATACAAATGAGGTAAATAATTCATTGCAATTCTTTAAGAATGATAAGGATCCTGTAATACAAGAGATTGTGGAAGGTTTGTCTAATCCTTCGCATATTTCTAAATCTTTTGATCCACATTACTTAGGATTGGAGTTGTGTGCTTCCAAAGTTTTAACGGATTATTTTTCTTCTAAGTATATACCACTTGATGTGTTTGATTCTAGTATTGTGCAGGTTCATCGAGAGGAACCTATAGAAGTTCCCTTATTTTATGTTCTCTATCCACTTTCGAGTGTAGAAAGGACTAAGTGTGGGGAAGCTTTCAAGCTATAACAATTTCATTATTCATATATTATGCTAATCATTGTGTGAAGTTGTTACTAGAATTGCAGATTATTTTTCGGGGCACTACTGATTTTCAGATTGTTGGTATATGGACGATAACAAGAAAGTCGGGCTGACGACTTTAAACCAAGCGCTAAATGGGAGGCAACCCATAGGTTTTGTATCTTAAACCCTTTTATTTTTTGTTTTTATTGTTTTCATATCATATTTGCATCCCCATGTTTAATTTCATTGAGTCCGGAATCTATCTTAGAAGAGAATTATGACGAATACCTTTCCGTCAGAAAAATTCAGACTGCGCGTAGTTCAGTCCAGAGACCATAACTGTCAGACCGTTTATCGAAACATTGTGCCCTTTTGACAGTGTGTAGAAAACACGTAGATGAACAACTTTTGTGAAATGGAGTTTTTCTAAATTCCTTACCAATTTGTACAGTTTTTGCGTTTTATCTGCTGTTACGTCAGAATTCAGAATTTTCAGTTTTACACATTGAGGACAATGTGAAGTTTAAGTGTGGGGGAGCATTTATATGTTTGTATAGTTTGTTTTAGTTTGTTTTATGCCTTTAAAAAAAAAAAATCAGAAAAATAGAAAAAACCAAGAAAAATTGTGCTTTTTGAACTCCGAAATCTAGAAACTTGTGCCTTTAGGATGACACCATTAGTGGATTGAACCATTTTGAATGCAGGAGTTGAGGAACCAATTAACTAAAAGGGACGAACACATAGCTCAGAAATCACAAATAACATGATAGTTGTTACCATATCTCGGAATATCACCATATCACATTCTATTTTTATTTTTCCATATTTATCTATTGTTCTCTAAGTGCTTTGGTGGGTCACTAAACATCGACGTGTTATTACTGCTAAGATGAAATAGAGTGATTGAGTTGCTGAAAAAAAAAAAAAAAAAAAAAAAAAAAGACCGACCAATTAGACCAAACGGAATAAGAATGACACTTGGGAATAACAGTATGTGTGAAACGTAGTCCCTGTCTCCGTCGCCTAAACAAGCGTGGAATGCAGGATCCAAGGCAACTATCACGTACTTGCTGACAAGAAGCATGCGCTTGGATCCAAAAGATCTAATCATGCCGTTTAAAAAAAAAAAGTGAAAAGAAAAGAAAAAGAAAAGAAAGTAATATATTTGGTGAATAAAGTCACTCCTGGTTCCCTTGTATATGCCAGTGAGTTGATGTAGAAGTAAGTTGTTGGCCACTGGTTCCCTTGTATATGCCAGTGTGTTGACGCTAGAGTTGACCAGTAGCTCAATCCAATAGGCATAGGTTCATCTTGGCAGTGACCTTCAGACAGATATGGGAAACATTGATCGCTTGTGAACATTCGCCAACATCTACATCTATATTCATCTTCTTAATCTTTTCATTGTGATTGTGGTTTGTTAGTTTCCGAGTATTGTGGCTTGTTCGACTATCTAATTAGAGCTTTATTTATTTGAATATGAACTGAATTTGCGCAAGGTACCTCCTCCTGTAGTCATTTTGGATTCGTTCATGAATTTGTCACAAATAGACGGAGTTGGAAATATAGGTTTTGTAGGTAGACCTCTTGTAAACCTTCACGAGACTATAACTCGTCCACTAGGGACACCTAGGGGTTTAAAGGCCTTATTATTCATGCTAAGAGTAACCGTATCCTCGCCGACATGGAGTTGTTGTATTTTAGATAGTTTGCTCGAGGACTAGCAAAATCCAAGTGTGGGGGAATTTGTTAAGTGCATATTTTGCATATATTTAGTGTCGAATCCATGCTAGTATTTGCTATATTTTCTTGCAAATTATTATATATTACGCTTGTTTTCTTGTAATTGTGTTTCATTAGGTGAATCGTCCAAAAGAAGTGAATATGCACTTATGTGTGCAAAGAAAGATGTTAGCTACAAGTGGAGAAGAGCCAAAGACCAAGTGAAACTAGTTTGAATCCAAGAGTTCTTGTTATCACCTTGAAGAGGACGAGAAGATGAATCTAACGGCGAAAGAATGATGTCAATCTGACGTCATATAAAGAAGTACTGGCAAAAGAAGAAGTTAAACTTGTCGGTTCTCTGGAACTGACAGTTTAACCAGGTTCATTAAAGAAAAGCTCAGATGTTAAAGGCAGACGTGCTTCTTACTCAGATGCAAAGCAGCCCATGGAAACGGTGATATTATTAATGTGACGATGGACAAAGTTTAGCAGGGAGATGAGAACGAGAGTGAAGCTAATTTCATTGGGTTATTTTCGATAGTCTTGGATCTGTGGTTTGGTGTTGTTGCTGCTACCATTGGGCGAGGTTGCTGTTGACGAGAGGAAGTCAAATTAAGAAGAGTTGCTGCCGATATGATGAGTTGGATACTTCCACTCATTGCTGCCATTACTTCCACTGGAAGTGAAGATATAAAGGGCTCGGGTAAGTTCAGGGAGTTGTTGACTGATGGAGACGAAGTCTGTGTAATGGCTACATGAAGCCGAGCAGAGATTGAACACAAACATGGGAGATAGAATGGTATTTCTGCCATTAATGGTGACGGAGAATCACAACAAGAAGATAGCTTACAGAGAAAACAGAGAATGAAGATGGCAGCAGTGTTATGCAGTCAAGAAGGAGGATTGGTAGTTGTTGTTGTCGGAGTTGGAGTTCGAGAATGGAAGTGATGCTGTCGAGAAGCGATGAAGGTGGCAGCGATGAAAAGATATGAAGATGAAAGCAGTAATGATGGTGAACGAGAATGCAGTCGTGGACATAGTTGAGCAGGGAGATAACAACGATGAAGAGATGAAGCTCGAGTTGGTTTGCAATGGAGGGCTGGAGGAGGCATAACGAGTGGTGATGTGATGCTTCCATTGGAGATGGAGTTGCTGTAGAAGCAGAGTAGTAATAATCAGTGATGTGGTTTTGCGGGGTTGATCTTTGTTTGCAGATCTTTGATGAAGTGAAAGATGAAGAAGAGGTCGTTGTTGGTAACCGGAGAATGAGGAAAAGTAGGAGCTAGTTTGGTCGAGAATGTAAAACTCAGGAGAGTATCCGTGGATGGTTATGGCCGGAAAAAGAAATTCACGAACTTTTAAAACTCACGGAGATGTGAGTGTCGGAGAACTCGACCGAGGTAATTTGAAATCCAGGGGGAAATAATTCTCACGGTGACTTGAGTGTCCGTGGAAAATATCCGGACCTGACATTGAGTAGCTGAAGAGAATGCCCTGTCAGTTCCACGGGACTGACAAGCTAATGTTGATAACGGGCTGGAATATGCAATATTGAACGCAAGCCCACTTGGTTGTTCGCATATGAGTTTGACGAGACAGACGTTGGGCATGACCTAATTTAGAACTTTGTCGAGATTTTTGCACGGGGATTGGGTACGGGCACTTCTACAATTTGGAGACTATAAAAAGAAATACTTCTTGACATATGAGAATATCATATCATAATATCTCTACATCTCATAATACACTTTTGTTCTTCATAAAATATTTTAGGGTTTACCCCTTTAGGGGGAAACCGAGAAACGGTGTAAACATGAGAGGCTAAACTTTATTGATTAAGGATGAATTCAATGTTCTAGCGTGAAGCTTTATTATTATACAAGTTTGTTATGAGTTTTAATCATCTTATCGTTTGTTTTCACTACATCTAATTTTATGAGTGATTCTTAGATTGATTTGGGATGCATACTAGATTAGTCTATTAATTGTTCTATTGCTAGTATTGGGTTAGGAGATAAGTAATCGTCGAATAATTCATACACAAGTAGAAATCGCGAGACCTTGCAGAGGGATTACGTGGAGCAATTGCGGGTGAATACAACATTTGACAAGTGAACCTTGAGCTAAGAGTTTAACTACTTGGGATCAACCTAATTCACAAAGCCTAAAACGTTCAATCGGATTACACCTTGAGTGAGCTACTACTTGGTGGTTCGGTTGGATAGAATCGATATTGGAGAGCTTCCGTATCCGTGGTAAAAGGAGTTTTGAGGATAGCACTTTGAAGACTGTTGCTTTCCTACGGTTGGTGATGAATGGTTCTAACGAAGATAGATAAGTATACTAATCCAGTTATCGCTTGGTAACGGCGAAGGATTCCTTGATCATATCTTTCTTTTATTCGTTATTCTTTTTATTTCACTTCAAAACAACCCCCTTTTGTGATTTTTATTATTTTATTTGAACTAAATAACATATCAATTACATGACTCTCGTGGGAACGATCCTTACTACCGCTATATTACTAGTTAATTAGTGGGAAATATATTGATTAATTTGTTGTGGTTACGACACGCATCATATGCGTACAATCTCGCATACTGGCGAACCCAAACTAAGTCCGACCACTTAGGAATGCATACCCGTTTGCATACTTGAGTAGGTTATGTTCTAAAATCGGTTTGTTCATGAATTAGTACATTTATAAATTAAGGAATGCAATCTTTTGCAAACCGTGGCTATAATGTTCATGAATTGATTCGAGTGAATCAAAATCGATTTTGCTTCAATTGTGTCTTATATACTTCTATGAGAATATAAACAATTAAACAACTCTGTAACTAGTTTCATTTGAGTCATTTGAACTATCATTGTGTTAAGATGAACAAGGTTGATATGAAAGTGTTCATATGGATAACTTCGGTAAACTATTGTTGAGCCAACAAGGTGTACATGTTTAGGCACGGTTACCCATATCTAAATGAAGTCACTTTTCATTTGTGTGTAGCAAGCTAAGTTCGATCTAACGGTTGAAAGATATTAGCTTGAGTCTAATCAGGTTTCCATCTAACGGTGAATATTGAATACTTTGTTACCAAGGTAACATTGATTGTAAACCCTGATTTGAAGACTATATAAGGGAGAACTCTAGCAACTGGGAAACCTAATCCCCACACCTCCTGTGATACGAGTTGCGACTAGAGTCGATTCTCCTTTAACCTAGGTTTTTCTAAAACCATTATAGGTTAACGACTTAAAGACTTAATTGGTATTGTGAAGCCAGACCCAACTATTTTCTCTGTAGTAGCATGTTCTGATCTTGTTGTATTCTATCGTATTGAGTATTATCTTCTCTAAGATTTGCTCGAGATTTAATCTCCGATAGGCAAGATAAAAAGTAGTCACAAACATTTTCGTCTCATCGTTTGTGATTCCAGAATATCTTGTTTCGCTACCATACGATTAAGATTATTGTGAGGTGATTGATATTACTAGGGTGTTCTTCGGGAATATAAAGTCTGGTGTATCAATTAGTTCTTGTTCACCTTGATTTATCAAAAGACGGAATAAAACTCATAGGTATTTCTGTGGGAGACAGATTTATCTATTCAATAGAATTTTCTGTGTGAGACATATTGGTTTTGAAAAGACGAGGGTACCCAAATATACCTCAATCTAAAACATTTCAGCCTAGAAGTCATTTCTTCGAAAGTGATTGTCTATGGACTGAGTCGAGACAATACAACTAATCAGTACACACTTCGTGTGATCGTCTATGGATACGAGATCGAGACAATACGACAACAAGATAACTTGCGTGATTGATTATGGATACAAGATCGAGACAATACAACAACGAAGTATGATTACTTGATAATAGGTTCGTACTTAACCAAACACAATAGGATTGCTATCAAGTAATTGGGAATTAACGTTTGTGTATTTTACTTTTAATTATAGTAAAAACAATTATAATTGCGGAAATAGAAAAGTAAAAGACACAACAAAATTTTGTTAACGAGGAAACCGCAAATGCAGAAAAACCCCGGGAACTTGTCCAGAATTGAATACTCTCAGGATCAAACCGCTATAAAAAATCTAAACCAACTTCGTATAGTTGAGACCAAGCAACTAAATCTATAGTTCACCTAGTTCCGCCTGTATCCCTGCGCCTCCAACTTGCAATAAGTCACGCACTTGGAACAATTCCTTTGGTTCGTATTCCAAACAGTAAAGGAACAAAAAATCTGTTCGGTAACAACTCTTTTCAAACAACGTGATATGAGTTTGACAAAAGGCTCTTCCGTTTATACCAATAAACTCCTTTGTCGGGTTCTTAGATCAATTTATCAACAACTACCAAAGTAATTGTTTAGACTATGAAATCAATACTATGAATCACAAAGAAATGTATTGATGCCGATCTACTCAACTAATCAATCCAATCTAACAAAAGATAAACCGATTATAGTTGGATCCTCAGCCGATCAAGTTTTGTGCACAGTGCACACCAAAGATTATGAACTCAAATAAGAAATCTTCTTTTTCTTCAAATCTTCTTAGATCTTCAATAAACACCTGCACACAATCAACTTGAATCTCTTGTAATCAATCACACACAGAACGGAGTCTGTTAATAGTGGATTATCATAAGACGTCTTTAGATCTACAAACAGTCTAAAGATCCCCGTCGAAACTTCGATCTAGTTTGAGTGAATCTTATATCAGATGAGAAGTTTCTCAGGCATAAACAAACTAGGTGCAATCAAAGTTCAACAACCGTTAGTCAATCAAATCAATCGAAAACTAATAATAAAGCGCAATTATCTAGTTTCCCACCCAACGGTACTCGTAGGGCTTCCCAATCCCAAAGAAGTCTTTAAAACGAGCGGTCGTAAAAGATTTCGCCTAATTAGGGTACTTTCCTCTCGAATAGACGGCTCCACCCAGTAACAACACAATAAGGTAGTTTTCTTTGGCTCCGAGGATTAGTTTGTTAGAAATGCAAACTTCAATATTTATAGACCAAGGAAGTTTGGACACCAAGGAATTTCCAAAATCGAATATTCTCAAAGATATGCAATAAACACCAAATCGGTTTTCATAATTCCTGGAAATTCTCTGTCCAAATATTGAGCGAAATCTCAGTAGAAAATCTCCAATTAGTAAATGCACATTACCAATTTTTATTTTCTAAAGATATGCATTTAATTGCTGGAAATTAAAAGCATATAAAACTAAAAACCTTAATTAAAAGATTCTCAATTTATTTCGATCCGGGATTCTCCTTTAGCTATTAAGGAATATCTTTGAACAATAATAGATAAGAATTACTGCACGTGTTCAAAGTATGTCGACATCTTTACTTTGTAAATCCTCTTTCATATTTACAATCTTGGAACCGATTTGCCACACTTCCAAACGAGTTTAGAATTGGTTCATCTGATTTCCAAGAACTATGTGATTGATCAAAAACATTCAATCACCATTCATGGGTTTAACGGTTCTACCAAAACAAGTTTCGGTTCTACCTCCGAGTGGCAACTAGGATCGGTCACATTAGTTTCCAAAACTTTGTTAACTAAGTACCAGGATCGGTTACCACTTATTTATGGTACTTACTTGTGATCGGTTGCACAAGTTATAGGATCAATTACACCAATAACTAAAACTTGTTAACCTACTACAAGGATCGATTACACATCTTCTGATTAGTCCCACCAAGTAATAGGATCGGTTACCCAATGACTAGAATTGATCACACCAATTACAAATATTGATCATACCATCTTAGGTGATTACTTAAGATTGGTTTCACTAATAAATGTCATACCGATACATAAGTCAGGCATTGTGAATAATTTTACCAAGATACATAAACAAGTTATGAGCGGTTATACTAACACACATATTGGTAATCCAAATATTTTCAATGAATAACAATACCAATAAGATTAGTGATTTCCCTTTCGATTCACAAAACAAGTTTATGAATGTACTTCCTTTAAACGAATGTAATCCATTGTTTCCTAGGACGAAATCTTCACCCATACCCATACATAATCACAATAGCATTCATACGATTATGTCGATGTCTTATATACAAAGTTCAAAGATAGGCGTTATACTTCGTATTATAATTCCTTAATACTACGTCTAACTAGAGTATAATCATACACAACGTCGTAATTATGCTTTCAATAGAACACGACTTGAAAGATACGTTAGGAATGAAACAGTTCAAGTCAAAATATTACTAACCTCAAGAGGAAGGATGATGTCGTCGTTGTATCTCGTGACTTCTTCACATTCTTCAAGTCTTCGAGTAATACTTGTATGTCTCATATCCTAATAGCTTTCTAGTAAACCTATACGAAGTTGACTCTAGTAAATAATCAAGCGACTCTTTAAATGAGTTTTGGTTCTCTAAAATATGAAAACCAAACTTGACATACCAACGCTTGGTGGGTTCAACCGAGCTATGCTCTAACAGGTTTATCAAGTCTTCGACTTCGGGTCGTAGCAACTCTTAGTTGTGGGTGAGATCAGCTAAGGAAATCAAGTGCGTAGAGTCCTACTGGGATTCATAGGAGTAAGGAACGCGATTGTACCTTGATCAGTGTGAGATTGGTTAGGTCTCAACTACATTCTAGTCCGAAGTTAACTTGGAGTAGGCTTGTGTCTGTAGCGACTTAATACAATGTGGTGTTCAAATCTCGACTAGGTCTCCGGGTTTTTCTGCATTTGCGGTTTCCTCGTTAACAAAATTTCAGGTGTCTGTGTTATTTATTTTCCGCATTATATTTTTTATATAATTGAAATATCATAGGTTGTGCGTAGTTCAATCAATTAGATGATCCAACCTTTGGTTGTTGACATAAATTGATTGACACTTGAACATTGGTTTTTGGTACCGTTCAAGTTGTTTCACATAATAATCAGGCTCGCGGAATTTTATATGTTTGATTTGATGATTACATTATGAAACAGAGATACAACTCTTGAATATATTTCCATTGATTGAGTCCGACTGTCTAGTTGATTCTCTTGGAATTATATTAGAGTTTGCCCATACAGATTGCCTAAACGAAATATTAGGTGAGGTTGTTAGACTCCCACTTTTTCAGGTCTTATTTCAGCATAAATTAAAATGTCAACAATTTGACTAGCTTTGACTTCCAAAATACATCCATGTTCAAAAATCTTTAGATAGTTGAGAGAGCAATCGAGTGGACTTCTGGCCATCCGATTAGCAAGGTAACATATTTCTTTTCTGTGCCCCGAACTTTATTTATAGAATATTGCAAAACTAAACAAATACCATCAAATCGTAAAAAATAGGGAACCAAACAAATGTAAATCAAGATGTAAAAATGACGTATTTATATGCTCATCACATGCCAATTATTATCCAGTATGTCTAACTCTTGTTGCGTTATTTTTTTTTTTGGTGTGTGTATTTGTGTACGCGTTGTCACACTATATTGACATATCAATGTAAATTTTTCATAGAGCATAAGCAAAAAAAATTACTGTGAATCCTTAGATTATGTGAACTCATATTTAGTAATGGTGCATTTGAAAAAATTTACAAGAATTGTTATAGCTATCTTCATTTTTGTACCAAAGGTGTAATATGCCTTTTGTGCATTAGTGGTATTATGACATATAACATTTTCTCTCTTGCAGGTTCAGAAGCCATGTTTGCTAATCTTGTAACTTTCAGGCTTTCACCAGATGGGTTTTGAATTGGAGTTCAATGAGAGAACAAGTTACATGACTTGCCATATCCAGAGTTCAAGCCCATGTTATTTTTGCATCGAAGGGGAAGTTAGTCTGGGGTTTACTCATATCATTCTACCCGTGCCTAGTGATTTTAAGGGTGGAACTGTGGCTACAAAGAATTGAGTTAAAAATCAGTTAGTAGATACTTGTTTGGAGCATCGTTTTAGGGAGGTAAACTTTTATGTTGACTCTTTGGTAAGGATCAAGTTTCTGTGCAGGTCTCAGAGCTGTTGCAAATGCGAACATTTGATTTTAACGTGAGAGCTAAAATGCTTGATACACTTTAGGTTCTGTAATTAGGAGTTGTTGTTGTTGATTCTTTTTGGTTATTTCATTAGCTATCTATTATAAACCTATGAACTCTTTGTAATTCTTTGAGTTGCGATGAATCAATAAAATTGCGAAATAAAGACGAATAGACAATGAAATGTTTAATCTGTACTCCGAAAGTTATGATATTCCTTGCCATGTTTAAGCATTTTCTTGTGAAGAGATGCTTTTAGAATTTGAGCAATCACTACAGGAAAAATAGACATCTACAACTGGGGTTTTACAACTCTTTGCTAAACATCGTAGAAAGTCTTATGTTTTACAACTGGTTTCAAAGGAAGAGTTGTCGTATATCATCACTACCAACCCTTAGGACCAAGGTGTTGGCTAAGAAAACAAACGACAACTCCTTAAGAAAAAGAGTCAGGGGCGGATGTATGCACAGACTTCCCCTGGCTGAATCAAAGTTTTTTTTTTTAGGGTAGTAAATCATAGCCAAAATTCGTCAAGCTCATGTGCACCTGCTGTCAAGCCAGGGTAGAAATCTATTGCCAAGCCATGGCAAAAGTTTAGGGAAATAGGAAAACCCCTAGGGAGATAAAGATTTTATGTCCGAAACCCCATTTCTCTAATCTTAAGAAAAAATCAAAAACCCTTAAATAGATTTTGAATCCCATGTATCTGATCTTGGGTATGCTTGTTTTGTTTTGTTTTTTTTTGTTGCAGCTTGGGTCTATTGAAATCAGCAGTTTCTCTCACTTGTAATCATTTTTTTTTGCGAGTAAGTATTCGATTTGGTTATTATATATGTCTGCTTCTGATTATAAGATTAGGGTTTTATTTGAAGGGGATGAGTCTAATTTTTGTTTGTTTGTTCTTATTTCAGTTTATGTATTAAGAAAACTATGAAATCGGACTTTTATTGTCTGGTGTGTAAAGTTCCATTCGGACGAAGAGGTACGTTTAACTATCTTATTTCATTTTCTTCTGTAAAATCCCAATTTTGTTCCGTGACATTTTACTAAAACCCTAGATATTGGATGACGGATCTTGTTTATACCCTTTACCCCAATCTTACTTGCATAATATTGTTGTTGGGAAAGAGGTTCGACTCCAACAGAGGCTTGAGGCGGAGTTGCAACTCAAAAATCTTAAGCTGAACAAATCTAGGATTTCAAGGTGAGTTTAGGAAGGGGATAAAAACCGGAAATGCTTTATAAGGGAATTCCCTTTTTTTCTCTTGAGCTGACCAAACCGCCGAGTCATAAGGGAATTCCCTTTTTTTCTCTTGTCGGGACAAAGGGGGACCAGCCCGCCGTGAGTGTATCATTTCTGGATAAAAACACGGCATATTCCCATAGATTGGCAAATAATTGCAGGAGAAAAAAAATACCATTTCGAAGTTGGTCGTGGAGAATAAAGATTGTTTTGATCAAGACATAATTAAAATTTAAAAGAGAGATTAGGAATTTTTATGTCTTTGTTTGAAGAAAGGTGGAACTTAGATCCTCGTTTGATTCCTTGGAGTTTGCTCAGCTAAGTCAATGCAGTGGTGGTCAATTATAGCCGAAATGGTTATAAATAATAATTGGAAGAAGATCAATTGATGAGCTCTTTCGTAGGAAGAACAGTCACATTTAGTGCAAAAAATGCGTACACAGCATTGTTAGCTCAAGCGACAGTGGTGGAGAAACAAGTCTGGTAAGAACGGAACATGAGAGTCTATGACGGAAGGTATCTTACTTGGAAAGAGGTAATCTCTTTGTTTTGCCACTACGCAATTTTTTTTCTTCAAACCCCCTAGTTTTGTTTCCTGGTTCCGCCACTGAAAAGAGTTGTGACGACATTTAACTATAACAACTATGTTCCATAAAGGTAGTGACTAAGCCTATCACAATTTTCATAAGAGTTGTTGAAGAACACCAAAATATGATGATGAAAAATAGTGTTAGAGGGGAGATTCGAACATGAACTTACTGCATGGAAGTCCAGCTCATCAACCATCCTTACATTTCACAAGTTTTGGTTGTTTGTGTTTTTTTTAATAAAAAAGTATAACCACACTTATAAGAGTTGTTGAAGTAAGAGGGGAAAAAAGATAAGGAAGGAATGGATATGGAAGGAATGATGTCAAGGGAAAAAAAGAAAATGAATGGACGATTGTAGATGAAATGGGATTATTAGAAAGTATTAAGGAATAATTGAATGGATGGTTATGATGTTATGATGGTTATATTAAAAATAGGATTATTAGAAAGAAATTAAGGAAAAATATAAATTAAATGGACGACTGTAGATGGAAATGGATGGTTATGATGAAACTTTTCTACAACCCCCTTCCACAACTCTTAAGAAAGATTGTCGTAGGGATACGACAAAATTTTCTCACTTCAACAAAAGATTTCTCAATTCTGCTAAAAAAAATCCACTTTTGGAGTCTAGTTCTGCAAAATTTTACCCTACGCTTTATTTTTCCTCTCTTTGTTATATTACTCAAATCAGAACAAAGATATTATTCCTAAAATACCCCTTAAGCATCTCTTATATGCTAACTCTTTCCCTTTGTCACTTCTTCCCGTCGACGATTGGACACCAATTTAGAACCTTTCAGAAGCAGTTCATTGTATGTTGTACGTTAGCACGTGCATCCGTTTTCTTGGTCTAATCCAACTCTGCACATGTAACACGTGGCATTACATGTTTGAAATTTCAAAATGGTTTGGGAGAATATTCCAAATTAATCTTTCCTGTATATGGTTGGATTCATCGTTTGTACAAAGTTTCCGACTTATAGTAGTCCACTTACCGCCAGGTTTCGATCTCGGAGCCAGTTTCTTTCTTGAAGTTCACGAACTTGTGTGTGTTTAAGGTTTCTGGTAATATTCTCATGAATTCTTACCCACAAGGTGTAACCGGTCACAAGCTACCTTTGGGAAGTAAGGTGTAACCGGTCACAAGCTCATTCGGGAAGCAAGGTGTAACCGGTTACAAGCTATTTCGGTTAAGCTGAACAAATCTTAACTTTTGTTGAGTGTTGTGGTATAACCGGTCATAGCCTATGTTATGAATGGTTGGATTCATCGTTTTTGCGAACTCTCGACTTATAATAGTCCGCTCCTGGCCGGAGTTTCGATCTCGGAGCTAGTTTCTTTCTCAAAGTTCACGAACTTGTGTGTGTTTAAGGTTTCTGGTAATATTCCCATGAAATCTTACCCGCAAGGTGTAACCGGTCACAAGCTACCTTTGGGAAGCAAGGTGTAACCGGTCACAAGCTCATTCGGAAGCAAGGTGTAATCGGTTACAAAGCTATTTCGGTTAAGTCGAACAAATCTTAACTTTTGTTGAGAGCTGTGGTATAACCGGTCATAGCCTATGTTATGAATGGTTGGATTCATCGTTTTCGAACTCTCAGACTTATAAGTAGTCCGCTCTTGGCCAGGTTTCGATCTTGGAGACAATTTCTATCTTGAAGTTCACAAACTTGTGTGTGTTTAAGGTTTCTGGTAATATTCCCATGGAATCTTACCCGTAAATGGTTGGATTCATCATTTTTGCGAAATCTCATACTTCTAGAAGTCCGCTCATGGCCAGGTTTCGATCTCGAAGCCAGTTTCTTTATCGAAGTCGCCTGAAAAGGGTTTGTTTAAGGTTTAAGAGAATGTTCCGATGGAGTCTTACCTGTAAATGGTCGGATTCATCGTTCTTACAAAGTTTTCGAATTATAGTAGTCCACTCCCGTCCGATTTCGAGCTCGAGCAACTTTCTTCTCGAAAGTCGCGAGAAAAGGGTTTGTTTAAGGTTTCAGAGAATGTTCCGATGGAATCTTACCTATAAATGGTCGGATTCATCGTTCTTACGAAGTTTTCGACTTATAGTAGTCCACTCCCGTCCAGGTTTCGAGCTCGAGTCACTTTCTTTCTCGAAGTCGCCGAGAAAGGGTTTGTTTAAGGTTTGAGAGAATGTTCGATGGAACCTTACCAATGAATGGTCGGATTCATCGTTTTACGAAGTTTCCAACTTATTGTAGTCCACTCCCGGCCAAAAGTTATGAGCTCGGAGCCACTTTCTTTCTCGAAGTCGCTTTAAAAGGGTTTGTTTAAGGTTTTAGAGAATATCCCGATGGAATCTTACCTGTAAGTAGTCGGATTCATCGTTCTTACGAAGTCTCCGACTTGTCTGCGTACCTAGTATGTGAACACAATGGTTAAGTTCTAGAGTTGGTATTGTATGATTCTCATACTCATGAACTAAAAAATTTATGATTAAAGGAATGCAAAGTTTGCAAACAAGTGACTTAATGCGAAGTTTGAAACACAATTAGATTCATTTGATTATCTTTCATGATTGACTGATCATCATATTTGATCTAGAAGTGTTAGATAAATATGGTTAATTTAAAAGTGTTCATGTGGCTAACCGGTTAACTATATGGTTGGATTCATCGTTCTTACGAAGTTCCGGACTTATAGTAGTCCGCTCTGGCCAGTTTCGATCTCGGAGACAGTTTCTTTCTCGAAGTTGACGAATTGGTGTGTGTTTAAGGTTTCTGAGAATATTCCTGTGGAATCTTACCGGTAAATGGTGTGATTCATCATTCTTACGAAGTTCCAGACTTATAGTAGTCCGTTCCTGGCCAGGTTTCGATCTCGGAGCCAGTTTCTTTCTCGAAGTTGACGAATTGGTATGTGTTTAAGGTTTCTGAGAATATTCTCATGGAATCTTACCGGTAAATGGTGTGATTCATCATTCTTACGAAGTTCCAGACTTATAGTAGTCCGATCCTGGGCAGGTTTCGATTTCGGAGACAATATCTTTCTCGAAGTTGACGAATTGGTGTGTGTTTAAGGTTTCTGAGAATATTCCCATGGAATCTTATCGGTAAATGGTGTGATTCATCATTTTTACGAAGTTCCAGACTTATAGTAGTCCGCTCCTTGCCAGGTTTCGATCTTGGAGCCGTTTCTTTCTTGAAGTCGCCAGAAAAGGGTTTCTTTAAGATTTCGGAAAGTATTTCGATGATGTATCATGCTAAATTTAAAGTCAGAACCCTCCCAAAGCTTCTTGGTTCATAGTTTGTATGTCATTATACAATATTTGAAGTTCGAATCGACACTAAGCTTCATATTTACTAATTTCGATGATATATCTTGCTAAGTTTGAAGTCACAACCCACCCAGAGCTTCATGGTTCATAGTTTGTTTGTCTTTATACCGAATTTGAAGTTCGAATCCATATTGAGATTCATATTTATTGATTTCGATGATGTACCCTGCTAAGTTTGAAGTCAGAACCTACCCGAAGCTTCTTGGTTCATAGTTTGTTTGTCGTTATACCACATTTGAAGTTTGACTTTCACTGAGCTTCATATTTATCGATTTAGATGATGTATAATGCTATGTTTGAACTCATAACTCTCCTGAAGCTTCTTGGTTCATAGTTTGTATGTCGTTGTACAACACTTGAAGTTCATGACCTGTACGACTAGTCGAAATGGCTTCATGACCTACGTGGCTAGTCGAAATTCAATCCAGAATCACAAAAAGAAAGCACAAAAGCATAAAGAGAAAGCACAAAGAAACACACCAATTATCGAATTCATTTCTTATTTTTCAGCTTCACTCCTATATTTTTTTCGAAATTTTTGATTATCGAAGGTTCATAATAATATAAAAATTTATTGATATATTTTTTAGATTTTTTGCATATCGAAAGTTGATAATTAAACAGAATTTAGTTTAGCAAAGAAGCACAATTTAGCAAAGAAACACAAACTTCTTACATACTGGGGTTGATCCGTATGACCTTCCCTAATAAACTCTCTACCGTTCAAAGACATCCAAGAATTTTTGCAATCCGTATGACCATCCTAATCTACGGTCCATAGTTACTTTGACTGTATACCCTAGCAGCTGGAACCCATTTCATTCCATTCGATTCATTTGAGATTGGGTCTTCTTCCGCTGAAATTGCAATGGCTTCTTTGAAACTCTCTTTTTTACTTTCTTCTTTTTCGTTCTTAAAAAGATGGGTTTTGAAGGATGTTGTTGATGTTCATGGGGTTTGATGGAGATGGCGATTCTGAAGCTGAGAAAGAGGGAAAAACTATCGATGTTGTTCAGTAAGAAATGAGAGAAGGAAATCAAATCAGAGAAGAATACTGAGTTTTGTTGCAGCCATCAATGGAGGAAATTGGGGTTTTTGAATACTGGAAATGAGAAATTGAAGCTGCAAATCAGAGAGAGAACAATATTGGAGAGTGGGTTTGTGTTTGAATTACCTAATCTAAGAGAAGATGGGTATGTGGTGGTTTTGGATCTACAGATTATGGTTTTTATCTGAATTTGATTTTGGGAATGGATTTAAGGTCTAAGAATCAGTAGAAGAAAAAGGGCCTGCTGTTGTTTGGTTAGATTTCAAATGGATATGATTCAGTTGAAGTCATGAATAGATTGCAGTGGGTGTTGAAGTTACAGGATAGTGGTACTAAGATGCATCTGAGATAGGTTTGGTGAACACGGTATGATGAGGAAGAATTAATAATTGATGTGTGACTTTTAATGAAGATTAGAGAAGCTAGGGTTTCTATTCTTTCCCAAAATAGATATTAGGGTTCTTGGATGTAATTGAATCAAGTGACTGAAATTGAGGTTTTAGGGGAAGGATTAGAGATGGGTATATTTGATTTGAAAATTTGATTGATGTTGTGAAGCTGTTAAGAAAGAAATTAAGGAAGGTGATGTTTATGTTGAATCAAATTAGAGGCCATGGTGGTGGTATAGGCAGATGAGGAGGTCGTGGTGGTGGTGGAATGAAAGGTGGTAGTAAATTGATTGTTGAACTACATAGACATGAAGGTGTTTTCATTGCTAAGGGTAAAGAAGATGCACTTGTGACTAGAAATATGGTTTTAGGTGAATGTCTGTTTGTGGTAAGAAGATAGTTTCTGTCCAAAATGATGATGGGACTAAGATTGAGTACGGAGTCTGGAATCCTTTTAGATTAAGCTTGCTGCTGCTTTACTTGGTGGTGTTGACAATATTTGAATTGTAAGTAAGGGTTTCACTTTTTTTTTTTTTTTTTTTTTTTTTTTTGTTGTTTTTAAATTTTGTCATTGTTTTAACACTAATGGTGTTTGATATACAACTTCATGTGCATTAATGGTAAAGTTTTGCTAATTTTGTTAATTTGACTCTCAACTTGATTATTGATTCATGGTTATCATCTAGTTTTAGTGATCAAATTTCAATTGTTCAAAGTGTTTTGATTTTTGCTATTTTTTGCTTGGGGATTTTTGCTACGGATATTTCAGTGGATGTACCCAATGTTCTTTTCATTCTTTGATGTTGGGTTATTTAATTTAGTTTGGTTAAATTACAGGAAGAAATTGAGAAAGTGGATGTCTCTGTGTTGGTGTTTGTCAAGGGTTTTAGAAGCTATGAAGATGTTGGGTTCGATTTGGTAATACAGGGTATGGAAGATGTTATTTCCATGGATGATTACAAAGGAGTTATTGATTCTTGAACTGGTGGTGATGTTCTCGGTGAGAAGAAGATGGTTTGAATCGTGCTTGAATTGGTGGAGCCACAACGGATGGTGGTAGCAGGTGTTGGAATTGCAAGCCGTGAATAGAGAATAAAGTAATGTGTTGCTGCTACATGAAATGGGTTTTTGCCAAGCTCTTGTTGCAGGTGAACATGAGAACAAGGAGAATTGCAGATTGAAGGGTTTGAGATGAGAATTACATTGCAGCTGCAGACTAAGTGTCGTATTGACGAGCTTTCATGTATGATTTGTTTCTTTTTTAAAGTCACCTCTTAAAGTGGATATGCTTCGAATTTTTGAAAACTTATTTGTCAAGTCTTTCTTGATGATGCAGAACAAAGATGTGACGAAGGCTATTCACAAAGTTGTTGTTGCATATGACTGCAAGATTGTTGAAGCTGTTCTTAGTCACCAACTAAATAAGTTTGTGATTGATGGGAACAAGGTCATACTTAGTGTATCTAATCCAGAGACCAGAGTTGATGATGCAGAGTTCGAGGAGAATGAAGTGTATGCAATTTATATAGTTTCCAGCACGGGGGAGGGCAAGGTAAGTGTAATTGTTGTAGTCACATTCATCATGCAGAGATGCAACTATATATTCCATCCATCTTTCATTCGATTCTTAATTTAGGAATTTTATTTTCCATCCAAAACTAGTGGATGAGAAGCAAACAACCATTTATAAGAGAGTTGTGGACAAAAGCTATAATTTGAAGATGAAAGCATCTAGGTTTATCTTGATGAAATAAGTTTGAAATTTCCTATCATGCCATTTTCAGAAGGTAACTTGATTCCTACAAAATAAATGCGACTTTGTTACCTTTCAGCATAGGCTTTCGTCTGCTATACTAACAGTGTTGATGCTATTAGGGCTTTGGAGGAGAAGCGGGCACGACTGGGTTGGGTTGAATGTATGAACCATGAGCTTTTGCCACCATACCTTGTTCTTCATGAGAAGTCTGGTAAGCTTCAATACTATTTGAAGAGACGTATTACAACATACCTAGTTGGCCCTGTATATTTGCTCAGTTATTTATATGATAGTTCAATAACTTTAGGATTGGAACCTTCCTTTCTTTCAGGTAATTCGTTCAATTGTTTCTTTAAATTTGTGTTTCATTTATAGTATTCAAACTTCTCATACTTCGTAAACTATTCTGAGAATATTATTTGAATGCTAGTCCCTTTCGTGATATGTGCAGGTGATTTTGTCGCCCAAATCAAGTTTACAGTTCTGTTGATACCAAATGGGTCTGACAGAATAACAAGCCATGCTCTCCAAGAGCTGAGTCCACAAAAATGATAGAAGATGATGCTGAAATCAAGGGTTGGTTAAGCTGATGAGACGGTGGAAGCTGAACCTATGGATGAGACATCAAATGCCACTACATTATAAGAAGTGCAACAACAATAGGGTATTCTGAATTTTTGTTAATAATCTCCATGCTAATTTGCTTATCTCATATTCTTTTGTAAGTGGGATGCTCCAGAAAGAATATTTCATTTTCTTTTCTTTTATTGCGCAACACACTTTCATAAAAGGTGATTTGAAGTTACCTAGGTAATGCAATTGTTGTGGCAGGTTAACTTGCATGAATGTAAATGTGTTACCTTTGGCGGGTTAATGTGAATGTGAGATACTTTCGGCAATTCGGTTTCACCTATAAATTTTTTTTTCAAAATATTTTTATGCACACAACTTCTAATAAGAGTCGTGTTCCATATTTCAACTACACAAACCAGAGGCTGTGAAAGAATGTCTTTACGACATAACTAGGTGTTATCCAACATAGTTCTACAACTCTAACAAGTGTCGTGCAAATCTTATTCATAATAGTAATAAGAGTTGTAACATATTTCTACAATACACATCCTAGGTTGTCTAAGATAATCCTTCAACTTATACAAGTGTTGTGTTACATATTTCTACGATACGCATCCTTTGTTGTGTAAAATAGTCCTACAACACAAGCAAGAGTTGTGTTAGGCTTTCAAAAAAAAATCGAAAGAGAATCACAACTTTGGAAAAATATTGTTGAACCATGAATCACATCACCCTTTACAACTCTTAGTCAAGCATTGTAGAAAATCTTGGACTTTCTACAATACCCCCTTCCACAATGCATAAAATGGAGTTGTCGTAGGGGTACTACAACTCTAATATGTAGTCGTCAATGATGATTTTTCCCGTAGTGAATACTGTGATTTTAAATAACAAAAGAAATAGAACCGTATAATTCAGTAAATATAACGTTTTAATACTTATAACGTTTCCACTTACCGGAAAACAAAACTGGTCCATGATTAAGAACCAACATGAGGAGTGCATAAAACACCGTTGTCGAGACAACATATATAAACATCATATTTCGAGACTTCACAAAGATAATTGATATTTCCTTTGGAGTTTAGGTAAATATGTCGCTAAAACTTGCTTGTGTTTGGTATTTAATTAGGGTTTGTATACCAATTACCTAATGGTCGTTCTTCTTCTTCCTTAATGGTTTTAAGTTCTTGTTCAATAGTTTAAGGGGAGCGTTAGCACAATTTATTTATTTTCTTTCGTTTTTTTACTTTTCGCAATAACATCAAAAACGTAAGAAGCGCAAAGGAAAGGTAGAAAAGTCGTCAGCGGTGGGCTTGACTTAGTGAGTTGAGCAGAATTATTGATTTATCATCCAAGAGTAACACACGATGCAACCAGTTTCATTCAGTTTGAAGTTGGTTACATTTGGATTCACCCAAGAGTAACACGAGATGCAACCAGTTTCATTCAGTTTAATCTTTTATAAATTCAAACTCATCCAAGAATAACACAAGAAGCAACCAGTTTCATCCAGATTAAGGTTGGCTTCATCCAAGAATAACACAAGATGCAACCAGGTGCATCCAGTTCAAACTTACATGAAATTGGCTTTTTTTTTTTTTTTTTTTTTTGTGTGTGTGTGTGTGTTTGTGTGTGTGTGTTCTTCTTCAATTCTTCTCTTAGTGGAGGTTTTTGGCGGTGATGTTGATTTGGTGGTGGCGATGGTATTTTTTGGTGGTGGAGATGGTGATATTAGTGTCAATGATGTTGGTGTTTGTGGTTTTGTTGGTGTCGATGATGTTAGAGGAAGATGATGTCGGTGGCGTGGATTTTTTTGTTGGTGTTGAGAACGGAGATAGTGGATGAAGAAGACAGTTCCCATGGTGGAGAAAGAGAAACTTTTTCTCTACAAGTCTTGTGAAGTTTGTAGAGAAAGATCTACTTGTCTTTCAAATGTATTTCCCGGGATATAATTGTCTGTTACAAAAATAGCTGGCACCCATACCAACATTTTACGCGTCCAGGACGACCAGGTTTGTTGGATACTCATCTATTTGACCTAATTTCTCTTTCTAAAAAAATAGGCTGGTTTTCATAAATAAAAAGTTTATCCATGGAGGGACCACTTTTCTCTCTTAACAAATAAATGGCACCACCTCTTTCTTTCTTTTTTCTATAACATCAAATAAATGGGACTACCGAAGAACTAGGAGAAAATATGAAAAATATGGCTACAATGATTAGTTTTTCGATATTTATACAAACGAAATAAGCCTACTTTTTTGAAACACAAAAGGAAATTAGCCTGGCATTTTTAGGGGCGACCCCAAACGAATTAGGGGAGACACTAAAAGACAAAAAAAGTCACCCAAACGTAAATCTAAGCTACCCCTTATCTTCGATTTTTCGAAATGGCCAATATGTCCTTATATAATCGGTAGCCAACACCATAATCGGTAGGTTAAAGGTGAATCGGTAGGTTAAATTGAAACTATACCTACCGATTATTGTGTAGATACTTCGGCTAATAATCCCTTTTATAATCGGTAGCTTATCCTACTTGTAAGACTACCGATTATAAGAGCCCCGTATTCAACCTTGGCCAAATTCCATAGGTTTTGAGGGGTGCAGAGCCAACCATAACTACTTGGCTTGAGCTGTGGATGTAGCCATAATCGGAAGCCTAATAGGTTACATACACTACCGATTATAAGTTGCCCCAAAATGAGTTTTTTCTAAAATCCTTCGTGTAAGGGAATTTGAAATCTACCATAATCGGTAGGGTATATAATTATATAACCCACCGATTATAACGAGACCCAGATCCAACCTTTGCCATATTTCATAGGTTTTGAGTGTACACAGCCAGCCATAACCACTTGGTTCGTGTTTTGGATGCAGCGTTAATCGGGAGTTAAGTATATTACCAAAGCATCCGATTATGGGTTGCCCCTAAAATGAGTTTTTTAAAATCCTTCTGTAAGGGAATTTGAAATATACCATAATCGGTAGAGTTAACAACTTAACAACCTACCGATTATAAGGAGCCCAGAGATCGAACCCTTGCCAAATTCCATAGGTTTCGAGTGTACAGAGCCAGGCATAACCATGTGGTTCGTGATTTGGATGTAGCCATAATCGTAATCCAAATAGGTTCCACAACCTACCGATTATAGGTTGCCCCAAAATGAGTTTTTTCTAAAATCCTTCATGTGATGAATTTTGAAATCTACCATAATCGGTAGAGTTTATTACTTCTTTACCGTCCGATTATACAAAGCCCCAAATCCAACTTTGTGCCAAAATCCATAGGTTTAGAGGGTACAGAGCCAGGCATAACCATGTGGTTCGTGATTTGGATGTAGCCATAATCGGACGTCAAATTGGTTCCAAAACCTACCGATTATAGGTTGCCCCAAAATGGGTTTTTGCTAAAATCCTTATTTGCGAAATTTTGAAATCTGTCATAATCGGTAGATGATAAAACTTATAATCATACGATTATAAGTGGCGAGGATTCAACCTTTGCCAAAAAACCATAATATTCGGTAGACAAAACAATAATCGGTAGTTTCACAAAATAATCGGAAGAAAACTCTTGTAATCGGTAGGAAGGGGTCTATATATTAGTGTTTGGAAAAAAAATTTGACTCATTGTGAGGTAACTCCCGATTGAGTGAGAGAAGAAGAAGAAAAAAAAGAATAAGAAGTGGGTATATGCTGTCAACTTCCGATTTTTGCCAACTTCCATAAACATGGATGGGTACGAAGAAGGACGTGAAGTTGTTGAAGTTCAAGGTTCACTACCGTTTAGAGATGACGATTTGGGGTATATGTTGAATGATCCAAACTTTGATGGAGATGAAACCCTAGACGACGCTTTCATGGAAGAAAATGGAGAATCACCCGAGATCGAAGCTAACGATGCATCAAACATACAAGTATGTTGTTAACAAACTCTAATACCCATGTTATCCATGTTATGTGCGTTTGTGTGTGTTTTCGAACGTGAAAATTCGATTTATGCATGCATTGAATGACATGAACGACATATATTCGGTAGTTAATTTAGTAAAATATCTACCGATTATTAATAATCGGATATATTTTGATGTATTAATCTGTAGAATATGAAAAAATCCCCAAATTGAAAGCTTCAATTTCTCACAATCGGAAGTTGTATACATGAATAAATGTCCGATTATTGATATTTAATAATCGGTTGGTTTATGAATTTATAGTCCCTCCGATTATTGAAGCTTTTTATACAGAAGAATTGTTCATTTGTGGATGTCGTTAATCGGTGGACTATATTCGTACATGACTACCGATTTCTCATAATCTGTTATGTTGTGTAGTATTAAATTACCGATTGTTTTTTAATCGGTTACTTATTATCTAAACTTCCTTAGATTTCTAATGCATAACTTGTTGTTGTTGTGCGTAGGTTTACATTGTAGCGGTTGATGACGATTATTATTTGAGGCACGATACTTCCCTACACTATGCAAACGATTTGGTATGTTCATGAATTATCTTTTCTTTTTCCAATCATGTATGTTAGATGGTTATGCTTTTTTTTTTTGGTTTGTTATATGGGCATTTAGATATTTGGAAGTAAGAAGGAAGCAAAGGAATGGCTTATGAACAAGGCAAAGAGAAGATGTGCGTGGTAGTTGAGAACCCTTGCGTGAAGGACATTAGGTTTGAAATGGTTTGTGAGCGAGGTGGGAAGAAAAGAGTCACGAGGGAAAGAATAATAAGTATTTAAGGAAGACGGAGAGGAAGAAGTACCGAACTCATACAAAAAGATTGGATGCCCATTTAAGATTGTCTTCTATAAGCCCGATGGTAAGGAAAGTAAAGATTGGAAAATGTCTAAAGTTGCTAATGGTTGTCACAACCACGATGATCCGGATTCTCTTATTGGACATGTAATGGTTGCGAAGTTAAAAACACATGAAATGGAGACGGTGAGGTCTATGCGTATCCAAAAGGCGAGTGCGATCTTAAAGTAAAATAAAGGCGGGACGACCCGACAACTTGTCTTCTTTGTCTACAATTAGGTCGGCCCTAGCTACGATCAAAAGGACGGAATGGGATGGTAGAACGGTCATGCAACAATCGCAGTGGTTGTTTGAGTTACACGACTACACGTTGAGAACGGAAGAAAAGGATGGTAAAGTGGTACATATTTTCTTGTTGGACAAGTCGGAAGAAAAGGTGAGGTCTATGCGTATCCTCTTTTGTATCGTTATGTAATCATTTACCCCTTTTTGGACAAGTCGGAAACGATCATGAACTTGTTGGAGTGATCTTTGCTTTGGATTTCCATACTCTCACACAAATTGGCTATATACCCTCTCCCAAAAGACTTGGTGTTAACCTTCCCTGCTATGACATCTTCACGTCTTGTTTCATGATACCATGTTTTCACAATGACCAAATCTTGGCTGCGTCAAACGTCATAATGCTTGTAAGTTGTGATATAGAATGAATTCACAAGAGTAGACAATGGAAAATCTATTCGTAGAATACACGATGCTATATATGTGTTGTTTGGTGCATAAATAAGAAGAGTTTACCCTCCTTATATAGATAAGAGTCCCAACGTCTCTTTTGTTTGAAAATATGGCCGTTGATGCGTACTTTTACAAGGTATCATCGAAATTACATACAATTATTATACACAATCGGTAGGAAATGTTTGAACAAAGCATAGATTATGCGTAATCGGTAAATATATATTGTTATATACTTAGATTATAAGATGTTTTGTCAACGAGTTCTCGGTTTCATTAGAGTAGTATAATCGGAGGTTTATCAATATGTATTATCAACCGATTGTGTGTGGTTTTCGAGGCACGGCTAGTTTCTTTTGAGCGAACTAGCGGTCATTGGAGTATAATCGGTAGTTACATCAACAATTTAAACTTCCAATTTTCATAAATATTTTGAAATTCATAACAATATCACCTACACATCATCATAATTTTACATTGAACTCCGCAATTCTATTACAAGGTATTGTCATTAGCGTCGTGGGCGTGTTGGACGAGTCCAAGCGGATTAAATCTTTCCATCGCCCTAAGGATTCTAAAATGAGCTTCATAACGAAAGTTGGATCTTTTCCATCTCCGCCATTCCCCGAGAGATCGTTCTATAACCTCATCATTGGTTTCACCCCTCAATCGATATTGATTCACAAGATAAGTTAAATGGACGAATTCTTCGACGTGTGCATTTATTGAACCAACTCGACGAAAAGATCGTAGGAGTGACGGTTGTTTGGAGTTCTGGTGTCGGCGCGAGAATTTTCGTGAATTTTCCCCAAATAACTCATACTCATTATGCCTCCTTGCCTGCGTTCTTCTCCTCGTCTCTGGATAGAATTGAACATAGCGCCTACATAAAGATAAATCTTCTTAAATCGTGAACCGTAGGATTAATGAATGGTTGGGCCATTATGTTGAAGATGATGTTGGAGAGAGTTTAAAGGTATTTGTGTTCCATAGAGTAAAAGGATACAATCCTATATAGAGTTTAGAGTTCCAACGGCTCTATTTTGTTGGGGCAAGCTGTATAATCGGTAGTCAAATGAAGTATTTTGACTTCCGATTCTGATTGCCCTAAATATTGTTTTTGCAGAAATGTCATTTTTTTTTTTCAAATTTGGGAACTAGAATAATCGGTAGTTAATAAGACTTAGATTATACTGATTTCCCCCAAATTTTGTTTTTAAATGTCATTTTTTCGAATTTGGGTACTAGAATAATCGGTAGTGAATAAGACTTCCGATTATAAAGTTGCCCCAAATTTCTTCCTTGGCGAAATCACCAATTTTGGGAATTTAGGAGCTACTATAATCGGTAGTCTCGTGAGGTTGTTTTTCCTACCGATTGTTATAGAAGCCAGATGCGCGTTAGGCACAAAATCGATATTAATCGGTAGTATAATATCGTTACTAAGCTTCCGATTGATTTTTATAATAATCGGTCACAAAATAGCTTCCGATTATGTAAGGGCATTAACGTATTCTCCGCGTTTTTGGACATCCCTTAACGGTGTATATGGGTTGAGAATAAAAAAGTCGTCCCTAATTCTTTTAGGGTCCCCTAAAAGTGCCAGGGAAATTAGAGACGAGACATTAGAAACATTCTCAATGAAATTGGTTGGGAAAAGGACTTTCTATAATTGTTATTTTTCTTGTATTGTTTAAACGTGCACGTCACTATTTTAGTTATCAAGTTTTTTATTTATTTTTTTCCTGTATCGGACTATCGTTAGGAATTATTGACTAGTTCATCTGTACTGTAGTTCAAATGACAAGCTGTAATGAAAATATCAAGTATTAAACAATTTCAAGAAAATAGAAATCACGGTTCCCTCTAACTTCTACAGCTTTAACCATGATCTATTTTATACTGTATAAGTTATACTACATACATATACAGTGCCAAGTGCCAAGTGCCAACAGATTTTTTTATTCTATTAATGTTAGTGGGGTGGATTAACTTACTACTTGTATTTAAGTTAGCCAACCGATGGAGCTATTCGTTGAGTGTTACAGATTTTTTAGACGACTAAAATTCACATTGCACGAAATACGGAAATATTATAAGAGTCTTGTTAATTATGTCAACGCTTTTTCTCTGTCTCAAATTTTTTTTATTTTAACATTCCAATCTTCATCTATAGAGCATGTCCTTTGGGCTATGCGAATCGTTGAAGCATTCGTTATCATTTAACAATAGTTATGACTTTGTAACTTGTATGGAAAAATCATGTCAACGCGTTTTCTCTCTGTCAATTTTTTTTTAAACATACCAATGTTCATCGCAGAGCATGTCGTTATGTTTAGAGAATATATGTATTAGGTACCACCTGAGTTTTATCTTTCTGTTTCTCTTTGTAATTAAAGCTTCATCATGTCTGCTGCTAGAGAATTAGCAGGTGATAATCAATCTCGCCAGGAGATGAAGATGATGATGGATCCTGTGGTTGAATCTCTTGGTAGGCTTGAAGCATTACTTAAAGTACTTGTCGAATCGCAAGTAAATACTCAACATCAACTATCACAAATCGTAAGAAACACTAGTATTACAGAGCATAATTATGAGAAAGACAAAGTTATCCAAAACCCGTCATCAGTATCATCTAATTTTTGTAGCCCCACCGTCGAAACTGTTGACACTTGAAGATCAAGATACTCCCAGCGCTAATGCCACAAATAATTTTGCAGTAAACATGGAAAAGCCATTCTTAGTGTATGATCAGGAGGAGATAACACAGGTGAAACCCGATTATCGTAAAGAACAAGAACTGCAGCCATTTGAGTTTCGCCAGCAACTGGAAACCATTAGTGACTTCACGGGACAACAAAGGGCCCTAAACCAGAAGTTTAAATTAGGTAAGCTGATACTTACGCCCCACTTTACTAATTCATTCATGTTGACGAAGGAAAGAACAGAAACAAAGATGCTAGGGTTAGACTTTGATTTATTTAATATTGTTAATTCATTGTTTTATGTTTGGATTAAGATGAAGAGGGAGGTCAGGAGAATGATACGAATGTTTTGGATGAATACAAGCATCTATTCGGGGCAGCAAAATCTGGTGACTGTGAATTTTTGAAGAAGAATCCACAAATGCTTGCACACGTCATTACTAATGATATGCGGACAGCTTTGCATGTAGCTGTGTTTAATATGCAGTTTAGGTTCGTAGAAGAGATTGTGAAACTCATGCCCCCAAAAGCGCTTGAATGTAAAACAAGAGAGGAGGGTTACACAGCACTTCATCTTGCGGCCATGTATGGATATGCTGAAGCCGCTGAGGTCATGGTAAGGGAAAATCCTAAACTGACACAGATAGAAGACGGGGATGGATCTGTACCCCTTGATACCGCTCTAACATCAGTTACAGTAGGACAAAGAAAGACAGTTGAATATCTTTATTCCGTAACTACGCATGAGCACCCAAGTCCATTCTCTGGTCGTCGTGGTGCTAGTCTTTTGTGTAACACTATTGAAGTCGGTTTCTATGGTACGTACACAAAACTAATAATTATTACTAAATAAAATATGAGATTAAATTCATTTGATTATTTTTGGTTAAACTGTTTCTCTGTAGATATAGCATTGCTTATTGTCGAACGATATCCCCAATTGATCATTGAAAGAAGCAAATATAGCAAGGTAAGTGGATTAGAGTTGATGGCAGAGAGGCCGTTTGCATTCAAAAGTGGAGCCAGGCTCACGTTCTGGGGACGCTTCTTCTATTCATGTTAGTTAACCATCCCAACTTTACATTGCAATCAATTCCATTACAAAAATCTATGTTTCAGGTTTTCAAACAAAATATCAAAACATAAATTTATTAGTTTAATTTTTTTAATTAATCTCTTCTTTGTTATTTACCAACTCCTATATTCTCTTTACCCAAATGCAAAGTCCTCACATGTTTATCTAAATGCAAATGCGGATGGGTAACACATCAGCAGTTTACCACATGGATTCTACAGACGACCTTGGTGCCCAAATAAACAACACCCATGTAAATGACAGCTTCAAAGGCATCAATATAGATGAAGAGAACCTCACCAAAAGTTTGAAGGTTCTTATAGAAACCAAGTACTCCAATCAGATAATTCAGAAAACATGGTAGGTGATAAAGAGAAACTTCCGAAGATCACGGTCTTCTTGGCTTACCTAATGCGCTACATGATAACATGTTCACCAGGTTTTTTCTTCCCATGGGATAACAACTCGAGCTTAATGTGCTTAAATCTTTGTTCTTAATTGCATTAATTAGACTAGTGGAGCATATTAACATCAGCAGAGTACATTCTAGGGTGCCTGTATGTCCTCTTTAGGTAACAATTGACCAAAATGCACAACTTAATACGATATGCATACCATTAGAAAAGTTGCACATAATATGATGAAATTGACGAACTAAGAATATATATATGATGCACTCTGTGAGTGGCTGCTTCCCAAACTCACTTAGGAGAAAATAATGATGTTAACATCAAATATGCATGTTTGCAGTTTGTAAGTAATTCTGTGTGATAGGAATAGTAAGCATTTTAATGCCACTCCTCCAGGTAAATTAGCGATTCTCAGAAGTTCTTAGCTTATAATGTATTGGTGACTTGGTTTTGGTTGTTAATTTGTTTCAGTGCGTCGTATCAAACACTCCTTCAAACAATTGTACAATGAAAAGGTGATGCATAAACAAGCCAAAGATTTGGTAAAATGTATGCTTAGACATCTCAAAAGAAAAATGAACAAGAGACAAGTGATGGATTTTTTTGATAAGTCTAGCGTCATTAAAACGGCTATCAAGCAGGGCACTATAGAATTTGTGGAAGAGTGTATTGAAATCTTTCCGTTTCTTATTTGGAATGATATGGCTTTAGGACAATCAATGATGGAAATGGCCATGGATGAGCGAAATGAAATGATTGTGAATCTCATATGTGATGCTAGTGAAGAAGACAAAAGTGACCTAGTTTGTAGATATGATATAAAGGGTAACACTATCTTACATCATGCTGCCAAGTTAGCACCTTCCGTTCAGCTTAATTCGGTCTCGGGTGCATATCTTCAGATGCAACGTGAACTGCAGTGGTTTAAGGTAAGGGTGTGATATTCACACTGATTATATATATAGTCTTGTTTTTATTTCGGTAGATAGGAGTGGCTATAATCTTCGCGGCCATTTTGAGGGCTACCTCCAAAATAATACGAGCTACTAATTTATTCTAACCCATGAATAGGGGATAAGGGTGTCTAAAATGATAAAGTACTAAATTGCCCTCATTATTTGAAATTATATTTTTCAATACTTAAACCCAAAACTTCAAATTTATTTAGGAAAAACAATATCCGTAATTAACGGTAAGCCACTTAATACCTATCGATTCTATTTGATGTTCTTTATTTACGGAAAATGGGTCATTTGTCCAAAAAAAAATTTAAAAAGCTCAAAACAATTGACACAAAAAAAATAGCAAGGATGAAAAATCACTTAATAGCAAGGATTATGTAAAATAAAAAAAAAATATGAAATGGACAGATGAAACTTACATCCCGCCTATTTTTAAATTTTTTGTCCATTTAAAAACAGATTCAAATCAATCGTCCTTTTCATGAAAATTTTGGTCTTTTAACCAATTTTGTGCTTTATTTATGGGAAACATTAAGAACACAATCACAAGTAAACACTGATACCGACATAAATGAAGAACAACATTAATTTGGATGACCATCCTTCCGATTATAGTTGGTAATTTATACTTACAAAGAATGTTTCCAGAAACAACAAGTATATCAAACAACTGAATTTGAAACTCAACCAATATGTATATAATCGGCAAGCAAGTATATTAAATATAACGATTATTACTGTATGAAATTAATTTTGGAAAGTGATATTTTGACAGCATATATATTATATTCAAAATATTACTATATGAAAAATATCACTTTTCAAGAAATGAAAGGAGTCCAATCATGAAAAGTGATATTTTGACTTTTCCCATTTTGGCATATATTTTGGGTAAAAAGAAAAAGAAAACTATCATTTTTCCTAAACAAAGATAATATCATGAATTATTTTGTACTTCCCTATTTGATTATCATTAATCATATATTTTTTCATTTTTAGCGGTAAAATTTCTTATTTATTCGGACCATTCACTTTAAGCTGGTTGTTATTATGTATAATTTGACATTTCTATACATTCATTTTGTTCAGGGGTCGGGAAAATATGATGCCAGAAAAATAAATTCAACAGAAATAGAAATGGTGATACAGCTCAATATATATTTACAGAGGAACACATGGAGTTAAAGGAGAGAGAAAAGTTGTTGAAAGATACATCTGGATCCTGCATGGTAGTAGCGCGCTCATTGCACTGTAGCATTTGCAGCTGCTTTTACTGTACCAGGAGGTAATATAAGTGATATTAGTAGTGTTAAGAATGGAGTCCCAGTTTTCTTGGGAAGTGCTTCATTTCTGGCCTTTGCAGTGGTGATGCCTTGGCTCTTTTCTCATCTGTCACGTCAGTATTAATGTTCTTGGCCATATATACTTCCCGGTATGCAGAAGTTGACTTTCTAAGATCATTGCCACAGAAATTGTTAGGGACTTGTCAGCCTCTTCGTATCAATGGCCACCATATTGATAGCTTTTGGTGCGTCATATATATCGTGCTTGAAATAGGCTCCCATGGGCTCCAATTCCTATAGCTTTGCTTAGTTGTGTTCCTTTTGGCTTTTTACACTGTTGCAGTTACCATTGTTTTCTGAAATGATTCGTTCCACATACTGGGGTATTCCGCTTCAGAAACATAAATATATCTCGGCCAACAATTAAATATACGACGAAAGGGAACCGAATTTAGGAGAAAAGATTAAGTTAAGTTCTCCTAGATCCCCACAACCAACATTTTGAAGCACGTTACATCCCGTGAACTGGTTGTTAAATTCGGAGGGTAACATAAGCCATTCTGTCAACCATTTAGTATTTCTTGGCGGTCATTCTTGTATTTCTCAATGAATTTGTCTAATCTATTTTCAAGCAAAAGTTATTGCATATGATGAATGCTATCTTCAACTGAAATTTATTTGTGAATATTTGTGTTTTATCAGATCTTTTGTGATACAAAACTATAAGATAATTTTAAGAGATGAATTAAAAGAGGATAAAGTTCTAATATTTTTCAGTGTAGTTTACCATGTCCATTTGATACAAAAAATAATAAGATGTTTAAGTTTATCTTTAAGGATACGAATTTTTAATGGAGAAGAAACCAAAGTAGAGGAGAAGCAGAATCATTATCCAAGAATTTATGTTTGGGTGGGCTTTTTTTTCTCGAACTCTCAACTTAATTTGTCTCAACTGGAAGAATGACAACTCAGGTAATATACTTAAAGTGAGTATGGGTATGCCACACGATCTTTTTTTTCTTGGAGCATAAAGCTTTGAATCAAATTTTTTCACCTTGTAACTAATATTAGGAGGAATAATTTGCGTGTCGAAAAATAATAATTGATTTATTTAGTGTAGAAGGTCACCAATTTTTTTCTAGTTTTAAAGGTTATTATGGGATGCAAAAAATATTTGGAGTTTGTACATATACGCATAATAGTCATGACATATTATATTTTGTCTCATGAATACCTTTACATTTTTAGATTATACGTAGATATACATAAAATTACAGTCACTTCATAGAAGAAAAATGAATTTTTGGACAAACACTTGCTTTTTTTTCTTTTTTTAAAGGTGGACAAACGCTTGCTTAGTTAAGGACAAGACACCCCCATTTGACACACCTTTATTTTATCAAATCGACACGTAACAGTGAGCCCATTCAATACCGATTTTAAGAAACATCATGAATACTTGTTTTTCCCCGTAGCCTTGGAACGGTTGAGATGCTATTCAAAAAAATTAATCCATGGGATGGGGTTCCAAAATCTTCGATTTCTTCCATAAAAATCATATCTTAACAATTAATGAGCTAATTAAAATTTACACAGGCTAAATTTTACAAATGTTAAAAATTACACTAACAAAATATCTTTTAGAAATTTTGGGTGGGCTTTCACTGGGTAAGCCACCCCTTGTCTACCGTCCCCCGATCATTAGTGTATCCCATTCATTATCTCTTATATTTTTTAAGTACTCAAGGTAAATATCTCTAGCAAATACATTGAAGAGACACGGTGTCTAATAGAAAAAATAAGTGCTACATGTGTCAAGTTAGAGAGGGAAGTAATACATGCACATTTCCCATGTGGTGAGACACCTTCCCCACACATTCCTACGCTACTACCCTTAGATGACTACAACTTCAAACTCATTGGTTTGTCAATCTTGCAAAAAAAAAAAAATATTAGAGGAAAAAATCAGTGAAAAGAGACGATATTTGAGATTCAAGAATGACATCGATTATCAAGACTTTTCTCTTTTTAGAACCTGTCTCAGGAAAAATACTTGGAAGAAAAACTCAACACTTAAAAGAGAATAATAACCTTGTTAGAGCATAGCCTGGTTGAACTCACCAAGCGTTGGTATGTCAAGTTTGGTTGTCATATTTTAGTACCAAAACTCATCTAGAGTTGCTTGATTAAATGCTAGAGTCAACTTCATTTAGATTAGACTAGAAATTCTAGGACGAAGACATCATCCTTCCACTTTGAGGGTTAGTAATATCGGCTGACTTGTTTTCCATTCTAACATATCTTTAGTCGTATTATATTGAAAACATAACATCGAAGATGTATATATAATGACTCGTATATCATTATGATCAAAGTGTCAAAGAATTTATTGAATTACGAAGTTTAACGCTTATCTTTTGAACTTCATAAATGGCATCAACATAATCTATGTATTTAGTTACTTGATTATGTGTAAGATATAGGTGTGGTTTCATCCTGAAAACTATGTATTATTACATTGGTTTAGGAAGTAGATGTATGAACTTGATTCATAATCGAAAGGGAAATCATGATTAGTCCGGTTCTTTATTGAATATCTTTTGGATGACAATACAAGATGACAAGGTAGAACCTATCTTAACTTATGTTCAAAATTGAGGAATAATCGTTCATATCCTATAATGTAGCATGTCAGAATCGGTCACAAGATACTTGGTGAAGCAAGGTGTAACCGCCCACAAGCTACATTCAAAGATTAGTTATGTCCCGGTCTGTGAAGCTACTTTGGAAGCAAGGTGTATGTAGATCACAAGATAATTTTGAAGTAAGGTGTGACCGATCACAAGCTAATTTTGGAAGCTTGGTGTAACAGTCACTACCTAATTTAGGAACCATGGTATATATAACTTAGGTCACAAATTAAATTGTGAGTCATGGTATAACTAATTCAAGGAGAAACCAGTTTCCAATATTCCACATATCTCTTTATGTTTTGTGTGATTTTTAATTGAGTTTGATGAGAGAAACTTTTAGATGTTGACATTATTTGAACATGTACATAAATTTTATTATTAATTGTTCAAAGATATTCCTTGATACTCTAGGAGATCCTTGAACCAAATATTGAAAAACATTTAATTATGATTTTCATAATATATATTTTAATTACAACAATTAAAACATATCCTTCCGAAAATATTACTCCCTCCGTCTTTTATTAATTTTCCTAATTGACAAAGTCAAAATATTAAGGAATTGTATGAAATGTCATGACTAACCTATTTAATATAATATTATTAGTAAATTAAAATTAATATATTAAAAATATAAATTCGGTAATATTATTATTTTAGGAAAAGCTTTAAGAATATAAAACCAAGATATTAAGTTATATTATGAATCCATATGAATAGGTAGAAGATGAAACTTTATTAGAATTTTATAGGTGTCCATAAATATTTTTATTTAAAAGAAAACAACGATTAATATGAAAGATATTGGAATAATTTTTTCCTATACATGGTGATACTATTTAAGATTTTGGATTGAGTTTATATTAAAAATAATTTTTTATAATTATAAAAGATAAAGGGTATATTTGATAGTTTAAGGGAAAAATATTTCTATAAACAAAGCGGACAGATAAAAAAGAACAAAACCAACATAGAATATAAGACAGATAAAAAAAGACAGGGGGGTATTAATTAATGTGCTACACCAATTATATAAATTTTTAAGAGATTTTGGAAATATTGAATTTAACATTTATCAAATATGAAAACCAAATTAGGTACTTAAATGAATATCTTGAGAATATTTTGGTTTTGGAATTTCCTTGTTGTCAAAATAACCTTGATCTATAAATACTTCAGCTTGCATTTCTTAAACTATCCAAGAGCCAGGACAACTTCATTCGTGTTGTTTCCCGGTGTGATCATTTCATCCTAGGGAGAGGAAAGTACCTTAATTAGCGAAATCTCTTATGAC